>WOVY01000343.1:0-291998 GCA_013436015.1 Rhipicephalus annulatus | reverse complement strand
AACGCGCACAAACAAAAACGCAGGATCAAATGTGGTAAGCACGGTGGTGCAGCTCTTTGGCGTGGGATGGTGGAATACGCCTGTGCTGGGCACCTTAAAGAGTTAACAATGCGCTCTAAAGCCGCCCTTCGGCGTACACCGTGCGTGCTTTGTGTCTTACTTTGGTCATAACGCACTCCGGGAATTCTCGAACGAGATAGTCCGGGAATTCTCGAACGAGATAGAAATTTAGATTAAATCCACGCACTCTAATTTCGTGATGGCATGGGGCCCAAAAGGACATAACCTGTCTGAAACGAACACATAACAGCTGTGTCATGATAATGCTTCTGCCCATAGTGCGCACACGATCCGGCTATTTCGCAAACACAAACTCACAAAAACTCGCAAAAAACGTAAAAAATCGCTTCTGCAACCTTGATTGACACATTCTGCAAAGTCCTCCTAAGAGGGCGTCCGTAAAATACTCCAAATACAATTATAGCCTCCACTCCAATACCCCTATTCGTCTTTCAGTTCACACCTCGCTCAATTACCGTACACGAAGATCACAAGGTGCATAGGTCTACTGTCTCTACTTGATTTATGTAAATGAAGCTGTCAAGACGGAGGAAGAGCATCGGGGTAGAAAACACGCAACGTTGTGAACTGTTCAACAGACCCCTCGTTGGGACGATATGGCGCATGTGCACATAAAAGCTGCAGCAATAACTTTTCATACCGTTTTTTTATGTAAAGCTTCTTTGGTCTGTTTGCCAAGGCAATAGGCTTGCTGATTAAACATGAGATTTGATTCAAAAGGAGAAAGAGCGCAGAATACGTCGAGGCGATGGACCAACTTCGGAGAAAAAAATCTTTCCAGCCTTGTTTCCAACAATGAAGTGAGCAATAGTAGAGGTGCATTCATTGTCAAGGTGACCACTTTTAAAGGAGCTAACGATTAGTACCTAATAATAGAAAAATATTATTTGTTACTGAAGACTCGACATTTTCTATGGGAACCTCTTAAGCATCGTAATCGAGCAGAACTATATAATAAATAAACTTGAGCTGGATCACAAACTGGTTATGTGCCTTCCAACCCGAAACTACACTTTACGTTGTATTGAACAAGTTGTTTCACTCATGTGACGTCGAAACATTGCGCGTCAAAGAACAAAGTGCTCCGGGTGCATTTTTAGGCATCTGAATTTACGTAATTAACCTCTTACTACGACAGAACTAGCCCAAAAAGCTGTGCGTGAGGGCTTCATAAAATTATGAAACGGCTTTCAGGTACCCTAAAGGTAAAAAATGAGTGTTACAATAAAACTAGAGTAGACAAAGGTTTATACGTTCATAGTATACCTAATGGTGGTTAGAATGAGAAAAAATATATGTTCAAAATGCTTGAAGAGTCCTCACTGTTTGGTTCACGATGGCACTGAACAGCAATATCAAGTATTGGCTTCAAAGAAGACTGCACCTGATATATACATAGCAAGTATGTTCCGAAAAAAGGCTTAGTGAAGCGACAATATTTTACAAAATCACGCTAAAAACTATTGCAGGTAATTCATGCACGTTCATTAAAGACTAATTTTGGTGATATAACATATCTCCGAATTAAAATTAGTGTCTTAAAAAGACAGTTAGTGTGGTGGTTGTATAACTTGTACGCTGATTATAAGAACAGGCGTGATTGATTTTACAGCCACGTTTCCACAATGAGTACGTAAAGGCATTTTTTGCAAGATAAGTCCCGATATTCGATACATTGATTACAATCGAGTTGCATAATGTCATACTTGACGAATAGTTTTGAAGTATATTTCTGTGTTAAATTGCACGTTTCTAAAGTGCCAGATAGCATATATGGTAGATTGACGATTACTTATCGATGGCTATCTCCCGAAACACCAAGTTAAAAGGCCATAACTCAGAAGTGGTGTAAAAAGTGATTTGCACATAAAGGGCTGCAGCGGGACTTTATCTGCTCAGTGAGAATTTTTGAGTACGTGTACAATCATACAAATATTGCTAAAATTTAGCTTGGTAACTGTGCTTCACAGATTTGTTTTAAATGTCATAGTATTTGTGACGTATTATTCAAAGGTTACTATATGACGAAAACCATCTCCAGCTTGCCCTTTATCTTCATAGTCTTCTAGTTAGAGTCGAGAAACAGAGAGAAATGTGATGTGGAAAGGCGGATTCGTGACGCAAGTACCTGGTCAGTTACCTTGCACAGGGCAAGGAGAACAGGGAAGACATAAAGGCAAGGATGAAAAAATGGGTGAGAAAGGGAAAGATAAGCACACCACACAGAAACTTGAAAAGCACCTTTATTACTTTCCGCATGAAGCTTGACCTTTCTGGCATTTCAAGGTTAATTTCTCAGAAAGCAGAGTTTTGATTAACCTCGACATTGTTGAGGTAGAGGTTATTGAAAATCTCTACAGACAGAGTTCCTTAAGGGCATGTGCAAGAGAAATTGAGGAAGCGCCACTGCTCATTTTCAGCCTCATACAGATACACCTACCCAAAGGTGGAGTGCTATGCGAAGCTCTAATTGTGCGCTCTCCGGAAAACAGGGAGATATATAGATCGATAAATCCATACATCGACAGATCAAATGATAGATGGAAAGATAGATAGACAGACAGTTAGATAGATATATAGGCAGATAGATAGATAGATAGATAAATAGATAGATAGATAGATAGATAGATAGATAGATAGATAGATAGATAGTGTTGAAGGGAAACGGCACGCAGAGGAAAACAGTGCAAAACACTCGGTGTTCCATTCAAGATACTATAAGTTTTTCCCAAGATTCTGCTTGCGCATTATGTGCAAACGGCAACAGTGCCAGGAAAATTTCATGAATGAAGAAGCCTGTTCATTTATTGAGCGTGACTCTGTCACCCCATAGTGCCGCTGTACTGTACATATGTTGCAGAACTGTTTTGCGACATTGGTGAGAAACAGGGTAAGGTAGGGGTGGGGCGTGTGTGCAGATGGTGGCAGTAATATCATACATAAATTTTTAGTAGGAGGGGAGGCCTGCCATGAAATTGAAAAGTCATAACCATGGTGGTTTCTGACATTATACAATGACACCCTATTCGGAAGTTCGGCCACAGGAAACGTTTATAGTATAGTTTAATTCACTTCTGGAGTGTGCCAGAAGCTCCTACTCCCTAAGTGCACATCGCGATCCAACACTAGTGCGTCCAACGCTAGTGTAGTGACGTTGCACCATATCGGTAGTGACGTGGGTGACCTCCAGACATCCTCGAATACTGCTACGTACGTACCGGCAAATATTTGTTTGCTGCATCACTGGCGGCTCCTGTAGTTTGTCAGAAAGTGCATGGTAAAATCCGGTGTCCCCCAGGGCTCCGTGCTCGGACCATTATTATTTTTGTTCTACATCAATGACATTGGATCTAATATTGTTTCTTCTCTACGCCTATTCGCAGATGATTGCGTTATATATAAGGAGATTACCGAACCGAATGACAGTAGCATCCTACAGTCAGATTTGTTTAAAACTCACAGAGTGGTGCAACTTGTGGCAGATGCACATCAACGCTGAATAAACCAAACATATTAGATTTACTTCCGTAGCCAACCCCTCATCATCCGTCAGATACATAGTCAATAGCACCGTAATTGAGACCGTTTCATCCACAAAATACCTCGGCATTTTCTTTAGTTCCGACCTAACCTGGAACAGTCACATTGAATACATCACCAGCAAATCATCAAAAAAACTCGGTCTTTTTGAAACGCCGCCTCAGATGCGCAAACTTGAAAACGAAACTTCACGCATATCAAGCTCTGATCAGGCCTTCACTAGAGTATGCGTCAACCATCTGGCATCCACACACGGCAATACTATCTGATATGCTAAAATCGGTACAAAATAAAGCAGCTCGGTTTATCACCTCCTGTCATTCTCGCCACAAAAGCGTAACATGTCTTAAGCGTTCTCTGAACCTTCCATTGCTTGCCACGCGCAGAAAGTTGTCCCGCCTATGTTTTTTCCATAGCTTATATCATAGTGACTCGTCATTTTCCCGATCATTCATTCACCCGGCTCCCTACGTTTCTGATCGCGTTGGTCATGCACATAAGGTCAATCCAATATATTCACGCACTAAGAAATACCAATTTTCACCTCTGCTGTTATCCATTAACGAGTGGAACGCGCTGCCCTCAAACATCGTCGCTATTACAGAACCCTCCATTTTTCAGTCTGCAGTACTAACTTACTTAGAAGCTGACAATAATTTGTAACCACCATTGACATTTAATGTGTAATGCATGCTTAGAGAATGTTTATTGCTATTTCTTGAAATATGTTTCCTGTTATGGTGAGCTGCTTACTGTGTTTTTTGCTTATTGTGTTATTAGTAATGTTGTTTGGGCTATCGGTCAGTTTGATTACTAGTATTACTCCCTGACATGTTGTTTTACTGATGCTATAGTAACCTCTTGTATGTATCCCCCCTTATGTAATGCCCTCTGGGCTCTTAAGGTATTTAAATAAATAAATAAAATAAATAAATAACAACGTTGATTTGCTGCTGCTCAACTCGGTTGTGTGTGCGAGAAGAATATACTCCGCACTACGTGCGTCACAGCCAAGTGAGGTCACGTGACCAAGCCACTTACACTGCTAAATTGCTGCTCAACTCGGCGCCCAGAAACTGAATCCGAAAGTTTCTCACATAAATTAGTTAATGTTAAATTAGTTTGCGAGAATACGAGCTTCTTGGTGTGTGCTTCCTCGAGATGTATGAAACGCTTGCCGTTGAGAATGCGGAAGCCGCCACGGTAGTCTAGTGGCTAAGGCGCTAGGCTGCTGACGCGTCGCTCGCGAGATTTCATCCAGGCTGCCGTGGTAGCATTTTCGATTGAGACCAAAATTCTTGAGGCTCGCGTGCTTAGAATAGAGCCCCATCCTTCCACTACAGCGTCTCTCATAATCATATGCTTGTTTTCGAGCAATGAACCACAACAATATTATTGATGAATAACAGAACTCGCAAGCCACAAAGCTTGTAGCGCTACCCCTTGAAGGCACGAAGTAGTTATGTCATCCCCCCCGCTGCAGTCTTTGTTTTCATGTTGCGAGGTTCACTGAGTTAGGCTGCTTGAAGATTATTTTATTTTCGCTGGACAACTTTGAAAACAATTACCCTTACCTATGAGGCTTTCTCAAGCTCGCGTGAAGTTCAACCTCCCCCGGTATGGTCCGGCTTTGTTCAAGTGGTGATGGCATGTAATGGCGTCATCCTGTGGTGCCACGCTGTACGACTTCGTATTGTTGTGGATAACTCCACAAATTTTGATGAATAGTTGCGTTATTTTAAGGCATCTATTACGTATTGATGCTGGCAGGCATTTAGGGCGTTTGATAAGGCCTCTGAGGCTTGGCCTTCACCAGACCTAAGATATCTGGGAGAGGCCCACCCACGATTTTGATCTCAGCAGTCAGGTTTCAGGACAGTTGTGCTCGCAGCGCCTAGAATGGTCTGTGAGCCTACAGGATGTGCTGCCATCTATATCCACAACGCATTACAAATGGGCACTATCATCTTCTGTTGTCCTTGTCGGAGTTGTTAAACTGGCAATCGCCACAAACTTTAAGACATGAAAAAGTTAAGCTTTGTTCTAAATTTTCGTAACACCCTGTAAGAATCGTTCAGAGCATGGATTGAAATTTTATATTGGCCAAAAATATGCTCTTCGTTCGTAGAAAACTAACTTTCATTGATTGTCTATGTGTTCATGATGAATAGTTACTGTCATTTTCTCATCATCATCAACATCATTATTATTATTATCATCATCATCAGCAGCAGCCTGAGATAGATAGATAGATAGATAGATGATACGCTCAAAGTCACCGACGTTCGCTAAGAAATGCTTCGCATTTAAAATGGCAACAGTTTTAAGTGCAAATGCACACAAGCGACCCTGAATTTGCCGTCCGCGGTGCACCTCCTCCTCTCCGCTAGCAATGGCGCGAGGAGCGGAGAGGAAAGTCTGTAGGAACGGCGCAGTGACGTCACACACCAAGTGATTGCGCGCGCTCCGCCATTCGTTTCCATGGCCACGCCCCTTCGCAGCAATGACTTGCTCGAGATCGGCAAGTCGTCATAGGTATGGATCCATCGCAGGCATCAACCTCGACGGTGATACCTTCAACAACAAGTGAAACGCAATCGAATGCAAGCATTGCACCCGTCGATGAAGATGTCGCGCCGGTTGAAGACAAGGCAGCTCGGCGAAGGGCCCGCGATGCCGAGCGCAAGTGGGCGAAGCGAGCCGCGGACATAAACTTTATTATAGTTGGAATTTACTCTCACATATACTCGTAAACTCACCAAGATTTCCCGAGAGGATCTAATGGTTCCTGGGATCGCAATGTGATCACGCGTGGGAGTTCACGTTAACTCACTGGCGAATGCCAACGGATTTTAGCTTTACGCCCCGCCCATAGCATCACCCCGTGAATTCGCACTTCATCTTGTTCACCCTCGGGGAAATGCTTGGGAGGTTTCAATGCGAAGCATTTCTTAGCCAATTTCGGCGACAATAAGCGTTTCTATCTATCTATCTATCTATCTATCTATCTATCTATCTATCTATCTAGTCGCCTAAGACTTTTAGCTCACCTGGCCATTTCGATAATGGTATCGATGCCAAACTTGGTAGGACAGAACATGACTGTATGAAGAACATATTTGACTAGTCAGAACATGACAATCATGATATAGATGTCCTGAATGTCCTGATTTACCATGCAAGGTCCTGCAGCTTTTGCGGTGGTTTCGTTCACATGGCTTTTTTAAAACTGGTACAGTATGGCATTATTGCATGGCGAACAGACGTGACAGACCCTACATGAAAAGCACGACATGCGTGTCATGTAACAACATGACTACACGCCACGCTCATGTGCTCGCAGCCATTTCGCTAGCATCATATATACTAAAGTTCGTATTACAGTACGTGAATAGATGACGAAGGTATGTCACTAGTGCAAGCATGATACACATGAAATGCGTGTCATGTAACAACGTGACTACATGCCATGCTACTGATGCGCTGGCGGTCGTTTCGCTAGCTTCACTTATACCAAATGTGGTATAAGGGGACATGAATGAATGAAGAAGGTATGATACTGGTGCAAACAAGATAAACATGACATGCGTGTCATGTAACAACGTAACTACATGCTCCGCTTATGATGCGCTCGTGGCCTTTTCGCTAGCTTCACATGTATCAAACTCGGTGTTACGCGACGCGAATGCACGACATAGGTAAACAACACATCCAAACATGATATTCACGGCATGCGTGTCATGTGACAACATGACTACATGCCACACTGATGATGCGCTTGTGGTCGTTTCGCTAGCTTAACATATGGAAAACTTTATATTACGTGACGCTAATGAATGACGAATGTATGTGACCGGTGCAAACATGATAATCATGAGAGGCGTGTCATGTGAGAACATGACCACATGCCGCAGTCAAGGCGCCAATACGTTACGACATGACGCGGTACGCGTGCTCGCCGGCGTTCATTCCGTCGCGTTACGCAGGCGTTGCCACGCCAGGCATCAGTCGAGCCATATACTTGCAGGCGCGCGCTGAGCTCCGTTGCCTTAACACATGCGCGTTTCAGTGCGTCCGCATCCTTCCGTCACGAAAAGAGGGAGACGCACTGTTGTCTGTGTAACACGGCGGCGCGAATTTTGTGCCGGTTGCCGTATGGTCGCGCCGATGGACGCTGGTCGCCCTGGTCGCGCCTCGTATCAGGCTTTATATTATAGAGTTCTCACGTTTTGATAACGTAGCGTCGCTGTGCCCAGCGTGCGCGTGCGTCAACGCTACATAGCAATATATTAGGCCTTTCATGATGCGCTTCAGGCCGTTTTGCTAGCTCAAAATACACCAAATTTGCCGTTACGCGACGTCAATGAATGATGAATTATATGACTGGTGCAAACTTGATAATCCTGACACGCGTGGTATGTATGAGCATGACAACATACCACGATAATAGCGTGCTTGCGGCCGTGTCGCTATCTCCACATATACTAAACTTTGGTATCACGTGACGTGAGTAGATGAAGGTAAACGACACATTCGAACAAAATAATCTAGACATGGAAGGCATGTACGGCATTGTTGACCTCTACCACATAACGTTATTCTGATTTTAAACTGACATATCAACCTTTCCTTATTATGCTTCGCATATCATTCATGCCCACTGTAAGTGGGATCTGCCAATTGATATCTACTAACGCCCGTGTCCAGAAACGTTGCTTGACTTGAGCTTGACTTGAAACACCTTTAATGCAGCGCGTTTGAAACGAATCTGTGCGTTTGTGCTGCCTCGCATCGCCCAAAGGCAGTGCGTTGAAAACGCGTTTGTGCAGCATTGAAGTCGGGGGCATGTTAAATTCATGTCAAGCAGCGTTACTGAATACGGTGGTAAATCTACGCTTGTTGTTTCAAGCTCTCGACTATTTATTTTTGTTAGAGTGTTAATTCAGGTAGAGTGATTCGGCTGTGAACACACTTGAACGAACTCCTCAAAATGCAAGAGTATGTTCCGCATCAGTCAACTTACGTTGCGGGTGAATTAAAAAATAACCAAGCTAGAATAGCACGCAGCGTGCGGCATGAATACTTTGACGTAAATTAGAACCTTACGAGTGTTACGCAATACAAAGCGAGTACAAGTCATTTCATTGAAGTCATTTTCATTTAAAGATATTTGTAGTGGACATGTGCACCAATATTATAGGCAGCGGTGCGTAGTTGAACCTTGAAGATGATTAGTCCTCGATTATTCAACGACGCATAGGTTCATATTATGTCTGCTGTTTAAAACATTCTTCCAATTTCTTGTAGTTGGCGCAGGATCCGCAGGATGCGTTCTGGCCAACCGTCTCACGGCTGATGGAACGAACAAAGTGTTGCTTCTGGAAGCCGGTGAACTGGAGGGTGCAGCTGTACAGGTCCCATTTTTTTCGCCTCTTCTACAACGAACCAAAATTGACTGGGACTACACGAGCGAACCACAGCAGGAAGCCAGCTTATCTGTTGATGGCCGGGTGATTCTACATTTACATTTTTTGTATAAAACGGGCCACAAGAAGATATGTATCTAGATACACAAGTGTTTGTTGCTTTAGCAGTATTACCGACATTTTCTTAGGACAAGGGTTGCGTGGGTGTACTTAAAAAAAAAGAGAAGAAACTTACCATTCATGCACTGCGTAAAAATGATTAACCAGCGAAAGCTGAACCGTGCGTCCCCGGTCTTTAGAAGTAGGTTCAAGCAGGCGCTGCATAGAAGCCTTTCACTATTATTGGTTACATGTCGGTGCTCCTTATTCAGGTTAGACACACGTTTGGCTTGGGTTTACTACGGTGTTTAGTTCGCATAACGCAACTTCAGCCTCGCATATTCAGTTATGGAGGAGTGTAATGAATGGTTAAATGCGTTTTGCAATGTGTTAACACAATGGTCATTCTCGAAACACAGCAGTCGGAGACGTTACAGCCAAAGCCAATATGCCACTGCAAAAACTCCCGGCAAAAGCAGGCGTTCTCCCGGCGAATGCACTCCCGCAGTCACCACGTAGACGCTATTGTGTCCGCAATGACGCTTGTCCGGTGTGGCATTGTGGAAGCGTTGGACATCTTGACTTCATTCGGCGGCGTGTTTTACAGAATACGCCCGCCATTGACGCTTTCATTCCCATTCGTAATTTAGCGCAGCTTAGAAGCCTGCCTGATCATACAACACAGTTCTCACCGGCACGCGGACCCCTAAGCCTGTTTTCATGCCCGGATTGCACGCACCATCGTCCCGGTAAATGTGAGCTCTATCACAGTTCAATCGTCGGTGCTTTTCTAGAGTTTTTCGTGCGTTTTCATGTAAAAGGTCTTAGTTCAAACTGATGCACGCTTGATCGGCTCCCTGGTGTGACGAGACCACTGACATGACTCACAACAAAGCCAATCGCGTGCGTGCTAGGGTACGATGCTAAGAATGACGCAGCTGATAGTACAGCCAATATATACCAACCATGCCACCAATGACGAACAGTCTTTCGTTGGCCTCAGCCATATGCAGCTTTTGCTGTAGGATCAAGCAATGGCTCGGCTCGGCTATGCCGGGGTTGCGTGACCTAATAAGATGCGCTGAACTCTTCGTTTCACGCCTGACAGTCATTGCTGGTGTCGAGCCTTTCATGCGTCACATACATTGACACACGACGCATACATATCCAAACGGGTGGCTAGCGACGACCTTCTCGTAGGTCCGAGTAGCACTGGCGCTTTCCATATGTGTAAACTTATAGTCAGTCAATCAGCCTCCTGGAGACGCCGGTTTGCGACACGTCCCTCCTTCGGCTCTTTGTCTCCGCAGCACATTCAGCCTTCTTCTGTTCGTCTTTCCTACGGTTAACTGCTGATTGCCAGGCAACTACTTCAGTTTTCGTTGAGTTACGCTTTTCTGCTTTTCTTCGCCGGTGAGCACTAATTTCACTCTCCTTCTCAGTGTCTACGCCACAATGGCACACACCACGTTAAATGAATGTAGAGCCGTGGCAGAGGCGAACATAGATAGCAGCGTAGCTCGAGCATTTCAAAGTGCGTCCAGTACAGCTAAGACGTCACTCCTCTGGAATACGCAGACCGGTGAGGCAGGCGTAGTCACTGGTCTTCACGCATTCAGAACATGGCTTTTGTACGTGAACTCAAACCAACTTCGGCTCGGTCCATGCAGCTTGTTGCGACCGGGGTTTGCGGAACTGGAGATCCGGGATCAAGATGTCGATGCAGGAGGAGATTAAACTTCGTAGAGAGGGTTTATTTATATTATTTACATGGTACGGGCTCTCTTGCCCGAAGCTCTACGTTGAAAGCTCTACATTGAAAAAGGCTGTCTATTGAGCAAGCCCCGTGAACCGCACTAAGCAGCCCGCGAGAGAGCTGATTAAATACAGTCTCATCTCCCCAGATCTCTAGATCGGGAATAGGCCCATATGGCACTGTCCAATAACATGTCCCGCAGCACACACGAGTGCCATTGTGCTGGCATTACTCTAAAAACACACATACACAAATACACAAACACGTGTATGATCCCGGTGATGCTGCCTTCTTTGGCGAATCTTAATTGAGCGGGGTGAAACGAGTCTGTCATCTCGCCGCTCGGGCCCACCATCCATGCTTTGTCGAATGGCAGGCCTGGTCTAGTCGCCTTTGAGGGGCCATGCCTGGGCATCTGGTGCTGATTTGAGCGTCGGCGGCTTATCAGTAACAGACGCACAGTGTGATAGTCCGACGTCCGTAATTGTCGGAAGCTCGGCACTGTGGCATTTACCGGGGCACAAAGACGCCATTTGTCGCATCTCTGCCTGGACCCAAAGGACAATGGTGCTCCGTAAAGTAAGTTCAGTCACGCCGCGCCCAGCACATGAAAACAGCAGGGCGTCTTGGCGCTGCTCCTTATCTCAACAAAACGGCGAGGCGGCTGCCTTTCTTCCTTTCTCGGGGCCGCAGTGAAAGGGTGGCCCACCAGACTCAAGCTAACGCTACAAAACACGAGGCGTTCGCGCAGCCCATGGCATACACACGCTGAAAGTTCGTGGAGTGGGCTTATAAATCTCGTGATCGGAAGATGCTACGTACCTTGGGAAATGTTGTTATGTCCAGATGTGGGGAAGGTTGTGCAAATTTTGATTAGGTGACACGTGGCGGAATGTCGGTAAATATATTGTCACGTGGGTCATGACGTTAACAAATACAGCAGCCGGTATGTAGAAGACGTTTATTTGGCGGATCTTGTGACCTCTAAACGAAAACTCGGATTGCAACAATACACACTGGCACCGATCACGGCGTACAGAGCGTCGGTCGGTCTTCGATCAAGTGACAAGTGCTCATGCGCGTCAACAATTTTACGTGTGCCGTCAAATATTGCAGTGTCATTGCTAGCTGCCACGTAACTTCCAAAAGAATCTGTGATGTTCAGCTGTGCGCCTAATTGCATATGACGGTGCTTAGCTTATTTCTATAGTCTTTAGTCAATACGCTTGGTTTCGCAAGGCAGCACTTACGCGTGTAAGAAGACCACACAAACTCTTTGGCAATGATTGTTACATGACCCTCCTCAAAAGGCATCACTCCGACGCTTTAACAGTATAATAAAATACATCTATAAAGCAAGAAATATTAATAATATATAATAATAATATTTATATCAGTAATAATATGATAATATTATTAATAATATTAATATTATTGTCTCGTCTTTAACCTCCGAAATTCACTATATGATTATGAGAGATGCCGTAGTGGAAGGCTCCAGATATTTCGAGTATCTCTTGTTCGTTAACGTGGACTGACACCTCACGAAACGCGAGTCTCTACAACTTCACTTCCACCGGAATGTGACCGGCATGGACGGGATCACAGCCGAGCAACCCAGCCACTGTTTCACCAGGAACGAAAATAAAGCAAAAAGTGATAGATAGATAGATAGGTAGATAGGGTTTCACGTCCAAAAACCACCATGTATTTGTGAGAGACGCCGTAGTGGAGGGCTCTGGAAACTTCGACCACCTGGGGTTATTTAACGTGCGCCCAAATCTAAGCACATGGGCCTACAACAGTTTCGCCTTGATCGGAAATGCAGCCTCCGCAGCCGGGATTTGATCCCGTGACCTGCGGGTCAGTAGCCGAGTACCTTGGCCACTGGACCACAGCAGCGGGGCAAGCAAAAAGTGTGCGATAAATTCTAATAACAAGAAACAACAAAAACACAACACTTAGGTTCATTAACGATCGACAAACGCCTTGTAGCACATGACATGGATGACTTCAGGTTGCGCACAGCGCCATTGAATTTATGATGCCGTCTGAACAACCTCGTAGTAAAGTGGGCCGAGACGTCGAACTGCCCTGTACGATGCGAAGTACCATTGCCGACGCCTCCAACTGAGTCGACGTTTGCGTGTCAGCGTCTACACCCAAACATGGTCACCCGGCTGGTATTCAGCAAATTATTGTCGAAGGTTGTAACGACGGCTGTCCGTCGTCTGTTGGTTCTTGATATGGTGGCAGGCGAGTTGCATATATTATTCCGTGCGCTCATGCTAGCTGGTGACGTCGAGGGTTTTTAGTCAGTGACAATCATTAGCACGGCATCGATGATCTTTGCCGGGTTTTTTTCTGTAGACCAACTTGTATGGCATGGTCTGCGTGGTATTCTACATGCCCATTTTTATACGAACGTAACGTACGAAAGTATGGTGTCGTATGTCTTTTGTTCAACGTCTTCATAGATGGCCAGCATGTCGGCGGTGATTTTATTCAGACTCTCAGTGAGGCTGTTCGTTTGTGGGCGGTACACAGCTGTACGGCTGTGACTTGTCTGGCTATATCTCAGAATTACATGAATCAGGTCAGCAGTAAATGTGATAGCTATGTCGGTAATGAGCACATCTGGGGCACCTTGTAAAAAGCCTTCAGACAGGGCTACCTTTGGAGAGGCCTCGTGCTTCTGCGTAGTGGGTGAGGTAGCCGGTATCTATGACGACCAATTTACTTCAGCAATTCGGCGCTTGGAAACGTCTCAGGAGGTCCACCTCAATCTGCTTTAGCCGTGGCCGAGGAGGTTTGACTGACTAGAAGAAGCCTGGAAGTCTTGTAAGTGGTGTCTTTTATCGCTCACAATTCGGCACGTCTTTAAGTAGCGAGTGACGCCGGTGGCAAAGCGTGGCCAATGGTACACTTTCTGTTCTCTTGCACGAATGTGGAAATATCGAAGGTGTCCTAGCAGTTGGCTAATCGCGTAGAGCCTGGAGGACTTTTGGTCGCATTGCATGAAAGCACGACGATAAGCTAGTAGGGGAGACATGGCAAGAAATTCTTCTTCGTGAAAACGCCGTTTCCCAGGAAAAACTATGGACCGTCTCCCAGACGGGAATCCGGATTGGATGAGAAGCAGAAGCTGTGCGCACGGCATTGACCCAGTTTAAACAGGCGTCGACGTGGGGGCTGGAAGGACGGTTTGAAGCAAAACTTTGTTCGAGGTCACTTGAGTAATCATTTGTTTGCAACGAAAAAACAAGGAGGGCGGGACGCGTTGAAGACGATTCCTCTCGGCGTCCTTGGCTCACGTCTCGTCGGTGTAACCCGCGCGACATCTGTGTTCTAGGATACGATTGGTGTTCCTGACTCGCACATTGCCGGAGTCGCTGGTCTTCCACTGCCGACACTTGCGTTCGGCTTCCTTTACTTGTGCCTCACTGGTGTTGACGTCATCATTTGTGAACGTGATCGGCTTCGCTAACCCTCGCAATTCCGGCGACAGCCGGGAAAGGTACGTGCACCCTGGTGGTAAGCGTGCCGCGATGGTGTCCCACCCGTCAGTGCGATCGCGCGGAAGCCAGCTCGCGGCTTCTCACCGACAGATGGAGAGAGGTGGCGCGGGTGAGATGATACCCATGTAGGGGGTGGGCTCGAGCTTGCAAGCGGTGGAGAGGGTGAAGCGAAAAAGCGTTGCCACGCGGTGAGTGCGCCGTAGGCGGGAGGGAGAGACGTCACTGCGCTCTGCTAGAAGGGTGTCAGCTACTTGGCACCACACCAGCACCTGCGTTGAGGCTAGCGATGCGGAAGGAGGAACAGCATTAAAGAGGGTAGTCAAAGAAATGCTTTCCATCTAAAAACGACGCGAGTTCTCGCTTAATTGCTCTCAGAACAATGGTTGCCTCTCTTAAGAGCTACTTCACAAGGCCTCCGAGTTCCTACTGAGTCGGCTCAGTATTGTTCGCGAAGTCTTCGGTATGCTTTTTCTTGAATAAGTCATCCACCTGGTCGTGTGGTGGCTGCCGTTGGCAGTGGGACAAGCAGTCAGTGTCAGAGTGTTTTCGGGCGAATTTGTAAACGGTTGTGATGTGGAATTCCTGAAGCCTCACATTCTATTTTGTGAGAAGACCTGAAGTATTATTCAAGTGGCTAGCCAACACAAAGCGTGGTGATTGCTCACACCTTTGGAGCACCTGCCATGGAAGTAGAAAGAAACTTTGACGTAGCCTACATAATAGCAGGGCACACTTTTTTGATGTGGTACTCTTACCTTCTGCCTTGCGTGGCGACAAGCTGGCATCACTAACCCTTTGCAATACATCCTTCTTCTTTTCAAGCACGGGGCCGAGTCTTGTGCTGCGGGTGTTATTGTGTACTTCTGTTTCGGAATGTTTGTCGCTTTGTGCATGTAACAAAGGAGTTTTCAGGCATCATTTTAGGCCTGGAAATGGTTTCCTCTGCGGCATTTTCCTCTTGAACTTGACGTCGGTTCGCGTAAGCTTGGCGATTGTTCGGTGATGCGGGCAGAGGTTTTGATGAAATTCATGCACTAGGCACACAGTGAGATAAATCGACGTGCGGCCTTGTGAGCGGGTGGCGGGAATGTAGTAATGGCGACTGCCATCTGCGAATCAAGGCGTCCTCCGGACTAGTTAATCACAGTGCCTAAGCTCATAAGTTCATCTTCCACGAAGTGACACTTTACTGGCATCAGGTTGAGTTGAGAGGTATTTATTGCTCGAAGTTCAGCTTAAAGCAGTGGATGTATTCGCTGAATTGGGAGGAAAACGCAATGACGTCGTTTAAACTTATAAAGCAAGGCTACCACTTCAAACCATTCAGTAACGTATTGATAATGCATAGGGAGGTCGTGGGGGCCGAGCAAAAGTGAAAAGGCATGACCTATAACTCGAACAGGCTGCCAGATGTAGTGAAGGTAGCTTTTTCTGTTTTTTTTTCGACTTCAATATTCCAGTAGCCTAGCTGTCTTGAGGTCCACCAATAAAAACTAATTCGCGTTGTGAAGTGGATCCAAGGTATGGTGTACCCGTGGGAGGGGATACACATCCTTCTTCGAAATTTTATTGAGGGAATGATTGTCGACACAGCAAAGCAGCCTTCCGTTCTTCTTAAAGAAGACCATGGAAAGCACATAGAGACTCTAGGACAGTTAGATTATGTCTTCGCATAGAATTTTGTCAACATGTTTTTTTCATGGCTTCGTGATATTCCGTCGAAACTTCATGCGGCCTCTGAAGGACGGGGTTGGGCACTTTCTTTTGTTAAGCTACAATGCGAGGCGACTAAGGTTTCTTGAAATCTTGACGACGACGAGTAGTCCTAAAATAGCAAGATAAGATTTGTGTGCTGGTCTTGCTTGTGCTCTAGGAGACCTAGGTTAACGTAAGAAACCGTATTGGAATGCCGATTCAGTGAAGCAGGTTCGGTAGCATCGGAGAGTTGAAAGCGTTGATAGAGAAGGAATTTGGCGATGTAGGTGACCATCATACCTATGTTCTGATTGCTATATTATGGTGCCTATAATCTGGTGCACAAAAAGCGCATGTGACAACAGCTGCCAACGTGAAAGGCCAGTCGTCGGTGGCTATTAAAGAAAGCAGGAAACCTACCACCCATTTTTTGCCGGCCGGAGGATCATGAAGGGCTGCTTGTGGGTGGGCGCTGCCTTGCTTGAGAGGCCAATGCAAACAATGAGTCAGGGGCCGTGTTCGCAAGCGCTATCTCGACGGGCAATAATAAAAGGCTCTTCTGCTCTGATACGCGTGGCGTACTTATTACCTTTTTCATAGGGACAACAGCCAAAAAAAAACTGCTACACTTTATCGAGTGACCATGTTACACGAGCTTCTTGTAGAATTAGGTGAGGTCACATTCACAAGATTAGCTGTTACGCTTTTTCATCTAACATTTATTTAGTCAGTAATGCATTGATTCATGCTTCCTCAGGATGAAACGCGGATGTTTGCTATCAACATTTTTCTGCCTATTACATTCATTTTTCTAGGACAAACCGAAAGACAAGGTACTTCATTAAGGGGCTGAGGGGCTAGCCAGTGGAGTTCAAGAGATGACCCCTGGCTATATGTTAGCTAATCTGATGTTGGAGGCTCAAACAACGTTTTTTTTCTCAGATTAATAGATTCCCACGTGGCAAAGTATTCGGTGGCTCGAGTTCAATCAACCATGTCATCTACTCTCGAGGTAACCGCAAGGACTTCGATAATTGGGCGTCTCTTTATGGCGCCGAGGGCTGGTCTTACAAAGACGTGCTTCCAGACTTCATGAAGATTGAAACATCGTACCTAGGGATCGACAATGGTAAGTTACAGACACCAGAAATGATGTGCAGGTGGGTAGTACCTATAGTTGCTCTATGAGTGCATCAGTTATAATATCTTTTTGGCCCCTTTAGCACCAGAAGCATATCGGTGGCGAGGAGTTCACAGTCAGTTTGGACAATTCAATACTTCATCATATACAAAGCGTGAAAAAGGAAGTTACACAGTAACAACAGCTACACCTAGCACTGATTCACAATACAAAGCATACAAGCTGCTTACAACGAATGTGCGAAAAAGCGTTACATTTTGTACATGACTGTATCAAAATGCGTAAACACGAAAAAAAATCACAGGCCTTGTCTAAGACGAATGAAAGGTAATACTCTTCCCTTTCTATTTCTTTAAATCTCTGTGTTGATGCTCGCCTGCATCAGTACAGAGCTTTTTGCGCCAAGAATGGTTTTTCATTGATTCCATAGCAGAGACGAAATCCAGAGACGCTGCAAGTTTCCCACATATGTACCGGTTTCATCCTTCCTGCACGAATGGCCCCCTTTCGACGAAGCAACTGTGTCATTTGTGATTACATCATCTTGTGATGTCACGTTAGGTGACGCCATATTTATATCAGGTCTTGGCGTCATCGCAGCGTCATAGTTAGATACCAATAGTGTTCAGACGCGTGGCACCTACAGTGACTTGTTTATTTGTATGACTGAAGCTCACTGAGAAGCTCCTCACACATTGTTCCCCAAGTTCTTGAGGAACAGTCAGCCCCAAGAAGTTGGGGCGACGCCTGCAGAAAAGAGGCTTAAGTGACGTCATGACACGGACTCTTCGATGCACCCCACAGCGCACCTACAAATTTACGTGTTCGCTTCGTGCGCTCTTCCACTCTTTCCGTACGCTGTCTGCTCGTCTAAACCTGCACATGAAGGATCAAAACACAATCAGTAATGTTCCTGCTAAAGCAATAAATGTTCACTTTTGTATCTGCACAATGGCGAGCTCAATTCTATGCAACAATTATTGAATGAAAAAGTCTTTGTTGCGCTCTTAATGTTCAATATGGTAGATTACAATCTTGGCCACGGCAGCCTCCTCCATATACGGGTGTGAAAAGCAGAAATACACATCTGCTTGGTGCATAATAATGTGATCTTGAGATGCAAGGCACAACATATGCATCATTAGGCTGAGCTGTTGTGTGATTACTATAGAAGACACGAGGGTCTACCCTCGTCAAGGGCTGTTTTTGTTGGAGGAATACACGTATTTAAAGGCACTGCTGTAACTGGTGTGCCGAGACCCGCGCTGGCTTGTATTGTTAAGTTAGAGTGACCTAGATTGCTAGGTCACTCTAATCAAATCTCACAAAATATATCGTATGCACTCGCCCTAGAATACCACCGCCACTGTTGTGTCAGTTTTTCTCTGGTACTTGCTCACTCAACGCATTGTTCAGTTTTATGTTTCTCTCGAAGTAATATTAGAGCTTCACTTCAGCGACTTTATTGAGGTTTTGTGCGAGAATTCTGACTGCTTTCAGACTCAATCTTCGCGCAGAATTGTAGCAACCGTGCTCTTTCCCTCGTAACTACTAGATTGGATAGCCACCTCATAAATTATTTTTCCTTGCGTCTGATTACCTGGTCATCACCATGACGTACGAGACCAGTTGTCGCCTCATCCAGGAGAACGTTGTTTATTTGTTACTTGGGCCACGTCACTGGCTACGCCATTGAAAACTTTCAATTCAACTTCCTAGCATTTGTGTTTAAATAGTCGCTATCAGTGGAACTCTGCTGATGGGAAACGATCATTCATGCTTACGACGTCATTATATTCTTACAAGCATTTGACGCAAGATAGAGTATACGACAACACAGTCTCTAGCAACTGCTTAGAAGAAACATGTATATGTGATCCGAATTAATGAATATATCTACAAACTTCCTAAATTGTTGTATGTGCCGGAACAATTTCGGGTATTTTCTGCATTTGTCAAGTTTGTGCTTATGACAGTCAAATTCATGTGAAGTCTACCGTTGGAAAAAGCTCAGCTCTTTCAAGTCATTTAGATTATTCGCAGATGCAGGCGCAACTTTCACGGTAAAGCGCATTGTATTTATAGAATTAGAAGCATGGTAATTTTTTTGTGATATTTTGGCACACATATTGTCCCAACCTGGAGTCTATGCCTAGATATAAACATGTTTGCGCCACTCAGCATAGTTTCCTAAAGCACTCATTTCTAAGCAAAGAAAGCAAAAATTTTCGCAGTAAATCTGTCTTGCGAACGGAAATCTGCCTGTCCTAAACTGAATTATGGAAGCGTTTTAAAGCCTTAGTAAGCTTAATTAGTTATGAAACCTTTGACTTTGTATCTTGAGAAATTTGAGGAGTAATCACTGACGTATCTCTACAGAGTGGGAACGTGGCGGGCGCAGAAAGAGGATAGAAGCGGCGGCGGAGAAGGCGAGTCCGTGCCGGGGCGTCCCCTCACCGTGATCGCAGTGACGCCAGTGTTCGTTTCAAGGGCTAATAGGTGCATTTAAACACTGGTATTCTATCCACAGGTTAGGCCATGCTCTCTTGAAAATGATATACTTATTGCCGATGTTCTTTTTTCAACATCATATCTCATTATGTTCGAATAAAACTAATGATTGATAATTTCATATACATCACTAGCTCCTGCAAAGTAGCGCTGTAGAAAGGATTTCGTAAATTCGCTCATGTTTTATGCCGGTCAATAACATCATCTTCATTATCATTATCATCATCGTCATCACTAGAATGAATAAGCACACTGCAAGGCAAAAGCTTCTCCCATGATCAGGGTTGCCACTGGTGGCTCCTTGCTTTTCGCCAAAATGGCGAATTTCCGTGGCCCGTCGAGACCTGAAATTAGTGTTGGTGACATAACAAATTTCTGGCAAATCGCGGCTTACTTCTCGACAAAATAATACCGTTTATACTCACTGCCTTCAAAACGAACAGATGACAATGTTTTCTGTATTTTTCGTAGCTTTAGGCCCACCAGTAAAAGACGTAATTTACGTGGAATTCAGAGTGTCAGTACACCGAGAGTTTCTGTAGAAACAAGTGCACTGATGTGTCCGGCTGCTACCTCCCTGCAAACTTTAGGTCAGTGGACTGCTTCAAGCGCCACAATTGATTGATTTATTGATTGATTGATTGATTTATATGTGGGGCATAACGTCCCAAAAGCACCTTATGAATATGAGAGACACCATAGTGGTGGACTCAGAAAATTTTAAACTCCAGAAATTTTTTAACCTGCACCCAAACCTGAGCAGATGGGTCTACAGTATTTTCCCCACCATCTTAAATGCAAGTGTCGCTGCCGGGATGTGATTCTGCTACGAGCGGCTCAGCATACGAGTACGTTAGCTACTACAACACCACGGCGTAGCTCCATGTGCCGCCAGACGGTGGCAATATACTGAGTGCTTTAAGTGCTTTAGATCCTTAATTTAATGTCTCGCTACTTAAATGGCTCGATCACGGTTAGGATTCGTGCGATAACCACAGCTACAACTGTCCTGAATAGCTTGTTGGCTTCTTCACCTAGGGTATATATTTGATAATATTATACATCATTGACCGGCAAAGCAGTTGGCGTTTTTAGGCAGCCTTCAGAAACTGCGCTAAGACAGTTTCTGTAGTTAATATCTGATGTGTAAAAATCACTACACAGAAAGCGTAGTGCAGCCAGTGCGGCAGTAATGCAGTACTTGTGCACTAATTTGCGTTACAATAATTAAGTTGTTCAAGTATTGGCCATGCATTTCCACCGCAATGAAGTTATATAAACCTGCAGAAAGACTAAGCACACTGTTTTCTATTGTTGTAGCGACTGCTTCGCCCTGTATTCACTACAGCCGAAACAATTACAGACTTTTGTTATCAATAGCTAGCATTCAGGTACGCTGCTGGTGTAGGCATGCCCTTTGTCAGCGCTTCCATGGTGAAGCGGGAATGCGACTCCAAGCCCACTAACCAATTCCTTCGATGGCGTAGAGGGGGATGTGACAGGCATTAGAAAAATGTCTATATAATTTAGGAGCCATTAATGGTACTGTACTCCACAGAGTTATATGTAGTTAGCTATTTGTATTAGGAAGCACGCCATACATATGTAGAGTGATGAATTTTTTTGGGCGAGATTCGAAGAAGAATAGCGACAATTCACTGATGGTTTGGTGAGTTTAACTCGAACGTCAGTGGGAACCCTGACCATGATCAGCTAATCCACCCGGACTTGTGGCTTCTGCTTACACGTTATACTTGCGAACTTTTTAATCTCATGTGCTCACCTCACTTTCTGTCTCGCACTCGAGCATTGGCTTTCTCTAATATCCAGTTCATCACGCTTACTGACCAGCAGGTATTCTGCCTACGTGCTATGTGCCCGGCCCACGTCTACTTCGTCTTTTTGATTTATACTCTGATTTGCTTGAGCCCGGTTTGTTAACAGACCCACTCTGATGTCTTCTAGTATCAATTTTTTCCCATCGCTAGCTGCGTGGTGCCTAATTTAGGCCTAAGCCAATTTATAAGCCTCCGTGTTTGTGCTCTGTAGGTAAGTAGCGGCAACATGTTGCTGTTTTATACCTTCCCCTTTAGGGTTAGTCCTAGATTACCATCTATGCTTCGGGAATGCTGTGTCCAATGTAATCGACCCCATTTGTATTCTTTATATCTCACTATCATGGTTCGGTGGAAATATGCCATGACAACTTCCCCCGTCTCCCCCCTATCGCGAAGCGCAGTTTTCTGCTGACAATGTTGCACAGTGCTTTAGTTATATTGCCACAAGGTCGTGACCTAGCTGAAGGCAAGAGACTATATGGTCAGACCAAACTGTTTATTTGGGCGAACCTGTGCCCAATAAACGTAAAGTCAGCTTACAGTAGCACTATTGCACTGATAGCGGCGAATGCAGCATCGACCCTCGATCAAATAACAAGCGGTAAACATGTCGGCATTGATACGCACGCCATCAAACATTCTATGAATATCGCTAGCGGTGATGTAGATTCCAGAATAATCTGAAATGCTCACGACGTGGGTGTGATCTCCACAAACACTGTGGGCACCGAACACTGTGGGCACCGTTTGCGCTTAGAATTGCAAACAGCCCCGCCGCGGTGGTCTAGTGGCTAAGGTACTCGGCTGCTGACGCTGCTGACCCGCAGGGCGCGGGTTCGAATCCCGGCTGCGGCGGCTGCATTTCCGATGGAGGCGGAAATGTTGTAGGCCCGTGTGCTCAGATTTGGGTGCACGTTAAAGAACCTCAGGTGGTCTAAATTTCCGGAGCCCTCCACTACGGCGTCTCTCATAATCATATAGTGGTTTTGGCACGTTAAACCCCACATATCAATCAAATCAATCAAATCAAGAATTGCAAACAACGTAACGGGTGTTTTGGACATCAGTTTGGATTGACTGATATTGTCATGGGGACGTGACGTGGCCGAAGACAGGGGACTTCATGTTGGGATTTAACTGTTTATTTGGGCGAACCTGTGCCCGGTAAACGGAAAGCCCAATTACAGCAGCAGTCTTGCACAGATAGCCGTCTCGGACTGATAGCGGCGAACGGAGCGTCGGCCTTCGATCAACAACCGACAAGCGGTGAAGCGCGTCGGCATTTATACTCTTGCCGTCGAATGTTCCAGCGTTATCGCTGGCAGTGGCGTAGGTTCCAGAACAATCTGTACCGTTCGCACAGTGGACGTGATCTTATCGAAATGATCTACTACAGTCCGGAACCTTTTCGAAAACTGCAAGCGCGGTTTGCGCTGAGAATCGTGTGGTGTTTTGGGACGATAACAAAAACTTGGGAAATGGAACGTGGCATCGCCCCCCTCTGAAGAAATGCATCATCCCGATGCTTTAACTAAAGATGAAGGTACAACAGTTATGCAAGAAAGTACAATGAATAAATTACGAGAGAACAATAATACAAAAAACACTGTTTCAGTTTGTTACCGCGCATAAAACGGCTTGACGCGTGACATGGACGACTTCAGGTCGCGATCGGCGTCGTTAAGAGTTCGTGATGCCGTCGGGGACAACCTCGTAATCCAGTAAGCCGAGACGTCGAACCACCCTGTACGGTCCGAAGTACCATCACAGAAGCTTTTCACTTAGTCCACGTCGGCGTATCAGTGTCCACACCCAAACACGTTCACCGGGATGGTATTCCACGAAGCGTCGTCGAAGATTGTAACGGTGGCTGTCGGTCGTCGGTTGATTCTTGATACGGAGACGCGCAAGTTGTCGGGCTTCTTCGGCGCGTTGAAGGTACTCGCTCACATGGAGGTTTTCTTCGTCGGTGACGTTGGGTAACATATCATCGAGCGTCGTTGGCGGGCTCCTTCCGTCGTCGAAGATTGTAACGGTGGCTGTCGGTCGTCGGTTGATTCTTGATACGGAGACGCGCAAGTTGTCGGGCTTCTTCGGCGCGTTGAAGGTACTCGCTCACATCGAGGTTTTCTTCGTCGGTGACGTTGGGTAACATATCATCGAGCGTCGTTGGCGGGCTCCTTCCGTAGACCAATTTGTATGGAGATATCTGCGTCGTCTCTTGCACCGCCATGTTGTATGCGAAGGTCACATACCGAAGAATGGCGTCCCACGTCTTGTGTTTGACATCGACGTACATTGACAGCATGTCGGCGATCGTGTTGTTAAGCCGCTCGGTGAGGCCGTTGGTCTGTGGGTGGTACGCTGTCGTCCGGCGGTGGTTTGTTTGGCTGTATGCCAAGATCGCTTGAGTTAAGTCGGCAGTGAATGCCGTTCCTCTGTCGGTGATAAGGACCTCCGGGGCGCCGTGACGTAGGACGATATTTTTGACGAAGAACTTTCCGTTTACCGGGCACAGGTTCGCCCAAATAAACAGTTAAGTCCCAACACGAAGTCTCCTGTCTTCAGCCACGTCACGACCCCGTGAGATCTTGTGGAGGTGCTGTTTCTTCCATCTACTGGACGCCTTCGTCAAGCCGTGAACCCAGCCTACGCCGTGAAGACACCGACGCCAGCAACGAGCAGCGAGTTAGCCGCAGGCAACAAGGTCTGCCACCGGACTACGGGCTTTTACTGGACAAGGCTCGGAAAACCAAGACGTTGAGGTCGACCACGGCGACCATGTAAACGCCGGTTCTACCCCGCATCTCCACCAGATGTCAAGGAGTCGTGACGTGGCCGAAGACAGTGAGAATTCGTGTTGGGATTTAACTGTTTGTTTGGGCGAACCTGTGCCCGGTAAACGGAAAGTCCAATTACAGCAGCAGTCTTGCACAGATAGCACTCTCGGACTGATAGCGGCGAACGGAGCGTTGGTCTTCGATCAACAACTGACAAGCAGCGAAGCGCGTCGGCATTTATACTCTTGCCGTCGAATGTTCTAGCGTTATCACTGGCGGTGGCGTAGGTTCCAGAACAATCTGTACCGTTCGCACAGTGGGCGTGATCTTATCGAAATGATCTACTACAGTCCGGAACCTTCTCGAAAACTGCAGGCGCGGTTTGCGCTGAGAATCATGTGGTGTTTTTGGACGATAACAAAAACTTGGGAAATGGAACGTGGCAATATGTTAGGTTGAGCATGCGAAAACCGCCATGATTATGAGAGACGCCGTTGTGGAGGGCACCAGAAGTTTCGACATCTGGGGTTTTTTAACGTGCATTCAAATCTCAGCACACGGGCATTCAACATTTACTGCTCCACCGGAAATGCAGCCGCCGCAGCCGGGGTTGAATACCGTGACCTGCGGATCAGTAGCGGAGTACCTAAGCCACTATACCACAGTGGCGGAGCTGGAGATTAGTTTTTTTCATGCCGACTTTTTTTATTTGCGTGTCTAGTTCAGTAATCATGAGCTGGAGTTCGTCCCCTGAGCTGCTCATCAAGGCATTGTCATCATCGAATCTCAGGTACAATAGTACTTTTCATTACCACTTGTTATTAAGTCTTCCCAATATAGTTCCCAAAAAACCCCCTTTAAACACGCGGTGAATAGCATTGGAGAGATTGTGTCTGCCTGCCTTCCACCCTCTATTATTGGGTTTTGGGCGCTTTCTTTGAGAAAAATTATGGTGGCTGTGGATACACTACAGATTTATTCCAGTATGTTGATGTAGGGCTCGCCTAGCCCCTGATTCCGTAGTGCCTGCATCACTGCTGATCTTTTAGCAGAGTGAGACGCCTTCTGGTAATATATGAAGCTTATGTATAGGGGTTATTTGCATTCCGCGCATTGCTCTATCACCTGATTGATAGTATGAATATGGTGTTTTGTGAAGTGGCTGTATGAACTCGTGCTTGGTTCTTTATTTGATTGAGCTATATTGTCGACGTAAATCTGTTAGCTATCATTCTTTTGGTAGCTTGTAGAGAACAAGCAGTAAGCTGATCAGCCTGTGATTTTACAAGCCCTTGAAGTCTACTTTATTATAGATCAGAATAGTACAAGCGTTCTTCCAAGATTCTGGTACCCTTCCCGTGAATAGACACTTTGTATAAAAGGTGAACAAGTTTTCTAACATAAATTTTCCGCCATTTTTTAGCAGGTTGATTGCTATTTTATCCACCCAAGCACCTTTGCCTCATTGCAATATTTATTGGGTATTCATCACTTCCCCTGTCTTTACTAGTTGATTGTCGAATTTATTTTGTCTGTTATTGGTTCTTACGATATCATCCTGTTGTTTTTCGCTTCTGTAAAACTGTTTGTAGAACTGCTCCTCCATCTGAACTACCCTATACATACTGGTTATAACATTGCCTTCCTTGTCCCTCAACGTATACATCTGGTTGTTGCCTATGCAGAAGTTCGCCTTCGCAACTTTGGGCTCATGCCGCTTTCTGCAACCTGTCCGATTCTCTTCATATTATACCTTCTGATGTCACCTACTTTGCGGGTACTGATTTATTCCAAAAGCTCCACAAAGTCTATTTTGTCTGTTGCATGTCAGTTGCTTGCTTGGTCTGTCGTCTCTCAATGAACTTTTTGTCTCCTAAAATAATTTGCCAGTGTTGTGTGTAGTGACTGCACCTCCCACTTCCTTTGCACACTCTTTGATGACGCTCATAAGATTATTGTTCGTTTTATTACCGCTAGCTTTGGTTACTTTGTTTAGGGCTGCAATTGCTTTGTGATGCAAGATTCTGAATCGCTCTCATTGCTAGCTCTGTAACTGGCTTCTTGCGTATCAGTTCATAAACATCATCTTTAAAATCTCTGCGAATTCAATCTCCTCTCATTTTATGGTCACTGCGTAGTCAAGCCTGACGTAATTATTAATCTTATGCTTTTTACATTTGAGCATCTCAAACACATCCGTTGCGTAGCTAGGCCAAAAATTGTTATGAGTTGTTATTATGAGTTGAATGCGACAGCATTATTTTGTTCCTAGTGCGTACTTCAACCACTTCGCGAAATAACTCTTTTTGACCTTGCTATGCATCCACAGCGTGACCTTTCGGGTGCAGTGTCGTGGGTGCCTTTTGTAGTGGGTGACTAGATTTATTCCACAGAGACACTAGGTAATCTCATGTGTTAACGCTTCATGACAATGCAAGTTTGTACAACACATTACGTCTATTTATCATGTTGTATTGTGGAGTATGTGTACGAGACACGTGCTTGTAAAGCATGAAAGTCGATTGATTGATTGATTGATATGTGGGGTTTAACGTACCGAAACCGCCATATGATTATGAGAGACGCTGTAGTGGAGGGCTCCGGAAATTTCGACCACCTGGGGTTCTTTAACGTGCGCCCAAATCTGAACACACGGGCCTACAACATTTCCGCCTCCATCGAAAATGCAGCCGCCGCAGCCAGGATTCGAACCCGCGACCTGCGGGTCAGCAGCCGAGTACCTTAGCCCCTAGACCACCGAGCATGAAAGTTACTTTGAAGCAGAGGAAGTTACGTGTGCAGTATTCACAAATAGAGGCGTGGCTGTAAGGTAGAATACCCGCTTGTAATGATCGCGACATTGGTGTGATCCCCACTCCAACCGAAGACTTTATTGCGATAGCAATCATATGGGCACTCTTGGCTGAATTTTGCCACCGGCGTCAAAATCGGCATTGCGAATACTCACCGTATATATATATATATATATATATATATATATATATATATATATCAGGGCAAGAAGTCTATACCTAAAGGCTCGTTTTTCCGTGTTTCTAACACAATAATAATGAGATATAACAGACAGTAGTGCCAAGCAGTGTACAGGGGAAGTTATTAGAACCAGTGCAATGTAAATAAGAAAGAAAAGTGGATAAAAAAATAACCAGCCGTGAGCAGAAATCAAATCTACGACCTTCGAATAACGCGCTCGAACGCGTTATTTGAAGGTCGTAGGTTCGATTCCTGCTCACGGCTGGTTACTTTTTCATCCACTTTTCTTTCTTATTTACAATGCACTGGTTCTAATAACTTCCCCTGTACATTGCTTGGCATTACTGTCTGTTAGATCTCATATATATATATATATATATATATATATATATATATATAAGCTGAGGAAGAAGAATAATTCAGGAAAAAGAGTCGGGTGCGCGGAATCAAACTTCAGACTTTTGAATCATGAGTGCGTGGCGGAGGAGCACCTCCTTCAATGTTCAAACTAAGACGTCGGTTCAAGCGGGAAGCTATTTATATCTATTCCACACCGCTGGTGACGGCCTTCTCTGAAACAAGGGGGGGGGGGGCTCTATCGTGTATTTAGCATTACCAGCAAGATGGTTCGATAAGCGCGCGTCACAAAATCGTCACGACGCGGTGGCGCGCTTTTATCACCCACGCGTACTTTGCGCTGCGAAGATGCGGGTGTGGACGCTAGCTTGCGCACTCTCATTTAGGAGTGGGGAGCATCATAACTCTTCGCTGGCCTTGGACTTTTGTGGGAAAAATGTTGGTGCAGTTACCGGACGCACAAAGGTATCTGCAGTCGTTTCACTTTTTGTTTGCGAAAAAGGTGTGCTTTTCACAAACAGTGAAGTAGCAACAGAGACGCTTATTTGCGTTCTTCTATAGCTGTACGTAAGTACGTTGCGCGCGTGATTTGTGCGTGAGAAACGTAGGGCACGTTTCGATCTGGTTGCCATTCTGCGCGTGACCTTCCAATTTGTTCCTATCGCGTTCAGTACTTTGCCTTTGCGGCAAAAAGGAGACAATTTTATTTTATTTATATTTTCTCAATTTTTCGGTCACGCGAAAATGCTGAATTATTTAGTCATGGAAAGATGATTTTTTCCTCACAACAAACAACATTGACGCCGACAGCGAAATTTCTGCGATATGAGCTTTATAACGGTACTGCTTTATTAAGCACTACATGACTATTTACACACATACTGCGCATGCCCTATTGAGAAACTAGTTTGTCTCTATAGTCGACCGTAACAATACAGTAAGGTTGTGACTATAATGACGTTGTTCCCAGAAAACCACGCTTTTATTCACAGTGGCTGAATATAATTTGTGGTGTGCGCCTCGGCGCAACCGTGCGTAAACCGTGCTTGAATGTTCATGGTATCACCACCATTCCTCTTAACCCTGAGGTTCCCTTAAAATTAAATATGAAAGCTGTATTTGGCGAGACAATTTGGCGTGTGTCACAAAATTTCGGGCAAAGCTCACTGTACCTCATTCTTCCATTGAAACGAAAAATTCACAAGGCGGCCCAGCTAATCACAGTTTCCTCGATATACACTATAGGGAAGTCCGACGCTTGTGTCTATGGAAGCTGCAACGCACGGCGCTTCAGTGAAAATGGGAATGACAGGTAGTACACAGATTCGCCTCTTCGTGCTCTTGGATCCGTTTGCATTCGTGTGGCTTGGAGCTACTTTCGCATAAAACAAAAATCTACAACTCTTCAGAAGTTGCTCTTCGCCTTATTCTTTTAGGCTTACCATTTCAAATCAAACCATGAAGTGTGAAAAGGTTCGTCCTTGAACTCGCCAAAAAAACCGAACCCCAGCAATAAATGAAGCCACAAGAGCAATTAGCCACCCGCAAGTACGACGTCTAGGCAAATACGTGTACTAGCCACCATTTATATGGTCGCTTTTAAGTAGATCGATGAATGTAGCCGACTGTACCTTTATAGATCAGTCGGCGGCTAACACCACCTAGGCATAAATTCAAGTACTATCACTCTGTGTCGAAGGATTTAATTTCACTCGCTCCTCGATTCTAGCCACTAATTAGTTAGCCTTCTTTTGGCTATTTCTACCAGTTTAAAGCCTATTTTGTCTTCACTGTCCCTACACCCCAAATATTTGAAGAATTCTGCGTCATTATATTAGACTTTAGGAAGGAGCCTTTGACAGAACATTATCTCAGCCATTATCTCAGTCAATGCTCAGCCATTTCCTCCTCCTCTCCACACGTACTACATAACATGTCTGTGCCTTCGTGTTTGGCTTGGTACGTGTTGGTTTGCAATACTCCCGTTCTGGCTTGGAACAGCACAGAATTACTGCTAGCGTTATTGTACATCTTTTCTTTTGAAATTTCCTGCTTGAAAGAACTATAGTTCTTTAGTGATGATTTCGTAAGCTTTGCAATCTTGCACATGTCCCTCTTTGTTTTCTTCACCTTCTTCTAACCGATGTTTCCTATTGGTTTGGTATTATGCTGTTGTCTAAAGACTTGCCTGACATTTTTCGGGTTCGCTTTCTCAGTTTAGTATCGACATTCTTCATGTACAAGTAGCTGAAAACTTTCCTAGCCCAACGCTTCCCTCCCATTTTTCTCAATCGCTCCTTAAGTTTTATCTTGCTGCTAGCTTCCCTGCACTAAAACGATGTCCATTCCAATTCACCCTGTACCCCATATTTTGGGGTATTCTCTTGTGCTCCCAAAGCAAGTCTACCCATGTCACATTGTTTAATTTCTAATCTTTCTTGAGCCTTTTATCTCATGCGCAAGACCGCATTGCTGAACATCAAACCCGGGGCCATGTCATCTTTCAAATCTCCCTCACGTCGTCATACCTATTGTAGTTCCGCAGTATCATATTTTGTATTACAGCTGCGTTCCTGTTACTGTTAGTCATTACGTATCGTGGGTGCTCCCTTGAGAACTGATCCCTGTTGATTATATATACGCCCAAATATTTGTATTTATCCAGTATTTTATGTTAATATGTGTTTATCTAGTATTTCTAACTTATCTACGCTAACTGTCTTAGATATCAATAAAGTTTTGATTTCCCAATTTTTGCTACTAAACTTTAACTTAGCTGATCTTCCTCGTTGCCGTGTATGTCTAATAATCCCTGCGAGTTTCTTTGTTGTTGGCTGTTATTACAATATCACTTGCATATATTAATGCTGACCATGAGTGTTCAACGTGTTTCCTTGCTTGGCAAAAAAGAGGCTGAAGCCGAGTTGACTCGCCTCTAATTTGGCTTCTAGCCTCTGATGATATATCAATAATAACAAGGCACATCCCTATTGATGCCCGCGTTGTATCTCTATAGGTGCAAATACCAGTTCTTCTCATTTTATACCTACATTGTTCGTTTTATAGATATCCTTTACAAGATTAGTTATTCCATTTTCCACACCTAGTGTGTCAAGTATTCCCCACAAGTCTTAGGGAATCATATTATTGTAAACTCCCTTGATATCCAGAGATGCAGACACAGAGGCCTCTATTTTTTCTGCTATTTCAATACACCGCATACATAAAAACAGATTGACCTAGAGCCTCCTTCGTTTATGGAACTCAGTTTGTAGTTCTCCTAGCACCCCCTCATTCTCTACTATGCCTGTAGCCTTGTAGCCTTTCTTTTGCTATCTGCGCTACCAGCCCTGTAATATACTGATGTCACTGTTATGTGATGGCAATTGCTTATAGCAGCTTTGTCACTCTTTTCTTTATAGATAATGCTTATCCTGCTTAGTTGCAATGTGTTAGGAGCTTCACCATTCATTATTAATTTGTTCGCTGCCTCTTTTAATGATTGCCTAAAGTTTGGTCCTAGTTTCTTTATTAGCATAAATGTGTTGCCACCAAGGCCTGTTAATGTGCTATTAGGAACTCTCTTTGCTTTTCCCACTCTCGTTTTCCCAGTGGAGCCACTGCGCCAAGTGGTTCATTCTCATACGGTATGGTGCTTGCAGTGCTTTTTAGGTGTTCAAATGTTTCTGTCACCATCGTTTTTATACATTACATTGTCTCTGCCCCTTCTAGTCTAACCACTAGAACTGCAGTTTCAAATCTCTGCTCATTGTTTGTCTTATTATTTAGAAAATTGACATGGTTCCAAAATTGTGCAGCAGCCTTTCTATCCTTTATGATTACTTCCGCCATTCATTGGACCTCCTTTCTTTTATTGTTTTCACTGATCAGATTTCACATTTGTCTTCTGCAACTCAAAAAGTTATCCCAATTCCTTTTGACATCGTGTTCCGTTTGAGCGCTCTGTTTAACATACTCGTGTTTCCTGGAAGCTTTCTGACGTCTTACGATGGCTCTCCTGACTTCCTCGTCCCACCAATTCCTGGCCTTTTTTTCGGTTCATCTGACTCGTACCTTAGCAAGCTCTAACGTAATCAAGTTTTATTTGTGTACGACCATTCTGTTTCAGTATACAAGGTGATTTTTTCTCAATCTCTTCAGTTGCTATTTCTATTTGATTTTTTAATGAATATTACTGCGTGGTTGCTCATCACGCCTTCTTACCATTTTTATTTCTCTTAAAAACTCAGGTTGATACGTTTGTGAGCAGCCCTTCAACACCCCATGCTACCTGCCCTTCGCACTACTCGGTAGCGTTGTAAATGAGTAAATCATGCCTTTCACACATGTCCATTAACATTCTGTCTGTTTGGTCAGTATATCAATCTATATATTCTATGTGCGCATTCGTATCGCCCAATATAAATTATTCGCACTCTGCTTCTAGTATGTCAATGTGTAATCTATGCACTGCTTCATTTCTTGAGTTTCCGCTCTTACTTTTGCCCCTGTTCAGAAGTATACAAAACCTTGGATCGTAAGCTGCCCGACCATTTTTCTTTTCCTTTTAGCCATAAATCTTCCCTGCACTCCTGCTTGACCTTTTGCCACTCTGTACTTTTATGAATAAGTGCCCCAATATCATCCCCTTTTCGGCAGCATTCTGTTGAATTACAATATTTTCGTGCGTAGTCTGGATTGCTAGGCGGTTGTTCCATGTCCCAAAGATGTGTTTCTACAAACCCACATACCATCTGCTTCTCCTCCCTTAGCTGTTCTTCTATATCTCCCCACTTCAACCTATTCCTGCCACCCTGCATGTTAATATACCCTACGTCTGAATTGGCTTGAGCCTCGTGCCTACGTTGATTTCTCCCCCGGACTCTACGTGTCTTAGATATTGGTGCCACTTTGGAATCGTATTTGTATATACCACCTGTCAAAAAGTCTCCTAGTTGTTTTCCGCATTATTATTTCTACTGCATCCCGTAGGGCCCTTGGGTACCCTTAAAAAAGCTACAGCGGGTCCTGCAAGTCGCCAACCCACCTTATGTCCTAGCCCCTATCGAATAAATTCTGTCTCGTTAAAAACCACCCTATTTATGCACATCTCTGTTTATTTACATTACCTCAAAACATTTCTATCAATTCATCTGCCATTTCCGTTTGTTTGCGTTGACAACCGTTTTTTTTCCGGTTGTCTTCATGCACCTGTATCTTTGATATCTTTTATATCAGTACCTGTACCTGGGGGGAATGGCGCGCAAGCCACCACCTCCTTTCCCCAGTGTGATTACTATTCCTGCCAATTGTCAATTTAGGACATGGTTTAAAGTACCCACATTTATCACGTGGTTTAGTACATCAGCGTTAGCTGTGAGTTCTGCGCTCGCTTGCCTCATGACTGCTTCTAACTTATGTCCTGGGAACGTCCCTACCTAAACATTCTTCTTGCCTCTTACTCCCTTTTTGATCGGATCTGGGCATCAATATAAACTTTAGTCCCTGGTGATTATCACGTGTTGTGACTTTTCTGCTAGAGTGGCTCACGCCCAGAGGTTACATGCGCCAGTGGCGCCCCCATACGAACATACAAAAACACTTGTCTTCACAGTCGATCGGCAGCCCTTGCAAAACACGTCCATACGCCATGCCAGTCCGAACAAAAAGAAACGATTGCAGCGCAGGAGTCCACTCGAGTAAATATTAGGAAACTCCATGCAGCAAATGGCTACTTTTTAACCTGGGGCTGAACAATACAAGTGATGACACACTTACTTTGAGCGCTTCGTCTTTTGGCTTCAGCTATATACAAGAACGCTTTTCATGCTGTTTGTGCTTGCCAACTCTAAACTAAACTAATGGGACTGCAGGTTTCTTCTTGCGTGAGTACAACTTATGGAGCAATTTGTGACTCTAAATAAAAGTGGCTTTTCTATTTACGTTAATTTCTGCTGAAGATAACCTCAATACTTGCTCATCTGGTAGCTTGTCAAATAATTATTGCGGTGTTTCAATTGTATGTACCTGTTTTTTGGTGTTTCATTATCAGGAACGAAAAAATCCTCACTAAATTGTATAATTAATTCCACGCCAACACTCCTGAATAGGGATGAGCCAACCTTGAGGAATTACTGTTGTGTAATGCGTATAATGCCGTGTATAACGCACGAAAAACAATGGGCTTCGCGCCAGGAGCGCGGGCGGGGGTTAAGACAGCCACAGCCGTGACCCGAGCGGAAGGTCTCGTAATTCTTTCCATAGCATGGCGTAATTACACGCATAAAGCAATTCCTGAAGACGACAAACCGAAAATAAACCAGAAGAGAACTTGCTAGGTACGACCATCCTTATCATCAATATTCGATGTTTGTGAAGCGGTGGCGATGGGGCGATGATTCTGTGTTCAATGAACGCCACGATGCCAGCGATCTAGAAAGGTAGTGGCGACTGGTAGATGACCCCTAAGCGACTGAAGTCCAATGCGAGCGAGGAAATACCCCAAACTCATTTAAACATGTGACTACTTCGTTTCAGCAAAAGGTACTCTCACTGCGAGGTCGGTGTGCGTATTATTTCTCTGATTGTCAGTCAACTCGAACGTCTCTACGATGAGAATCAAAGTAAAAACAACCCAACATTCCCTACATAAAGCATTGACCTAAAAGCAATGAAGAAATAAACATGAAAGAACCAGACTACTCTTCAGAACCTTCCGCTGTCTTAAGCGTGGTGCGGCTTACTGCTACCTCGACGTTTTATTTTTATTGGTTATGTACGCCAATCTGTTCTATATTTGTCCGTTGGCCCCAATGCTGACGCAGGCAAGCTATATATTTTGGCCAAATTCTCCTAAACTTACGCATATTATTCTCACTGTGTGTTTCAAATGCATTGTATGAGTTATGCTACCTAAATCTCACTGTGTTCCGCAATACGAAGTACAGTGACAGTGTTATCAGTAATATTTTACGGCATAGGACGCGACTGAAAGTTTACATTACGTTGGGTATTATCATTAAGAAGGAGGGCTGCGTAGGCTGTGCTCAACTCTGTTTAACCTGTAGATTTAACTTTTTAGGTAAGCGCAGTTGTTATCCTGCCGTGGCACGAAATGAAAGTTGACCTTTATGAGTGGAGCACCGAGGCAAGTTTCTGGTTCTTGTGTTGTTTTGCATCTTCAGCCATGCATGCGGGTGATTGAACGTAAGTTTTATGGTCTGCTTTTAAATTCAGTATTGCGAGATACTTGAGCACACCACTGCAAATACGTTACGTATGCTGCTGAGGAACGAAGTCGTGGGAAATTCGCTGCTTACAACAATATGATAAGCAAATACTGAAGAATGAAGGTCGTTGTGGCCGCAATGACCAAGTTAGGTTTACAGCGAACGTTATCGGTTCATAACAGCTGCTCATATTGACGCAGTAGTTATCCAATGCCACTGCCTATGTCTGTCTGAACACCGGTGTTGGTGGCCGAAGCTCCGGAAATATTGAATACTTTGTGAATTTTCCCCAGTCGACACGCCATGTTCACGAAGTGAATGATGATGAGGGAGCTTGCTCCGTTCATCCGCTTGTCTCTCCGTGTGTCCGTGCATCTGTCAGTGCGTGCGTCTGTCCATCTATGTGTGCGTCTGTCTGCAAGTCATTCTGCCTGTCTGTCCGTCTGTCTGTGCATCTGTCATTTGCCCGAACCTCTGTCTGTCTGTCTGTCTGTCTGTCTGTCTGTCTGTCTGTCTGTCTGTCTGTCTGTCTGTCTGTCTGTCTGTCTGTCTGTCTGTCCGTCCGTCCGTCCGTCCGTCCATCCATCCATCCATCCATCCATCCATCCATCCATCCATCCATCCATCCATCCATCCATCCATCCATCCATTCATTCGTCCGTCCATCTGTCGGCCCATCTGTCTTTCTGTTTTTCGAAACATCTCAAACGCAGCCCGCGCTTCGGCGGCATCTAGTGAACAATTCGAGTACTAGCGTTCATGATGCGAGCGCCATATAGTGAACAATTCGCGTATGAAGGATTACTACGACAAACAACTACTACGGCAAACCATCCTACGCAGTAAGGAGCTTTGCCACTAAAGAGCTTTAGCTAAAGACAGATTAAGCGTTTAGAGCGAAGTCTGCCAGCACTTCACGATACGTGTGGTAGTTTGCGGCTACTCTAGGGAAGAATATCAATTTTCTTTGTAGTATTCAGAAAACACCTGCTACATAAATATATTTGCAATCTTTTCAAAACAAGCCACAAGTGCATTCATGGTGGTATAACAAACCCAGACAGCACTGCGTCTCGCGTTGAAACACGCATGCGCTGAAACACGCATGCGTCAACGCAAAGCAGCGTGGCGCGCGCATGCGACTATATGGCAGGACTGGAGCTGGGCGTGGCAACGCCGGTGTGAAGCGACAAAACAAACGCCGGCGAGCACGCGCACCGCGTCACGTCTAAATGTATTAGCGCCTTTATGGCGCCATAAAGTCACATTTTTACACGATACGCCTCTCATGATTATCATGTTTGCACCAGTCACATACATTCGTCGTACATTTGCGTCACGTAATACCAAATTTGGCAAATGTGAAGCTAGCGAAACCGCCGCGAGCGCATGATCAGTGTAGCATCTAGTCATAATGTCGCGTGACACTCATTTCGTGATTATCATATTTGAATGTGTCATTTACCTATGTCGTCCGCTGCGTTCCGTAATACCAAGATTGCTACGTGTGAAGCTAGTGAAACAGCCACGAGCGCATCATGAGCGTAGCATGTAGTCCCGTTGGTACGTGACACGCATCTAATGTTTATCATGTTTACACCACTATCAAACCTTCGTCATCCGTTCACGTCTCGTACTACCAGATTTGGTATAAGTGTGGCTAGCGAAACGGCCACCAGCACTTAATGAACGTGGCATGTAGTCATGTTGTACCATGACATTAAGACGTCGCCAGCACACAATGAGCATGGAATTCAGGCATGTTCTTACATGACACTCATCTCATGATTATCATGTTTGCACCAGTCACATACCTTCGTCATCCATTCACGCACTGTAATAAAATTATGGCTTATGTGGCACTAGCGAAACGGCCATAAGCCTTTCATGAGCGCGGCACGTAGTCATATTGTTACATGACACACATGTCATTATTTTCATGTTGGGGTCGGTCGCTTGGGTTCGACCTACAAGCATGCCATACCATAGCAGTTTTGCGACATGCTATGTGAACGAAACCACTGCAAGAGCAGCAGGACCAAGAAATATAAATAATAGCATTCATGACATACATACGATTTTCAAGTTATGACTAGTCAAAAATGTTCTTCATACAGTCATGTTGTACCATAGGAAGTTTGGTATTGATTGATTGATATGTGGGGTTTAACGTCCCAAAACCACTATATGATTATGAGAGACGCCATAGTGGAGGGCTCCGGAAATTTTGACCACCTGGGGCTCTTTAACGTGCACCCAAATCTGAGCACACGGGCCTACAACATTTCCGCCTCCATCGGAAATGCAGCCGCTGCAGCCGGGAATTGAACCTGCGAACTGCGGGTCAGCAGCCGAGTACCTTAGCCACTAAACCACCACGGCGGAGCCGTTTGGTATTGATACCATTATCGAAACAGCCAGGATAGCTAAATGTGGTAAGTGGCTAGATAGATGGATAGAGAGATAGATAGATAAAGAAACATATACGTCGCCGGAGTCTTCGAACACTAGCTTAGAATTGCTGTGCATTTATAAAAATTGGCATATCCCACGTACAGTTAGAATCGATAATATGCGAAACACAAATGAAAAATGTTTATATGCCACTTTTAAATCAGCACAACATTACGAGGTGGAGGTAAATGATGCTGTACATGACTTCCGTGTCATGAATATTATATTTAGATGTGTCGCTTACCTTCATAATCTATTTACGTCACATAATATCAAATTTAGTATGTGTGCAGCTAGCGAAACGGCCGCGAGCACGCTGAGAGCGTATGTTATTTGTTCTTACGTGACACACGTGCCAGGACTATCATGTTTGCACCAATCATATATTTCATCATCCTTTGACGTCACGTAATGCCAAATTCAGTATATGTGGAACTAGCAAAACGGGCACGAGCGATTCATGAAGGGTCCAATATACTCCAAGGTAGCGTTGACGCGCGCGCATGCTGGGCACAATGACGCTACGTTAGCAAAACGGGAGCAATATACAGTATAACGCCAGGTGTTACCAGTGTCCATCGGCGCGGCCCGACGGCTTCCAGCGCGAATGCATTTAGAGTCGATGCGTTACCCCGACAACAGCGCGTCTCCCTCTTTTCGTGACGGTCCGGAGGACCGTTAATGGAACGAAGAGTGGCGCGCTCCTGTGACTATATGGCAGGACCGGTGCCTGGCGTAACAACGCCGGCATGACACGACAAAATGAACGCCGGCAAGCACGCGCAGTGCGTCACATCCAAATGTATTGATGCCTTGACTGTGGCATGTAGTCATGTTCTCACCAGTGACATGCATCTCATGATTATGTTTGCACGAGTCACATACCTTCGGCATCTATTGGCATCCCGTAATGACAAATTGGGGATATGTGAAGCTAGCGAAACGGCCGCAAGCGCATCATCAGTGTGGCATCTAGTAATGTTGTTACATGACACACATGTCGTGAATATCACGTTTGGATGTCATTTAAAAATGTCGTCCGTTCGCGTCACGTAATACCAAATTTGTTATATGTGACGCGAGCGAAACGACTGCGAGTGCATCATGAGCGTGACAAATAGTCGTGTTACATGACAAGCATGTCAAAATTTTCATTTCAGGGTCTGTCGCTTGTGTTTACTATGCAATCATGTCATGCCATACCAGTTTTGCAACAAGCCATGTGAACGTAACGAGTGCAAGAGCTGCAGGACCATGAAATGTAAATCATGACATTCATGACATCCATGTCATTATTTTCAAGTTATACTAGTAAAATATGCTTGTAATACAGTCATGGTACGCCGTACGAAGTTTGATATAGATACCATTATGCAACAGTTAGGGAGCTAAAAGTCGTAGGCGGCTATATAGATATCTAGTTAGATAAATAGGTACGCCCAAAGTCGCCGAATTCACTAAGAAGTGCTTCGCATTGGAAATTCGGGATTATAAATTTTGTTTCAACATACGCTGGTTCACGTGGTCAAGAATATCCATGAGTAGCGGCTTCTGCATCGGCGCCGCAGAGAAAGCAAGGTACTTTCACTTGCACGAGGCCATGGGCAGGCGCCATGGCCTTGTGACCGAATGCCAGCGTGCGCCTGCCATGTGCAGGCGCATGCTGGCATTCGATTCAGTCGACTGAAGCGCTTGTTCTGGGCACCAAGCTCTTTTTGGTCTAAGACAAATCATCCCTCCAGCGTACCTTGTAGCCTGTCCTTTATCATACAATAGATCACACTGTTCCATAGAGGTGTATGCAAACTCCACTTGGGTAACAATATTGTTGAAGGCACGCATGAATTTTGTGTTGTCATTGAAAGGTTTGTAAGGTTTTATTTCAGACAACGACAAAGACAAATAATGTGTCCATTTGTCCTGTCTAGGAGGTGTGATAAAAATAGACATGAGTGCCTGACTGAGTGTCACATCCCTTCCTAGAGACACATAACTCAAACATCAGTGACAGTTAGATAATCAAACAACACATACAAAAGATTACATATACTATACATCATTAGGCAAAACACATACAGGATTCTATAAGTATATACATTGTTCCATATACTCATAAAACGGATCAAATTTCTTAGTGTATGTACAGTATAGAGTGCAGCAATGTAAAAAAACAGAATTATTCTTGTATTGAAATGAGGTATAAGGTTAACTTTTTCTTTTGAAGCATTTCATGTGCATTGTATCCTGTGCCATGTTTATGACGGCAGGATGATGATTTAAGAAATCTGCAACAGCGTAAGATTGTTTATGCATGCGATAGTTTGTTTGTTTGAAACCTTTATCATGGATAGTTTTTCTAGTTTCGTAAGTATGTCCCTTTCCCAGGAATTGTCGATAAAAGCTGACCTGACAAGACTTCATTTTCTGAAATATTGCAATGCCTAGCTTATTTTCCAGTATGTGTTCCTTTGTTAATATGGTATTTGCTTTAAAAAGTGGAGCGGAATGAGTTGTATATGGCACATTTTCAATAACTCGCAAAATATGTTTTTGTAGAATGTGCAGCTTTCTACGATTACTTTTTGTTGTTGTCCCCAGCACAAGAAGGCAGTATTGTAAATGAGAATCAATTAGTGCGTAATATAGCTGAATTTTTAACCACCGGGGCACAGGTTGCTTTGCTCTACTTATAATACTTATTGAACGTGAGATGGGTCTTGTGAAGTTATTAACATGAGGAGACCAGCTGAGTTTTTTTTTTCGAAATCAACACGGAGAAATTTATGTTATCTTACACGCTCGATGTTCTCGCCACGGAATTTTAAGTGTACGTCATTCCCGGTAGTCTTACTTCTGGAGCGAAAATTTATATATTTAGTTTTTTGGTATTTATTTCAAGTTTACTTACATTTAGCCACTCAGCCAAATTGTAGAGCCATTTACTAGCCTGTAATTGAAGCATATGGAGATGCTCTCCTGAAAAAAAAACACATTTGTGTCGTCGGCGTGAACAATGGTATCTGGCGTCAATGCAATATTCACTACATCATTTATATATAATAAGAAAAGAATTGGCCCATGGATGGAACCCTGAGGAACCCCGTATTTAATTTCCCCCAGAACTGATTTAGAATTATTAGTGTCTGTGTACTGGTAGCGGTTTGTGAAACAATTACGTATAACGTCGAAAGCGAACCCCCTAATGCCATATTTGCTTAACTTTATTATTATATCATACTTAATAGAGTCTAATGCCTTTTTAAAATCAAGAAATATCCCTAGTGTATACCTTTCGCCTTCAAAATTCTGAAGTATTTTTTCTTTGATACTTAAAAGAGCCATTTCACTTGACTTCTTTTTATGAAAGCGTTATTGATTGCCTGTAAGTACATCATTTTAAGTGCAGAAGTTTATAATTCTTACAATATTCATTTGTTCAAAAACTTTTGAAAATAGTGGTAATACCAAGATTGGCCTGTAGTTGTTCATGTCATTTCTGTCGCCTCCCTTATAGATAAATGTTACTCTAGCTATTTTTAGTTTATCAGGGAACATGCCTGTAGCCAAAATGACGTTGCATATGTGTGATAGAGGATTGCTGATACTGTCGACAACTACTTTTATCGGCTCGGCTTTTATCTCGTCTTCACCACATGCAGATTGATTCTTTAGGTTTAATATTTTGGACTTGATTTCATTATATAATTATTTCATTTGTTCAATTATTAATGAATAATTTCATTTCATCGCCATTTCTTGTCTAGTTTTCTAAATGCCACCATACCATAGATATGTGTGCAATATGACGGTTGGGTGAATAGACACCAGATGGCGTTGGAGGTATCACTTCTGTGATACCTCCAAAAATAAAATATGGACAGTGTGCCGTAAATGGCAGAGAACTTAAGCTGAAAATTTACCTTTTTTTCCATTAAGATAGAATTTATCGAAGTAGAGGCATTAGGCCAACATCAAAAAGAAAAAAGGGTTTTTTTTGTCGAGCCTGGTGGCATACTTGTCACCACCCCGTTATAAAGGGGACGCTCATAGCATCCATCCATCCATCCATGTTCGATTGGCTGCTGCGTGGCCTGTTCATGCCTTCGCCGGTGCGCCCGCTTTTTTTTTTGTGGGGACCATTGCACGCACCTCTGCGCAGATTTTGTCTCGTCACTGGATATCCCGGGGTGACAAGACCGCTTGCTGCAACAAGTATCCGATAAGGAACAGCGCCAAACCACTTTCACTGGAGACTCACGTCACCACTGGATGTTATGAGACCCAAGCTGTCAAGCCCGGTTTCAATATAGTTTCTATATTTGATCGAGCGCAGCATCAGCGTGCTCGCCCCGCTGTTGCTACCATGCTAATAATCAGTCATGTTTTCATGTTGGGAACCCTCCTTTGTCGACCCGGCTTGCCTTATCTGTTGACCCAGAGAACTAGCTAACCACACATCCTTGGTCGACTTAGAAGACTTCCTTGCTCTCCTCCATCAGGTACGACAACTTCAAGAGGAACTGAATATCCATCAACTGCAGCAATGTCACAACATAGCCGAAAATGAGGCTGTGCATACTGCCTTCGATGAGGACGTCAGAGCTCCTACACAAGCCATCTTGCACGCTGTTGCCTCACGTGTTGCTCTCAAACTTCCGTCGTTTGGGTTGGACTCGACCGAGACCTGGTTTGTTCAGGTCAACGCCCAGTTCTCCTTGGCGCACATCATTCAAGACTGAACCCACTATGATTACGTCGTCACCCACCTAGACGCACGATACAGTAACGAAGTTTGGTATATCCTTGCGAACCCACCAACGGCCAACCTGTACGAACACGTGAAGAGTGCACTTATGTGTCACTAGTCACTCTCATAAGAACAGAACATACGTCAACTGTAGTCCGGATAGCTTGCTGAGCACAAACCTTCGCAGCTACTCCGACACATGCGTGCACTCACAAGCAACATAATCCAGGATTCTTCCCTGCGATCACTTTCGCTCCAATGAGTCCCGCCACACGTCCAGCGAATTCTTCAGGTTCAGGTCAAGCTACCGCTCTACGAACTTGCAGAGATCGCTGTTCGCGTCATCAATGCCTCTTTGCCGCTTTCGTCCCCCACCAACCGGGCCTTCAAGGCGTCTCTGGACACCACAGAGTTTGCGCGTCGTATCGACGACATCGACTGATGGTTAACCTCCAATCAACAACACCTGGGCAAACGTCTTTCAATGCGAAAGCACTAGCCGTAACAGCACCTCATCGCTGCAAGCGGACCTCAACGATCCATGCTACAATCACCTGTAGTTCGGTGACAAACCCGGCTCGGTGATTAGGGCAATGTAGATTGCCCTAATCTATCGGACATATAGAAAACAAGAATGACTGTTCATACAGACAGCCGCAAGCTGCCAACTTGAGCCTGTCGCATCTTCGTCCCCCTTTCTAATCCCGAAGCAGCATTACCTGGCCGGCATTGGTTCTAAAATTTGCTGCTATCCGTGATCCAACCTTCGGGGGTCATCGCCCACCGGCTTCTTTCGAGCTCAGCGCGGCAAATCCAGACATATGGCTTGTTGCACCTGCCCAGCCACCCCTAACACCAACTCCGCGACCTTCACTGGAACTTTATCATCGCCGACGTCGCCGAGCCACTCATCGGCTACAAGCTCATTGGATACAACATGATTGCGGACTGCTGCAAGGACCGGCTCATCGACACGACAATGGGACGTTCCAGACCAGGCCAGAAAATAGCCGCTGGTCTTGTGTGTAACGGCCAGCATTTAGCGGGAAAAGCAACGTAGACACCGTTTCGCTCTCACGTGTAGCCATCATCAGCTCTGTGCAAATAACAGCGGACGTCTTCGCCGAGGCTCAGGCCACACACGCTGCACTGCAGCAACTTCTCTAGGGCACGCCCTCACTACCCCTAGAGAAAGTATCCATTTCAGGGTCGGCAAATATCACCTGCTTCAATATGTCGACAAGACAAAGCAGGCACTAGGTGCCCCTGTCCCATCGTCATGATCTTTCTAATCAGCTCCACAACCGCAGCCAATACAGCATACATGTCTCTACACGCCTCGTAGCTTACTGTGACATCGGGCCCTCCAGGCAGCGTGATTGTCGCAAGTTGGCGCACTCATGCATTTACTGCGAATGCACTAAAGTCAACAAGCACGTTAGGCCCCCCCTCAAAAACCTCCCTCAGCTCTCAGGTTGGTGTGAGCACATCCACCTCGACATATTAGGGTCGTTTCTTGAGACTGGACCCTACCGCTACTGCCTTACTGCCACCTACTGGTACACTGGATGGCCCGACCCATGGCCCCTCGATAGAAAAACCGCACAAGACGTTACTTCAGCCGACGAAAGACGGCAGCTTGAGTAGCACCTCTTAAGTTTTTCTCGCACTGACTATGAGTTTTGAATTCTTGAGGACTACCAGTTAACACCTTTGCGCCAATAGAATGATCGAGCGTGTCCAGCGACAGTTCAAGGCAGCAACATGTGCCACCGAGACACGACCTGGCTTGAGGCCATCTCGGCTGTCATGCTCGGTCTTCGTGCCACCTTCAAGCTAGACACACCAGCAGAATTCGTATACTACACAGAGTGTTTCGGATCCATATTCTTTAGTCCAGCGCCTTCGGAACTTCATGAAAACTTGCGACCATCATCAACATCAGCTCACACTAAGAACGACGTTTTTCTGCCGGCAAACCTACCGATATCTTCACACGCTTTTTTTCGTGTCGATGCGTCTCGCCATGTTCTTCAGCCTCACTATGACGGTTCTTTCCCAGTCATCAAGCGTTCTGAACAACATTTTACAATCCAGCGTAATGGGCATAAACACACAGTCAGCATTGAAAGGATCAAGCCGGCACCCATTCTGACGAGCCCCGTCTGATCATTTTTTTTCTTAGAGTGTCCACGGCCACTTTTCTGCTGGGGGGGGGGCTATCTGTGGCATACTTTTGTATCGCCCCGCTACATCATCATCGACGTTCGTCATCATCACCATTGTCATAGGCACCACGCCACGCCTCTCGCGCAGTTCATGCATAGCTCGAGCTCCGCGAGGACAGACTGAGCTTCTGACCTGGAGGTAATGCGGCAACGAAATTTTTACTTGCATAGATCAGGTATATTGAATTCCCCTATGTGCATTTATTGTAACCAAGAGGAAACGATCAGTCATTTCTATTACATTGTCGCCGTTTCGATTTATTCAGGCGAAACATACTAGCACCACCTCTTCAAAGACTAGGCTTGCAATTATCACAACCTGATCTTCTTTCATTTGGAGCCTTTACACTGGGTTTCAGCCAGAGGGATGTTTTATTTGCTGTTCAGGAATACATCACAGCGACTGAACGATTTTTTTGCTAAATACGGTCTCACTATTTCTCTTTATTTTCTTTTTTTCAAACTTGATATCGGTATTTCAAATCAAAATAATGTTACAAAAGTTTTGTACGAATGACTCAATGTGAAAGTATAGGGCAAACTCACATATAATTGGCCAATCCTACGAGCCATTTGCACAGGAAAGCAACAAAAACAACAATGACCTGGAGGTTTGGACTCTGCGGCTGCTGCCGCTCCGCTGCGGCAAATCGCCTTGAATAATAAAGTGACGAGAGAATGACACGACCACGTTGGCCACCGTCCCGTCGTCCTCTTTCGCTACACGGGATACCACTTCATCTTCCAGGTGAACTGCTCACCGCCTTACCTACCAGCACTGTGCCGTCACACCCTGCAGACTTCGTTGCCTGGCTCTGGTGCTCCATCACCACCTGCAGCTCACCACAGCGAGCTTACGCGTTTCGTGTTGAAGAAGCTAGCATCGTTAGGCACGCTTATTTCCGCAATGACTTCGTTCACAGGCCTTTCCAGACCCTCTACAGTGGACGCTGCCTTGTTCACTTTGCGCGTGAATGGAAAAGACGTCCACTTCATGCTTGACTGACCGAAGCCGGCATAGATCACTACGAATAAACAGGGCAGCACTAATCCTTCCACTAGCGTCCTTCTACAGCCAACGACGTCGTAGCCTCCTGTTTTCATGACACGCTATGCATGTCTGGTACGCCTCCCAGACTTCTACAGACCCTCAGGGCTCTACACTATGCGGGGGCTGATATGGCGATCATTGCGTAAATACCTGCGCAGCCTCCGTCTTGTCACTGGATAGCCCTGCGTGGCACGCTCACTTGCTGCAACACGCTTCTGACACCAAAGCTTCACCGGAGGCTTGCGTCAACATTGATTTTTATAAAACCCATGCTGTCAAGCCTGGTTTATTGATTGTTTCACTAACCGTTCGAACACAGCGTCGGCATGCTCGCCTCATTGTTACTACGACTACACTAAGAAGTTATGTTGCCATTTCGGGATTCCTTCTTCGCCGACCCGGCACCCCACGCTTTCATTCTACGGGATCGTGAACGTACGTGCTGTTTGTGCGCTTGCCGGATCCTGCTTGCTGGCACATGGACGACAAGAAGTGCTGAGTACAGAAGGCCGTTGCTGCTCGTGCTGATCGGCAGGATCGCGAGTTGTCAACGAATGGATGCACGAATGAAGGCGAGGACAACCTCACGGATAGATGAACGGATGGACGAACGCAAGGACGAAACCGTAGAAGCTTCACCTCACTCATTATCATTTACTCCGTGAATATGCTGTAATTCTTAAGATGCGAATCATTTTTGGCTCACGTGTGTAACGCCGTACGTACGTTCATACGAACGCATCACAAAGGGTTCCCCGCGCTGCAAGGGGTAGAGCGGTGCCAAGGAGGACAAGTCACAGCTGTGCATAGACCTCATGCTACCCTTCCACACCTTCTGCACAGGTGCGTCCTCATGGCTGACGCACCCTCTTCATCACTCGCAGCACGCTCGCCAAAGTGCCCACAGCTGCCAGCCCCTCCACCAGCTGCCAACTTACTTCTTACTCGCTTCACCCTCTCCATCGTCTGCTAAGCGCACCGCACGTCGAGTGGAAACACTCTTTCCGCTCGTTAATCTGCGAGGAAACTTACACAAATCCCACCCACCCCCGTGTCTGCGTTTCAAAGAATTGTTTACTCGAGTAAACGCTACACAAAGCTTCGTTTCAAACGCTTCTTTCAGCACCCGCATCAGCACCTGTTTCACCCGTGTCGACACCGTGTCCACAACTGCTGCTTCACATTCCATCATGCTCGCTTTCGTAGAAACGGTTCCTATTAGGGGCGAAGCTCCTTAAAGCGGCACCCGTTTTTCTCTCCTAGTCGTAGTTGTAGTGTGTAACAATTGTTACATATTGACCTGCAAGGTGGTGCCAGTGGGAGATTTCTCCTGTGCTTTGTTGAACAATAACAAGTTCGCGGCGTGCGCGCTAACTAAAAACCGAATGCTACTGTCTCTTATTCCCCATTAGCAGCCATTAGCATGTACAATGAGCACTATCGGACAAAAAAGGGTTGCTACGTTATACTCGCTGGGTGTAACCTCCTTAGTTTTAAAAAGATTTCGTATCTACTTCCCACCTGTTAAAGGTGGGAAGTAGATACGAAGCGCAAGTCGTGAGAAAGTGAAAGCCGAATTCTCCTGTCTTACATTTCCCATTATCAGCCATAGGAATTTACATAGAGCACTATCTGACAGGAAAGGGTTGCTACGTTATACTCGCTGGGCGTAACCTCCTTGGTTTCAGAAAGGCTTAGCAAGCGTTGTGCCGCAGTGTTATGAATACAGTGAACTAGTATATACCATGAAGTCGAGGTGGTTAAAAGTGGGAAGTAGACCCGAAGTGCAAGCCGTAAGAAAGTGTGCGTGTGCCACATCTCGTTTAGTTTTTGGAATGTCCGCTGGGTGGCGGTGCTTTTATATTGGGAATATATGATGAAAAGATGCGAAATGGTGGTACTTGGAGTGTTGAATAGATGGACGAACGGACACACAGACAGATGCATGGATGGACGCAAGAACGGACACAGGGGCGGATGCATGGACGAAGGCAGGGACGGACGCAAGCAAGAACAAATGGACGGACGAATGCTTCGCCCCACTCTCCAACATTCACTCCGTGGATATGCTGCCATTTTTTTTAATTGGGAGCGGGAAGGTCTCCTATTTCTATTTTCTAATCGATATTTTAAAAGCGTCGTTACCAGCTGGGATTACTCACAGCAGAAAGCTGCCGTCCACGTCACCCACATTAACTCTTTCAGTTATCAGTTTCTTGTACTAGTTGGTAAGTATTTATATTGGTTAAGGAGTTGAAACCTTCGCACCCAAGTACCTTTACTTTCCAATGCGTTTGTGTGCTGTGTGCCTTCCACAAAAGTATAAAAACGGTTTGCCAGCATGCTGAAAAAAATAATAAAAAGCTCATGTGCTGTCGTAATAAAAGAAAAAAAAACGTGATTGCGTACCTTTTTTTCATATTTTGTTTTTCAATATTTATCAGCTACCTCATTTACAGACCGCACGCTGCAACGCACAGTAGTTTTAAAATTGTTTTCAACTCTTTTGCCTAACACCAAAAAGGCCAAAGTATTGTTGCAAACATATATTATTCGGTCCTCTGCATGTATATTTTATGGCATAATCACGATTAGAACGCAGACATTGACGATAAACCAGGTTTAACGTGGTTTCCAGAGGAATATATTGTTACAATGGGGTGTGTTCTTTGAAGAACGAATGGCGAAGGGTAGCCGCACCGACACCAAGCTGCTTCCAAAACAGACCACTTCGTTCTCCTCTTCCTTTCTTCACACGGTTCCGCTTCGGTCGTGGAAAGGCGGCACTGGCGGACAGAGTCGTAGAAGCATAAAAGCATGGCAGCCGGTGACAAGCCGGGTCACCGCTGTGGCGTCCGAAGATTGCGTCCTGTATCCCGTCGAGGTCACCGCTGAAGCTAAGGGCAGAGTGAGGTTTCTTTCTTCTGTGTGACGCCGACGCATCATCATCATCATCATCATCATCATCATCAGCCTGAGTACGTACACTGCAGGACAAAGGCCTCTCACATGTTCCGCCAGTTAACCCGGTCCTGTGCTTGCTGCTGCCAATTTATACTCGCAAACTTCTTAATCTCGTCTGCCCACCTAACCTTATGTCTCCCCCTAACCCGCTTCCCTTCTCAGGGAATCCAGTTAGTTACCCTTAATGACCAGCGGTTATCCTGTCTACGCGCTACATGCCCGGCCCATGTCCATTTCCTCTTCTTTATTTCAACTATGATATCCTTGACCCCCGTTTGTCCTCTGATCCACTCTGCTCTCTTCTTGTCTCTTAAGGTTACACCTACCATTTTTCTTTCCATTGCTCACTGCGTCGTCCTCAATTTAAGCTGAACTCTCATTGTAATCTCCAGGTTTCTGCTCCGTAGCTAAGTACCGGCAAGATACAGCCGTTATATACTTTCCTCTTGAGGGACAGTGGCAATCTACCTGTCATAATTTGAGAGTGCTTGCCGAATGTCCTCCAACCCATTCTTATTCTTCTAGTTACTTCAATCTCGTGGTTAGGCTCTGTGGTTATTACCTGCCCTAAGTAGACATCGTCTTTTACAACTTCAAGTGCACTACTACCTATCTCGAAGCGCTGATTTTTGCCGAGGTTGTTGTACATTACTTTCGTTTGCTGCAGATTAATTTTGAGACCCACCTTTCTGCTCTCCTTGTCTAACTCCGGAATCATGAGTAGCAATTCGTCCCCTGAGTTACTCAGCAATGCAATGTCATCGGCGAAGCGCAGGTTACTAAGGTATTCTCCATTAACTCTTATCCCTTACTGTTCCCATTCTAGGCGTCTGAAAACCTCCTGTAAGCACGCGGTAAATAGCATTGGGGGGATTGTGTCCCCCTGCCTCACACCCTTCTTGATTGGTATTCTGTTGCTTTCTTTATGAAGCACTATGGTAGCAGTTGATCCCCTTTAGATTTCTTTCAGAATGTTTATATATACGTCATCTACGCCCTGATTCCGCAGTGTCTGCATGACGGCTGATATTTTTACTGAATAAAACGCCTTCTCGTAATCTATGAAGGCTATGTATAGTGGTTGGTTATACTCTGAGCATTTCTCTATTATCTGATTGATAGTATGATTGTGGTCAATTGTTGAGTAGCCTGTTCGAAATCCTGCTTGTTCCTTTGGGTGATTGAATTCTAATGTTTTCTTTACTCTGTTAGCTATTACCTTTGTAAATAGCTTGTATACTACAGAGAGCAAGCTGATCGGCCTGTAAATATTCAAGTCCTTGTCATCTCCTTTCTTATGTATTAAGATGATGTTAGCGTTCTTTCAAGACTGTGGTACCCTTCCCGTCAGGAGACACCTCGTAAACAAGGTGGCTAGTTTTTCTAACACAATCTGTCCTCCATTTTCAGCAGATCTGATGTTACCTGATCCTCACCAGCAGCTTTGCCTCTTTGCATGCTCTCCAAAGCTTTTCTGACTTCTTCTAATATTACTGGTGGGGTGTCATCTGGGTTACTGCTAGTTCTAATAGTATAAAGGTCGTGGTTGTCTCGGCTACTGTACAGATCTCTGTAAAACTCCTCCGCTATTTTAACTATCCTATCCATATTGGTAATTATTTTGCCTCTTTTGTCCCTTAGTGCATACATCCGAGTTTTGCCTATCCCAAGTTTCCTCTTCACTGCTTTGACGCTTCCTCGGTTTTTCAAAGCGTGTTCAATTCTCTCCATGCTATGCCTTCTTACATCGCGTACTTTACGCCTATTAATCAACTTTGAAAGCTCTGCCAGGTCTACTTTGTCTGTTGTATTTTACAATTTCATGCTTTGATGCTTCTTAAATAAGTTCTTCGTTTCCTGGGAAAGCTTGCCAGGGTCCTGTCTAACTACTCTGCCTCCAACTTTCACTGCACACTCCGTAATAATACTCGTTAGATTATCATTCATTGTATCTACGCTAAGGTTGGTTTCCTCACTAGGAGCTGAGTACCTGTTCTGCAGCGACACTCTGAATTCCTGTACCTTCCCTCTCAGTGATAGCTCATTGATTGGCTTCTTGCGTATCAGTTTCTGTCGTTCCTTCTTGAAGTCTAGGCGAATTCGAGACCGTACCATTCTATGGTCACTGCATCGTACCTTGCCAACCACTTCCACATCCTGCACGATTCCTGGGTGTGCAGTCATTATAAAGTCTATTTCGTTCTTATTTTCGCCATTAGGGCTCCTCCATGTCCACTTGCGGTTTTCTCGTTTTCGGTAGAAAGTATTCGAAATCCGCAAATTATTGCGTTCTGCAAAATCTACTAGTAGCTCCCCTCTGGCGTTTCTTGTGCCGATGCCATAATCCCCTACTGCCTGGTCTCCAGCCTGCTTCTTCTTTACCTTTGCATTAAAGTCGCCCTTCACTATAGTATACTGTGTTTTCACCTTACTCATTGCCAATTCCACGTCTTCATAGAAGCTTTCAACAGAAGCGTCATCATGGCTGGATCTAAGCGCGTAAGCCTGTACTACCTTCAACTTTTATCTTTTATACAATACCTACCACCTTTTTATTAATGCTATAGTATTCGTCTATGTTGCCAGCTATGTTTCTGTGAATTAGGAACCCCACTCCCAGTTTTCTTCTGTCTGCCAAGCCCCGATAGCAAAGGACGTGCCCATTCTGTAGCACAGTATAGGCCTCATCTGTCCTCCTAACCTTACTGAGCCCTATTATATCCCATTTAACACCATCTAGTTCCTCAAATAGTACAGATAGACTTCCCTCACTAGATAAGGTTCTAGCGTTAAACGTTGCCAAGTTCAGGTTCCAAAGGCAGCCTTTAGTCCAGAGATTCTTAGCAACCTCTGCTACGTTGCAGTTCTGACCGCCGCCATGGTCAGTTGCTTCGCAGCTGCTGGGAACTGAGGACCGTGAGTTATTTGACGTATGCATGTGGGAGGTAGTGGCCAGATACTGCACCAGGGTAGCCAATCCTTCTATGGTGAGGTAGTGCGTTCCCGGTGGTGGTTACTTGTGAGGCCGTACCCCAGGGCTCCTAATGCAGTTCCATCAACACGCAGATGTTTTTTTTCCGGTTGGAAACTGCGCGGCACCGGGATTTGAGCTATGGGCATCTTGCATGCGAGGCGGTTGCTCTAACCACTACGCCATCGCCGCACCCGGATTGTTATGTTCTAAATGTAGGTTTCAGCGGTGTATCAGTCAATTTTGTGGTTATATTTATAAAAATGTTTTAATGAAACGATATTTCTGCTGATTACCCCCTTAATAAAGTAGGGTCTAGAGAGTACGGAGTTGGGCCTCCAATTAGCCTATGAGGTGCTGTTTATTGGTATATTAAGCGGACAAAATTTAAATTCTTTTGAGAGGTGATGTTGCCAAAATAATCTTTTTAGTGATTAGGATTCTTTTTTGGTCACGAAATAGTTCCGGTACTATTACTCCTGTCCTGATAAACCTGAGCGGCGACAGGTGTACAATTAGGGCTTTGCACTGTATGAGTTAGAAGTTTCCCGGTAGGTTATTAGCAAAGTTAAAAGCGATCGTAAAGGAAAAAAAAAACATGTGGTTCAGGAAATTGATCTGACGGGCGTACCTTTCTCCCGAGCAGTGAGCCACCCTCCTCCTCTGAGCGAGGGAAGACGCGGGTGCCACACGTTTATTAGCGGTTTTCGTTATATTCTTTCTTACTCTGTATCTGCCGGTTACCTTAAGCTATCAAAATTATTTTTACACGGGAAAAACCGGACTGTTGTGTTCTAAAAGAAGATATTAGCTATTTTTAGGTGGCGTTTGTAGCTCTTTTTGAAAATTTGTTTTAATGAAATGAGCTTTTTGCTGATTACCACCTTAATTAAGGGCCTAGAGTGTACGGAATTGGGCCTCCTGGTAGCCTATGGGGTGCAGTTAATTATTATATTAGGCGGACAAAAGTTAAATGCGTTTGCGAGGTGATATTACCAATTTATTCTTTTTAGTGATAAGGCCTAATTTTGATTGTAGAATAACTCTGGAACTATTACACCTAGCCCGATCAAACTTCAGTAGCGTCAGGTCTACCTTAAGGACTTTCAACTTTATAAGTAAGAAGTTTCCCGGTAGAACATTAACGAAGCTACAAGCGATCGTAAAAAAACACGTGGTCTGACTGTTGTTGTTTCAGATTCACACTGTTTTCTGCTCCTAAAATTTAAAGTTTTCGTTTGTAATAGCAGTATTTGTAGTGGTTGAACTCCTTCTATCCTGAAGGGAGCCACGGGAGTGGCCGCGTCAGCAGCACGTGTAAGTGAGCTCTGCACATATCTGCCTATAACTTAGCAATTTTGGCTCTAGGAGGGCCAGAGTGGTGTCTATGTGTTCGTGAAGATACAAGGAGTTCAACCGCTACGCAGACGCAGGTGCGGCTAAATGTTCTTAGGAAACCCCTAGAAAGCGCACGTGATTAGGTGCTTACCGTAGTAAAGTTAGCCAAAAAGTGATTATGTTGACAAGAGTATTTTGAAATTGAAATGCACATGAAAAAGCAATGCAGCACCACCACTTCGTTGACTGAAATGGTTGTTGCATACTGCGACTTGGTTCGGTTGTGGAAGCTATGAGTCATTTACATTTACGCATTTAGCCAAGCTTCAGTGATAGAAATGATATTAGGCGAACGGTAAAACACTAGGGTGAATGGAAAGTTCTTGTGTTTTTAATACCATAAAAGGAAAATGTATCTCGATAGCAGTTGTTGTTGGTTTATTGTACAATGTTATAGGAACGCTCCCTCAAAGACCAGAAGCTTTGCCCCCTTTGATGTTTAGTATCTAGGTTGGCACTTGTAGACCAGTACACTTGCAGCCCATGACTAACTTCCATGATCATTATTAAACTTTAGCAAAGTAGTTGAAGTTAAAACTTCGACAGAACTTACCGTGCACCCTGCGCAAAGTTGGCGTCGATATGTATATAAATAATAATGGCACTCATAACACACTTATCCGAAGTGTCGACACTTCGAGAGATAAAAAGCAAAGCTGATTCTTTCCAGTCTTGGATCAAGCTATACCTGTTCTCTCACAGACAGTGCCGAAGAGCGCTTCATAAGCGCAAGAAGCCGAGTTAGTAGCTTAAGCCGTAAACGCGTGAAGCTGTCCCACTTCCCGCTTTAGTGTGTGTCGCTTAAACAAAACAATGACTTGTGCGACATTACCTCTCTTACATCATCACCTTGCCGCGTAGCACCTGACGGAGAAGGTTTTTAGTCAATTTCAACGCCCTCAACAGACAGGCGTAGAAAATCCATCATTAGGGCTGATGACAAGTAGTAACACGCTAAGAAGACGCGAAAGACCATGCTCGTAACTGCGTCGTCACTGAGTTATATCGTCAGGTGGAACCTACGATAGTGTTTCCTACGAAACGGCACAAAAAGCCCGCTCTTTACCGACTACCTAATTTTTCGTTGTCGGTGCACTTTAGATTCGTCATGCAATACTTCATTTCACCGTTCAAACGCGGCGGTACTCATCCCTCCAACCAGGTGCACTACGATACGAAGAACCCGTGTGCGATATAAAGCAGGTTAATAAATCGTTGTATATGTGAGTCAGTAAGAGTAGGTGTAACGGATGAGATGAAAGACGCCACGGGTTCGATTCAGAGATATTATGTGTAAAAAACCTTTTTGTTCTAGATTTTATTGTCCTATATTAGTGCGCTTTTTACGTACGTTATCTCATAGAAGTGACTGACGTCATTGAAGTCTTGGTAGACCCCGGCATAACACGCTTCCATATTTAAAATGGCCTCGTTTTACTTTTGAGTGTTTTCTACCTAACTAACATACGGAACCGAGGCAAATACTCAAGACAAGTGTTTTTTTACAGGCTACCATGGTGACAGTGGAGAAGTGCCCATTACTTTTCCCAGTTCACACACAAAGGCCAGTGACCTGTTCTTGGAGGCTGGTCGGGAACTTGGTTACAGCAACGACGACTATAACGGGCCAAATCAGACAAGTAAGACACTCAGGAATCAAAGCACGTGCTTCTGAAAGCATGCTTACAAGCTCTAAACAGGAAGAATATAAAGTTTCAACCGTAACGCGCTAATGTTAACACAACTAGTGTGTATGATAACAATGGGGTGTTCGAAAGAAAGTTTGAAATGTGGTGTCTCAACAGTGTCAATCACTTCGGGGGCTGCGAGCAGTCGCCTGAAATGTGTGATCGTCATTTGAAGAGTTGCGCATGGTTTCGCCAAGGTGATGCAGAAGTAGAATAAATTGAGAAGTAGAATAAGTGCTCAAATCACAGAAGATGTCAAGTTTTTATTTTTGTAGTGTAGCTTGGTATAGCCTCAATAATTTTTAAATATTTCAAAAATATAGCTTCAGTTGGTAAGAATTTCGACAAATAGTAACTTCAGATGTGTAGCAAAATAGAACAAATTTGACTGTGAGTGTAATAAGTTGCAGCGCCACCACACCTTTTTTACCATAAACGTAAAATTCCGCTCCGAGATCTGTGCGAATAGAAGGAATCTCAGAGGTCAAAAATTACGTTTTTGAACAACGCTGTGCGGCAGTGCTGAAAGTAGTGAATCGTATCATTCCACACTGTGCATGCTGCGTTGCATCATGTCTAACTAAGATTGCCATTTTTCTTCATCCCCATACGAAAGCGATAAAGAAAGGTTACTAGAGCACCCTTCTGAGTTGGTCGCAATACTCCACTTCGGAGCTAATAGTATCGTGTTGTACGTGATTTAGTATGCTTTGTCACTAATCTAATTTCGTTTTCTTGTCTTCATTGTTTAAATAATTTACCTATCCATTAATTGAGGGTAAAATTGACTGAACATGAACAACAAGCCATTGCTATTGGCAGACGAATTTACCGCCCACCGACATGTTGAAAGTTCGACTGCACAATAGTCTGCGGCTATTTGCACAAAACGTTAGTCAACCCCAGATATATTGCAATCAGCCAACAGAGCGTTCTGTCGCTATGCGCAAAGCCATTTCGGTGCTTAAGTCATGCCTACAAAGCAATGGGGTAGCGCAATTCTGAAAAAAAATCATAGGCCCCATGGAAACAAAGAAGAAATTAGCTGTTAATATGGAGGTGGACATTGCTCATATCCGCGGACACTCATACGTATGATGAGGACATGAACGCATTTCAACACACACAACACAAACACTTCAGAGTCATGGGAGTCTTTTGCATGCCTCCGAGCCAGACGAATAAAGCCGGCTCATCTAGCACGCGGTGGAGGCTGCAGTATCCCAGGGGATCCCCGCCGACCTTCTCTTAAATAGCGCAACCAGTCCGTTTCCTGGTCCCCTCACTTTTATTCTTTCTGGGACGAATACAGATATCACCACCACAGCACATGCGCTACCTTGCGGGTGAAAGACGTCATTAGCCTCCCAGCGCGCACGGGTGACGCTCGCAGTGCGCACTTTCTGATTCTCTCTAAATGTCAGAGCACCAATCATAAGCCCAGATTTCTTCCTTGCGGAAGTGCTATATCTAAGCTTCACAATATTTGTTGCCGCGCAGCCACATGTGCAGTCTGACGATGGGCTGCTTTGCGTATACCTGCTTTAGAGCAGAACGAAGCACTGCTCGATTGTACAAATACATTCAGGGACAGCGACTACATAATTCAGTGCCTTCAAGTACTGTGCGACGCACAGCCGTGGTGGCAAAGTCGCTCTTCTAAATCGTAAAAACAGCACAGATGGAACTCAGAGTTGATGATGCATCCGCTGCGACCAAATCATGATGCATAGCACTTCACGTAATGCGGTGTTGTCAACTTTCTTAAAGCTAGCCCTTGCAGCTGATAATGTTTACCCTTACTCTGAATAAACAAGAGAAATGCAAACTTATGTGTATGCACTTTTATTTTTTTCAGGTTTTTCCCGCGTACAAAATAACGTAAAGAATGGGGAGCGCTGGAGCTCAAGTAAAGCCTTCATCACCAATGACGTTCGCAGAAGGCGCAACTTGGACGTCGCACTTCACGCGCATGTGACAAAGGTGCGAGGCTTATTTCAGTCAATCTGTTTTCACACACACACACACACACACATATATATATTTATATACATATATATATATATGTATATCATACTATATAGATTAATTATTCATTTATATTCATGAGCATGAAGCTGTGAAAATGACCGCCCGCATTTTCACATGAGCGAAACTTGTGTAAATGCGTCGCACAGTGGTAGGGGTATCGGGTAGACATTGCGTAATAGGACATAGTTTGAAATCATTAATTGTTATTTTGTCTTCATAATTTCAATTTATTGAATAATGAAGCAGTGTTGCCTTCAACGAGTGGTGGGACGCTGATGTTGGGTTGTGCCCCACTACTCGTTGAAGGTACAGTTGCTTCCGCCGCACCTACTCTAGTCAAGCAAAGCTTCAAGTCAAGCGACAGCCAAGTAGAGACACCCTTGACTAAACTCGGAAAGCCAGCTATGCGCATCCAGTCCGCCGCGTATATATACACCACCAGCGTTCGAGGAACAAAAGTCGGCAGAGAGGTTCGCACCCCTCCTGCTTTTGCTCGGCTTGCTGAGTGCCTGGTGGCTTATGGAGCGACAGTGTTGCTAGTATCTTCGGGGCCGACATGAAATGCGAGCATGAGCAGTGGTTTAGTCGACGGCAGCGACACCAAAGCGCGACATCGTGCGACTAAGAAATGCTCCTCATTTAAAATGTTCTTTTCTGCATATTTGTTCTCAATTGAAATGGCTAAAGCAAGCGTCACAAGTAGGAATTTTTTTGCAGGTTATCTTCGAAGGAATGACAGCTGCAGGCGTGGAGTATAGGCGACACTTCAAAACCCGTACTGTTCGAGCGAGAAAAGAAGTTATACTTTGCGCTGGAGCGATTGCTTCCCCACAGCTGCTAATGCTATCCGGTATCGGACCTCGGGAACATCTGGAATCATTGGGGGTAAGAAATATTTTTGGGTTACTCAGATACCAATGTTCATTGTTGGTGCTTCTCAGGTGGCTGAAAGAATCGCGTTTAAAGCAAATGAGCAGCTCTAGTACCTTCCGATTTATCATTATGCCTTCAGCCACTGAATCAGCCTGTATCTAAGAAAAACACTCCCATTCAGAATTTTCTCCACATCTGTCAACGCTGTACCTTCATTTTTGTCTAAACACTGCCTATGCGAACAGCTTAGAGTACCGATTCGGTCAAGCAGCGAATCCGTACTGCAACAACTGCGGCTTCAGCGGAACTGTGGAACACAGGCTATTTATGTGTAGAGCGTATGCTGGTCACCATGCGCGCTGAGAACATTGCATGACTTCAGTAACCGAGAGAGCTTCCTCACCTGACTGTGGATTGTGACCTTTAGCCTCTCTCCCGGTACAGAGGCCTGGTATGTAACTCTGATTCGCGTATTTGTACATTATCGGTAAGCTCAGCGAACTCTAGCTGTACCTTGAAACCACAAAATGAGAATCTAATACTGCACGTTCTCACTAATAGGTAAAAGGTATAGTCTTTTATTTTATTTTATTTTGATTCTATACCCTCATAACAGCATGCCTTTTATGCTCTCATTATGTTTCTCTAGCCCTACTTTCAATCTCCAATCCCCTTCCACACTTAGAGTAGCAAGTCAGCGACTGGCGTATTAAGTATACATTCTCTTCTTTTCAATAAAGAGTTAGCTCTCTCTCTTATATGCTGTTCTTATACTTCTGCTCCCAATACTGTGTGCGGTGGGCTTCAACTGTAAGTCTGCAGAAAGCTCTTCTCCACTGTTTCCCTGCCTTAAAAATTGAACATCTGAACAAGGAAATGTCTTTTGAGTATTCGCAAGTTTTGTCACCTATAGAGGTCGCACAGGGTGGTTCAACAATGCACCCACAGAAAGTATCAGAGTCGCTGAGCACATGTGCAACCTGCAATGCAGTGTGTGTTTTTTTAGCTTCGCGATAGCTTTACCCTCATTGCAATTACATATTATGAGTTATCGAGAGCCTTCAGAAACTCGGATACAATGCCTCATTGAAGGCGAAGAGGTCCCGAATGCCAAGCACATCACTTGTTGTGGCGTGCGATGTCCATGCACGTCGCCCTCTACTAAACATGTGCCTCACAACTTTGACGTGGTTCATGACGCAAAACATCAAATAGTGTTATAACAATCTGTATTTCCTTTCGCGTCCCCAGCTTTTTTTTCTGCATCGCCTGTCAACATTGCAGTCAGTAGGCGCTTGTGCTAATGGAAGTCAAATCTTCCTGTAGAGAAAGAAAGTAACACATTTTCTACAACAATTGCGTGGCTCTACGCCTTTTCAAATGTGCTCTACGCTTTTTGGAACCATATCAAACGCTGTTATTGGACCTAAGATGCCATGTCAAATTGTCCCTCGTGCATATATGCAGATATGTGTTTGCCGTGCACGAGACATGCACACGAACTTGGTAATAATGACCGCTTCAAATCCATTTTTGTATTTATTGTTATGTTAAGACTATGAAACAATACAACACACTGCAGAATTTAGGTTCTCTCTTATTCTAGTACATAATTTGCGCTGTGTTCTGTTACATATTTGAAATATTTTAATACTAAAATAGTAACTGTTGGGCAAGTATGGTATGACAGTGTATGTAGCATCTTGTACATATCATCTGTCGTAAAAATCTTCGTGTTAGTTTAAATAAGTATGTATTCTAAAGTAAAATATACCCACAACTGCGTGGCTTCGGTTTTTGTGCCTTTGGTCAATCATCAGTTTCACAATGTGCACAGATTTTGTGTTCACAGTAAATTGTAGAACTGTCTTGTGTTCTTTGATGATCTCGAAATCACCTGTCCAGGCTAGCTGTGTTGTGCTACATGAAGATGTGGTTTGTGCAAAAGAATAAAACATACTAAAAAGGGTTTATACGTAAGTCAGCAAACTTACTCGTGAGCCAACGAGTGCATAATTATTCAGATCAAGCAGCATGTTTGAGTCGGAGTAAGTTTGTGTGAGTGTCATTTAGAAAAGTTGCCGCCCAAGAATCTGTTTCGGAAAAATTTTGGGGAGGAGTTCGAGTCAGCCGTAAGCACAAAGTTTATGTCTTGAGTGAGCATGCATGAGCTTCACTTTTATGTCAAATTATGGTAATATCTACTGAACTTCATCATTATCAGCCTTATGCCGGCGTATGATCATGCTACTGCCTACCCACATAATTCAGTACACGACAGTTCTATCTAAATACTTGCTGATCAGAGACCTAAGTTACATAGGTGTCACTTTGGCCTCAGCCCACAATCTATCTCACAGGACATTATTGTTGAAACTGTCTCATGTGAGTTGGCTTTTGATAAAAATGTGCTTACTGAATTGCCACTGATAAGTCATAATGAAAGGTGCGAAATGAAAATATACTACGGAGAGCACCAATTATTTTAAGTATAGGCATTGAAGGAGTACTACGAACTTCAACAGTTTCTGTATTGTTGCTTCTAAGAAAAGTTGAGGTGCCAGAAATGTGTAGCTGTTTGAAGGGCAGGTAATGAATTTTTATACAACCGCTTCTCAAAAATATTTTTGATATTGATATCGAGGTGGTAGTATTATAGTGATACATAGACAGTGTGGTGCATGTCTAAGTCACAAGGGGATAGTAACAAGCACGGAGTAGATAGGTGTAGGTTGTACATGTTGCGTGTAAACAGTGAAGAGTGAATGGACATGGAATTGTTTGAAGAGAAATTTTGGTTGCACACAGACAGAAAGTTTGCAAATAAGGTGAGATGTTATATCTTGATGTCATAAGCTCTATTATGGGTGTTACCTTATGGATGCGGGCATTTTAACAAAGCTTCGGAAACAATGCACGTATGCCACAATACATTTAAATAGTGCTGCAAGAAGCATGCCATTATAATTTCTGTAATGAGGCGGTGTTTCTATAAGCTGCATGGGCCAAGTTTCCTTGGTTATTATTTTTGTCAAGGTACTAGCGTACTCTTCAGGGAAAAAAAGCTTCAAAATGAAACCAAATTTTGTTATACATGTTCCAGGTTTCAGTGTTAATTGTGAGTCTTAGCACTAAATTCCAAAGAAACTAAAGTGCAATGACACTATGGTTGGAAAAACAACTCATAAGTTAACATACTCATGATTCAACTCACTGAAAATGATTGAGCCACGAGTCTTCGAGTGACCAGCTGAGTAATATTTTGGTGAGCTTTAGTATGACTCTGGTAGAGAAAAAATATTAAGGAGTGTGAGTTTGAGTGAATTTGGTTGAAGAAAATTCTTAGTCCAAGTCACAAACACGAAATATATTTCTGAGCCCACCTGAACACATCCAGCCAGAACGCACCTCACCAGTGTGGTCTTCCCACTGGAACACATCCCACCTGAACAAGTCCTACCAGAACACACCACTTTGAGTTGGCGTTCCCACCAGGACACACCAGAGCGCGTTCATATATCCACCAACACACAGCACACCAGGCTGATGCGACACCAGGACACAACAGTGTTTTTGGTGTAATCACCGGATCACAGCAGATCACACCAGAGGCACTCTAGTGGGTTTTTCAACTTGGTACGCCATATCAATATTAGTATGGATCCCATCATAGAAACGGCCAAGAGAGCTAAAGGTCGTAGGTGGCTAGACATACAGAGAGTTATATACAGTAAATGTCACCGAAGTTCGCTGAGAAGTGCTTCGCATTAAAAAAGTGTGGAATTCTAACATGCCTGTACATACGAGCCCTTCGCTAAGGAAAAGCAAATAGATTGTCCTCAGAAACAGAGTGGCTTTGCTGTATCACTTGTGCACAAAAGCGCAAAACTCAGTTTACACTGTTACTACCTTGATTAGGACGATTCCTCTGTCAACTTCTCTGTAAGTATGATTTCCTACGTACATAATAGAAGATTGGTATTTACATTGCCACAGTAAGTATGAATGTAAGTGTAAGGTTTTCCTCTGCAAACTGTGAATTCTCGGACGGAAACATTCCTGACCTTGTGATAAGGTTTCACAAAGCAACCACACGTCCGAACTGGGAGATCTTTAAGCTTCGCATTTATGAGTTTACGTGATAGTCATATGCGGTCTTTAATGCGTACATTCAATACATATGCATGGATTATTTATGACCTTGGTATGCACCCTATACGTGGCCTTAACGGAATAGGTGCTGAAACTTGTGTGGGGTTTGTTGTGGATGCCCAGCTTTAAAGACGCCCTGCAACACTTTTTGAGCATGGTCGGAAAACTTTGCCGATCGGTAAATGAGGGTCCAGCGTACACGCGAACCGAATGTTGTAGCGCAGCACGCAGATCGTAATTACAATAAATGCTCAAATTGAGCTGGAAATTGCTTTCTTTCTCGCGATAAATGACAGAGGAAGCTCAAAAAATGCCCGGCCTGCGGGGAAGGCGCAGCACGCTCACAATGAAAGCTAGAAAAGTGGCCTTTCAGAGCCTTTAAAACGACTCAAGTCAAGTCAAGTGAAGATCCTTGACAATGCGGCGCATACCCACGGTGGGAAATTGGCCAAGAACCAAATAGTTTCCATAAATTTCTTTCTTAGTAACAGGTTTTAAATTAATCAATTTACGATTAATAAAAGAAAGATGTAACAAGACGAAATTGACGGTTTAATTATAAATAATCTGTAGTGTAATGCAATAAAGCGTCGTATTTGATTTAATGTGAATTTGGAGATTTCAAAATCTAACGAAGAGTGATTTCAACACTTAAACCTCTTTGAACTTTTGACAAACTCCTCTAATGCGTCAACATTCTTCCCGTCGCTGTGGCCTAGAGACAAAGCCCCAACACAAAGCACATTTTGAGCGTTTAAATCTATTCCGAGAATGTGGCAAACGTCGCCTAAAGTGTTTTTTCGTAAGGCAGAGAATCTATTACAATAAATGAGGTAATGTTCAGTTGACTCATTTACTCCACAAACAGGATAATTAGGAGAGGCTGCAGACCTTTTCTGTGTAAATATAAATTTAGCTGTGAAATTTGACAGCGCAGTCTAGTGATTGCGACTTCTGTTTCTTGTGTTTGACGTGTTTACTATTCCAATGGTAATACAAGTGCTTGACTTCTGGTGTGGCTGTTAGTGTAGGTGTATAAAATTCCTCTTGTAGTACTCTTCTTCTTAATCTAGCACCTATTAAGAATTTCGATGCCGGTAACACATCAATAACACGCTCATTTAAAGATAACTTGGCCAGCGCATCTGCTATTTTATTCATATAAATGCCCTTATATATTCGAACCCAGACCAATTTGATCAGATTCAGATGCGAGGGAACTAATGCTTTGAAAGCATTCTGAGCATGAGAGTTTTTATTTGTGGTAAGGGATGCACATACTGATAGTGAATCCGTTAAAACTATTGAAGACCTTACAGACGCAGGTATTTTATGGAGAGCTAAAATTATCGCCAAAAAATCCACTTCAAATATGGGCACAAAATCTGGAAGGCGAAGCAAAAAGGAGCAGTCTTGGGCAGAAGAAAAAATACCGATTCCACATTTTTTTCCCTTTGTGACGCATCAGTTGCTATGACTGCTTGTATTGGCGTATTTGCCTGGTAATCTCTTCATATAGCTTCTAAAAAACTGAGCAGCATCAATTTTGAATTTATCAGAAAGGTATCATCAAAGTGTGACTTATTAGCATTGGTAATGATACTGATTAAAAAAGCATTAATTTGAACGTCTAAATCATCTAGAAAGCGCTGTATAACCAGAATTTGGGGTATAACAAATCTAGACCAGTATTGTCTAAAAAACAAGTCAGGACGGTCAATAAAAACTGTTTCTAAGCGCCTTACCGGCCATTCATACAGCCTGAGAAACACCTGTGTAGCTAAAATTTAAAACGGGTCGCAAGTGAGGGAAGCCTAGCTTCCAGATATAAGATCTTCAGTGAAACAAACTTAGGGAGATCTAAGAATAAACTCAAGGCTTGTTTCTCTATGACTACCAGAGGATGTATCTTGTAGGCAGGTTCCCCCGCGTATAACACACATCCAAACTGAAGCACCGCGCGAATATACATACAATACACTGAGATAAGAGTATCTCTCCACATACCTAACTGACTATTACTGATTTTGCTTAATATTCCCACCACACAACCTCCCTTTGCTGCAATGTACTCAATGTGTCTTCGAAGACATTATTTGGTCATAGATCCTCCCAGATATTTCACATTCACAACCTGAGGGATAGGATCCAGATGATAGGAGAGCGAAACGTAAAAAGAGTCTTTGGTTGGAATTGTTAAAACAGAACATTTCTTGAAATTAAATTACAGATGTAAGATATCAAGCCACATTTATACGGCAGATAGGTATGTCTGTAATATTTGAAATAGCTTATGAATGTCCGCTGCTGCTGAAAAGATTGCTCTGTCGTCAACATACACATAAGTGCGGTCATCTTGGTAACATGGTACAGAGCTCATCAAGATATTGAACAACACCGGGGAAAAGACGGCCTTTTGCGGGACACCTCTTGTTTGCACATAGTTAAAAGACGAGATGCCACTTTTGTAACAGTAAAAAGTTCTATTGCGTAAAAATTCTGCTATCCATGACTGTCTATAGTTTGGGAAGTTAAGGTTGTGCAGCTGGTTGATTAACACTATATGCTCAACGCTGTCACACGCTTTTGCTACATCGAGAGTGACGAGCGCAGCATATTTTCCTTCACGCTTAGCTAATTTAAGCGACTTTCAAGGTCTATATGGGCCTGCCATATGGAGCATCCGAATTTGAAGCCAATTTAGGATGGATTCAGAATTTCCTTCTCATTGATGAAATTTGTTATTCGAACGTTAAGGATTCTCTCAATTACTTTCAAAAAGTTTGAGGTTAACGCAACAGGCCTAATATTATCCAAAACGTATCCTTTACCCGGAACTTTCAGTATTGGTATTACCTTTGCTATTTTCCACTCCAATGGAAGCCATGCCATACTTAAAGAATAGTTGATTATATCCAATAAGTATTCTTGGCAGTCTTTTTGAATCATTTTCAACATGAACGAGGCAACTCCGTCGGAGTCCTGAGCCGCTGGTGGCAAGTTAGCTAACACCTGCGACAATTCATACCTGAAAACTTCTGTGAAGTCCTCGTTCCTTAGCGCATGTGAAGGTGGTGGTGATAGTTGGCTGAAAAAACATTGCTCCAATCCCTTACCAATTACTTCTAATGAAGCTTTTATTTCTTGTCTGCATTTATTGATTGCGGAATCATTTTCTTTTAACGTAGGAATCTAAATGACGCTTTGTTATTCTTGGATTTAGAAAGATAATCGAATTTCCGCCTTTCGTAACCTTGTTTTGACTTGGCAACTATGAATTTAAAAACACCTGCAACGAACTGGTAATTGTTCCAATTTCGAGGGCACTGATTGTACAAAAGCTTTTTCTATGCTGCCTTCTTGCGTCTTTAGTCCATCGAGCAGTCGTCATTCCATCAAGGAGAATTCGAGTTTTCATTAGCTGACGACCCCACGAATTCAGATTTCTCACGGGAATTCTTTAATAAAGATTATAAGCTCCGAGCCTTTGGCATCGTGCTATTATCTGACAAAGAAGCCAGTGAAGAAAGAAAAGAATCCTTAAATTTTTAGTAGTTCATATGCGTACGAGTAATAGAGATTGATGAGGCTATCTGAATTTCTATTTAGAATGTTATCGATAAGTGGTCGCTGTTGCGCAATCAACGACTGACCAAGATGAAACATTAAGGTTGGAGCTTGTAAAAGGTAAATCTAGTGGTGAAGAAGTATGACTGCCTACGTATGTTGGGCTTTCCAAATTCTGACATGAATTATGATTATCTTGGGCCCAATGCCACAACCATCTACCACACGTATCAGTTTTACTACTCATGTAACATATTGGAGGTTGAAGTCACATGCTAGTAAATTATTTCCTCCACACGTGGTTTTTAAGGTATCTAACGGCTGAGTGTCAAGTATGCCTGAAGGAAAGTAAGCATTTACTGCTGACAAAACCTTCCCGGTCTGGAGAGCTAAGCCTACAACTAATATTTCGTATGCCGGGGAGAGGAACTTTAACGTCAGTTTAGCTTTGTGGCAAAGTTTGTTCGAAATGATTGTCACTATTCCGCCACCGCTCGTAAAGGGGGTCTAGTCTGAACAAGCATTAATTTTTAAAATGAATATTAGTATCATGAGCAATCCAAGATTCTTGAAGTAAGATTAAATGCGGATTTAGTTGATCACACAGGAAATGTAAATCAGCAAGAGTAGCAAATAGAGAACGACAATTACACTGCATAACTCTCAGGAACACTCTTTTGATGTAAGAATTGCTGCGGAGATAACTCTCTCCAAAATACTTTCTCGAAGTATTTTACTAGATGAAATCTTTTTAGGATTTGACGGAAAGGAACTTGAAACGTCATAGTTCAACAGGGAACAGCTGCGTTTCTGTGCCCGAGCATCAAGCTCGACATCACTAGACACATTGAGGTCTAACACTTGTTTTTGTTCAATGTTTGTCATGCACTCTGTGGAGCCCTGAATGTAATCCACATTATTCACCTCATCAGTACACGCTGCAGTAGCATCAATGGCAGTCGGTTGTTTATTGGCAAGCTAGTTAAGGTGAGACAGAAGGTTAGGTAGGCAGATAAGATTTGCGGGTATAAATTGGCAGCAGCATGCACAGGACCAGGTTAACTGGCGGAACTTGGGAGAGGCCTTTGTCCTGCAGTGGACATAGTCAGGCTGCTGCTGCTGATGATGATTTTATTGGGCTCAGGATTACCCAAAGCAGCTGAAATTAACAGCTTAGTAATTTGATTACTGAAAACTTGTGCTATGCATTCGGAGATACTAGCGATCAATTGGTCCATAACTGTAGCCATAGCTCCTCCGAACGCAACCTCAACTGCCTGCGCGATATTAGTGTCCTGACATGAATGACGTGCTGTAACGCCAGCATAGCCATGGGCTCTCTCCTTAACAGCTGCAATAGCTTCCTTTCTAGAGCAACTCCTTTGTCTAGGGTTGCTAAAACTTGTACTTCTTAATGGCGCATCGGGCACTCTGCGAAATCAGCTACATGATGTCCACCGCACAAGCAACACAAGTCATCTTGGGCCTTACAATCTTGATCTTAGTGGCGTTCACTACATCTTCGACATCGACCCTCCGATTTACAGCCACGAGAGCTATGTCCACACCTCCAGCAGTTCTGACGTGGCATTGGGTGGGACGCTAACTGATCTACTCTAAACACTAATGGCCATGCTTTAATTTCTGAAAGGCACGACGTACCTGCAAAAGTCGTAATCACTGACTCTGTGGGATCTCGCTTGTTGTAAGCCAGTCGATTGCACCGGTCAACAGAAAACACACCTGCCACCGACAGCTTCTCGAGCGTCTCCGGTGGGCTTAGGTGTGCGTCCACACCATGCACAATGCCTTTAGTGCATGCGAGATGCTGCAGTATATACGCACTTACCGAGATCGAAGCAAAGAAAGAACACTTAAGAAGATCCTTTACACATTGCTCATCTGGTGTTCGACACACAATGCCACTGTGACCAAACTGTCGCACGTCGGTTATGCTCTGGTAGTTTGGGGAGATGGCATGGAGATGTTAACTTGTCGCCTTAGGGTTATTCAGCCTAATGAAATTTCCACCCAAAGGTACCGACGGGAATATTGCTCACGCCACTGCGGAGAAACATCTCAAGAGGTAAGTCCTCAATGTGTAGCGAGGTCGTCCACAGGGAATGATTCTGATCCGGATAATTCGTGGACATTAGTACAGCCTCAAGACTAGATCAAGAAAACAAAAACGATCCTGCATAAAATAATGAAAAGCAGACGAAATACTAGGCGAAAATAAAGCTACCTAGTACTAAGCCCCTCAACCAGCACCGAGAACCGCCTAACTAGATCGAACGCCACTTGCAGACCAGTGCCACGTCCACAAGCTTCAGCGAGGCTCGACTCATTGGGTAACGACTCATTGGGTAACTACTTCAAGCACAATTGCTTAATACGCACTAGGGTATTAATAATAATATGCTTTGGGTAGTAGGCAGGCATTAGCTATGCTTTGTCTGTCATTCTCCTGAAAAGCGTCGTATCCGCAGAACACTTGCAAGGCGTTTATGTAGTAGCTGATGACGATGAGAAATCTTGGCTGAAGAGGGTATGCGCCACAGTTAATAGGCGAACACAAAGTGAGGTAATTACATCTGATATCTCAAACCATATTTTTAATTTAGAATATGAGAAGATCTTTCGTCCACAATCTAAACTTCAATCACGTAAATTCTTACGGAACAGGCTAGCAGATTTCTTGCAGCATACACAGACACGTAATATAGTACCCACCGATGTTTCTGTCAATGAGTAAAGGGCAGGCGTAGGGATAGTCTCCCAATCACTTGGCTGGCTTTTTGCCGTGTGTATACCTACCCGATTTCATTCCTGCTTTTGAGGCGGAGCTTATGGCAGTCATCATGCCAGTGCGAAAACTTCCGAGGAATGAGAACAAGGCAATAATAACGACTGCTTCACTCTCCGTATGCACAGGTCTTACAACTTCTCACACCTCTCATGCCATCTTGACGTTAAAATCTTTAGTTCCGTCTCAGCTCAAGTACCTGAAAGTAGTATGAGTCTCAAATCACTGTGGGTTAACATTAGCCCCCGAATTCAGAGATGTTACTTGGTTCGCGACTTCAACTTAACTTGAGCAAGTCAGCGTGAAGCAAGCAGCGGACTTCAAAACGCCCAGGTCAGCCTTCGCGTTCCAATGATGGTCAGGCTGTCTTGCTTGATCAAGACAAGAACGAGCTTCAAAGCAGAAACACACTGTTCGCCTGCTAACGAAGGTAATAATAAAGTTCGCGTAAGGCATGCATTACAAAAAACATACGTTTTAAAATAACTGTAAAAACGAAGGACCACAAGAATATTCTTGCCATTTTACGGCTAACGAGCGGCACGTGGTGCCTGCCGCTACAGCGATGCGCAGTGTTGCTTCTGTAAAGCGTTCGTTGCCCGCCGGTTTTAGTGGCCACCCAAATGCGGCGCGTTTCTTTACGGTTGCTTGTTTGGAGGCGAAACAAGCATCGCGTTGAGTTCTTTCGTCGTGTTTTTTTTTTCAATAGAACGCCACGGCATGTATTTGTGCTGACCTTGCTCACGAGGTGACGAGATTTCACGGTATTGGTCGCAGTTATTATGAAAAAAAAAACAAGTTCTGGGAACATATGTGATTCGTATCCTTTTGTTGAGCTTGGCAAACAAGAGAAAAATTGGGGGTCAGGACATTGCCCTCAGAAGAAATCTGTCTCGCGTGGTGCATCAGTGTATCGCTGCATGATGGTGAAGTGGATAAAAAAACCGTGATAGGGGCACCTCTTTTTTATGTGTGTAGAATTTCACGTAGCGTTCTGCTACAAGCAATGCCTTTCTGAGCGAGAAACGGCGCCGTAGACGGGACGAAATGATAGACAAGGCACACAGAACCAGCGCCCAGATAATTTTGTATCGAAAGAGGCGGAAATTTTCGTCGTGTTTAAGAAAAACAAAAATGGCCGTTGCGGTTACGGAACACTGCAGCGTCTTCCACACCAAAGCTATTAATGCGCACGTGTGTGTAGTCGACACAGCCTGTAACACCAGTGAACTCAGCCACTTCAGAAAAGTCCCGCATAACTATAGAAAGTGCTGCCGGCTGCGGAAATTGCACCAGCATTGCGTACAGGTGCTTTGCGATGAGTAGCGTAACTTTTCCTACTTCCCGACAAACTGTCGTCTACGGAGTGCGGATTAGATTCCCGGTGACTGTTTGGAATGTGCCATGGCCGTAAAACCCGAGAGCCATCAGCAGCTGTAACACTAGAGATACAGGCTGTCCTCGGTTGTCCCCACTTTCACGGAGCGGCAACATACCCAACAGCTTCCGCACGGCGTTCTTCGTGAATCTGTATCAAGCGTGGAATTGTTTCTCGTCGTACAACTCCATAGGATTTCCTCGGTCACGTAAAGTGGGTCCAAGAATCTTTGGCAGGCATTGCGCCTCCGAAAATGCTACGCTTATGGCGAGGCAAGCAAACCCAAAAGCCGCCACCCTCCGCGCGACGTCCATTCGAGAGGTGGCCATGTTGGATTAACGCATGAAGTCGCTTTCGAGCTAGCCCCGCAGCTGACTTGAAACCTGTCCTGACTTCGACCGAGCCAAGTCGCCTTCAAGCTGTCCGCAAGTTCGAGAACGATTTATGGTGACCGGCAAGACTGTCTTGAGTCAAGAACGAGTCAAGTACGAGTCAAGTAACATCTCTGCATTCGGGGATAAAACAAATTGCCGATGCTTTACCCCGCTCATCGCTAGATGATCTCCCAATTATTCAGGTTCTCCCAGTGGTAGAATACTTCACGGCTATCAGGTTTAGAAAATCAGCCATCAACTAATGAATGAAGCAATAACCACGTGGACAGAATAAAATCACCTATTATTGCCACGTTCCATTTCCCAAGTTTTGTTATTGTCCCAAAACACCACACGATTCTCAGCGCAAACCGCGCCTGCAGTTTTCTAGAAGGTTCCGGACTGTAGTAGATCATTTCGATAAGATCACGCCCACTGTGCAAACGGTACAGATTGTTCCGGAACCTACACCACCGCCAGCGATAACGCTAGAACATTCGACGGCAAGAGTATAAATGCCGACGCGCTTCGCCGCTTGTCAGTTGTTGTTGATCGAAGGCCGACGCTCCGTTCGCCGCTATCAGTCCGAGACTGCTATCTGTGCGAGACTGCTGCTGTAATGCCTAGTTCACACTGAAACATCCGCTTTTTACAGCGACCGAAATTTCCCTGCCGCCGAAACGCAACGTCGTTCGCACTGGACGCGCCCCGCGCCGCCGAATATGCCATCTACTACGGGGCAAACGCGGGATGGATGCGCTGTCACCCAGTTGTTGTCGCGGCTCGCAAACGCTACTACGCTATCCGCTGGTGTATACTTCGACGATTCTCGTACGCAAGAAGCAAGAAAAGACAGTACTGCTTACTTTGCTGGCGAGTGGCTGTCTTGTAATGCACGAAGAGCAGAAAAACCACCGACGCCAGTGGCGTTGGTGGGTTCGTTTTGCTCTGCAAGACCGCAACAAGCTCGGTCACGCCAACAGCAAGCTCGGTCACCTCTTTCACGAAATACGGAGGCGAAGTAGGCACAGAGTACGTTAAACTCCCGTTGGTTCCAACATTCAGTTACTAGCACTGCGGCATAACACGTGAGTAGGGCTTGGCCGCCATTTTTCAAAATTCTTTGACTAGTGCTCCTATTGGTCCGCGGTGACCGATTCGGCGGCAGACGCCGCAAAAATCGGTCCGAGAGCGATCGGCGCGGAGAGGGCCCTTTCGGCGGATCTCGCCGTCGCCGAACCGGATTCGGAGCACTTTCGGCGGCCGGAATGCTCAGTGTGAACGCGGCCTAATTGCACTTTCCGTTTACCGGGCACAGGTTCGCCCAAATAAACAGTTAAATACCAACACGAAGTCTCCTGTCTTCGGCCACGTCACGACCCCGTGACATCTGGTGGAGGTGCTGCTTCGTTCATGTACCGGACGCCCCCGTCAAGCCATGAACCCAGCCCACGTCGCGGAGAAGACACCTACGCCAACCAGGAGCAGCGAACAAGCCGCCGACAGCAAGGACTACCACCGGAGTACGGGCTTCTAGAAGACAAGGCGCGGAAGACCAAGGCCATGACTGCGACTGCAGCGACAATGACAACCGCCGCATCCCAGCCCACGATGGTCATGCATCAACCCAGGGAACCACCAATTTTCCATGGGTCATCGTTCGAAGACCCGGAGTCCTGGCTAGAAACATACGACCGTGTGGCCGCCCTCAACCACTGGGACAACGAAGAAAAGCTCCGTCGTGTGTACTTCTACCTAGAAGACACCGCAAGGACCTTGCTAGAGAATCGTGAGTCCACGCTCCGAACGTGGGATGTTTTCTGCGGCGCATTCATGCAAACGTTCGCGAGCGTCGCTCGCAAAGAAAGGGCCGCTGCTCAACTAGAGACCCGGGTTCAGCTTCCAAATGAGAAGGTTGCAATTTTCACAGAGGAGATGACCCGCCTATTTCGTCACGCTGACCCAGACATGCCCGAGGAGAAGAAAGTTCGTTTCCTCATGCGAGGGGTCAAACAGGAGATCTTCGCGGGACTAATGAGGAATCCACCGAACACCGTCCAAGAATTTGTATCTGAGGCGACCATCATCGAAAAAACCCTTGACATGCGCACCAGACAGTATAATCGTCGCCTGACTCCAGAATGCGCTGCTGCTCAAAGCAGTGACTCCGAAAACCTGCGTGAAACGATCCGAGCGATCGTGCGGGAAGAGCTGCGCAAACTGTTGCCGTCGGTGCACCCTCAAGTGGATTCGATCGCGGACATTGTGCGAGAAGAAGTCAGGCAATCGCTTCAAATTCCCCACGCACCGCTGCCCGAGCTATGAACTACGCCGCTGCACTGCGGCACAACGCTCCTCCCCGTCCACGCCAAAACGCCGCCCCATCGCACTTCCGTCGACAGACGCCACCGCCGCCACCACCCCCACCGACGTCATACCGTTCGCCAGCGGCCCAGCGCAGTGCACCGAGGAAGACTGACGTCTGGCGCACCCCTGACCATCGCCCGCTCTGCTACCACTGCGGCGAGGCCGGACACACATACCGCCGTTGCCAGTACCGACAGATGGGACTGCGTGGCTTCGCCGTCAATGCACCGCGTCCACAGCCAGGAGAACGACCACGTGACATCGCCGACTACCTGACAGGAACTCGGTGGACACCACGAAGCCCTTCGCGTTCGCCGTCGCCCAGCCGCCGCACGTCACCGCACCACCGGCAGTACTCTGGCCTAACGCGGGGCCGGTCTCCTAGCCCGTATCCGGGAAACTAAGGGCAGCAACCGGTGGAGGTGCGGTTGCTGTGCGACGAACTACCGAAGATCCTCCGACGACGACGACGCCGCGACGGAGCTTTCCGAACACAACGCCAAACAGGCGAAGCCCTGACGGCGAAAGCTCACTTACCGAAGGTGGCCTGACGACGCAACATGGAAGCAGCGAAACAAGCCGACGCAGCCGTGACCCGACGCCACGCCCTAACTGTAATGCGAGACGGCGAACTAGCGACCTCGACGTTCTTATCGACGGCCACAGTGTGACCGCTCTCGTCGATACTGGAGCCGACTATTCTGTCATCAGTGGGTCGTTCGCCGCAAAGTTAAAGAAAATTAGGACAGCTTGGAAAGGCCCTGAAATCCGCACAGCCGGAGGCCATCTCGTAACGCCTGCAGGAATCTGCACAGCGAGAGTCACCATTAACGGCCGTATTTATCCTACAGACTTCGTAGTCTTACAGCATTGCTCGAGAGATGTCATCCTTGGCATGGACTTCTTATGCCTCGATGGTGCTGTCATCAACCTAAAAACAAAGTCGATAACGTTATCCACAGAAGAAGCACTACCGCCGCGCACGCCGTCAGAACACCATGCCTTGAATGTGCTGGAAGAACAAGTCACCAATCCGCCTCGCTCAAGCGTCATTATTGCAGTCGGCGCTCCTAAATCACCTGACTTGGAAGGCGTCGTTGAAGGCAGTCAGCATCTGTTGGTCACCTGAAATATTTGCGTCGCAAGAGGAATTGCAGAACTGCGGGGAGGCAAAGCAACGGTTATGCTAACGAATTTCAGCAATGAGTACAAACATGTGAACAAAGGAACAACGGTCGCATACATCGAAGAAATTGTCGAAGCCACCAGTGCTTTCGCCCTCGCCGATTCTGCGGAACCTGCTCAGAGGAACCAAGCCCCTCCCATAGCTTTCGACGTCAATCCCAGACTTCCGAACGATAAGCAAGAACAGCTCAAGGCACTGCTCCTGCAATATGAAGATTGCTTTTCGTCGTCATCGAAAATTCGGCAGACCCCAATCACGAAACATCGCATCATAACCGAAGAAAATGCCAGACCACTCCGTCAGAGTCCGTACAGGGTTTCGACGCGAGAACGTGAGGCCATGAAGAGACAAGTTGATGAAATGCTGCGGGATGACATTATCCAGCCGTCCAAGAGTCCATGGGCATCCCCCGTGGTGTTAGTGAAGAAAAAGGATGGGACCCTACGTTTCTGCGTCGATTATCGCCGCCTGAACAAAATCACAAGAAAGGACGTGTATCCTTTCCCACGAATAGACGACACACTTGATCGGCTCCATAACGCCAAGTACTTTTAGTCAATAGACCTCAAGACTGGCTATTGGCAAATTGAAGTCGACGAAAGAGACCGAGAGAAGACGGCGTTTATAACACCGGACGGCCTCTTCGAGTTTAAGGTGATGCCCTTCGGCCTTTGCTCAGCGCCTGCAACTTTTCAACGCGTTATGGATACAGTACTGGCAGGATTGAAGTGGCAGACTTGCCTTGTTTACTTGGACGACGTCGTCGTGTTTTCCTCGAGTTTCGACGAGCACCTTCGGCGCCTTGAAGCTGTACTTCAAGCCATCAAGACTTCCGGACTCACACCGAAGCCAGAAAAGTGCAGATTTGCGTATGAGGAGCTCTTGTTTCTGGGGCACGTTATCAGCAAGTCTGGAGTTCGTCCCGATCCACGGAAAACAGCCGCCATCGCCGACTTCCCGCCGCCCACTGACAAGAAAGCCGTGCGCCGATTTCTGGGCCTGTGTGCCTATTATAGGCGGTTCGTGAAAAACCTCGCCCGCATCGCCGATCCTCTCACTAACCTTACCAAGGCCGACGTAGAGTTTAAGTGGGAAACGCCGCAGGAACACGCTTTCCAGGAGCTTAAACATCGCCTCCAGACGCCTCCGTTACTTGCCCATTTCGACGAATTGGCCGAGACAGAAATACATACTGACGCAAGCAGCGTAGGTCTTGGCGCCGTTCTTGTGCAGAGGGCTGACGGACTTGAAAGGGTTATTAGTTACGCCAGCCGATCGCTATCCAGAGCAGAAGCAAATTATTCCACAACAGAAAAGGAGTGCCTCGCCATCATCTGGGCTACGTCGAAATTTCGCCCCTACCTCTACGGCAGACCCTTTAAAGTTGTGAGCGATCACCACGCATTGTGTTGGCTAGCCACCTTGAAGGACCCTTCAGGTCGCCTCGCACGATGGAGCCTGAGACTTCAAGAATATGACATTACTGTCATTTACAAGTCCGGCAAAAAACACTCTGACGCCGTCTGTCTCTCTCGTGCGCCTGTCGACCAACCGCTACCCAACGACCCGGATGACGACTACTTCTTAGGAACGATAACTACCGACGACTTCGCTGAACGACAGAGGGCCGACCCAGAACTTAAGGCCCTAATAGAATACCTCGAAGGCAGGACCACCGAAGTCCCGAAGGTATTCAAGCGTGCACTTGCGTCGTTCTTTCTACGAAACGGTCTTCTACAAAAGAAAAACTTTTCACCGCTTCTAGCTAAGTACCTTCTTGTGGTGCCTTCAGCTCTGCGACCAGAACTCCTGCAGGCCCTGCACGACGATCCGACGGCAGGGCACCTCGGTGTTTCTCGCACGCTCGCGAGGATACAAGAAAGGTACTACTGGCCACGTCTTACCACCGACGTCACTCGTTATGTGAGAACATGCCGGGACTGTCAGCGACGCAAGACACCGCCGACAAGGCCAGCGGGACTTCTGCAGCCAATTGATCCACCTTGCCGCCCTTTCCAGCAGATTGGTATGGACCTACTGGGGCCGTTCCCGACGTCGGCTTTCGGAAACAAGTGGATCGTGGTAGCTACCGACTACCTCACCCGCTACGCCGAGACAAAAGCCTTGCCAAAAGGCAGTGCATTCGAGGTAGCTAAGTTCTTCGTCGAAAATATCGTCCTACGTCACGGCGCCCCGGAGGTCCTTATCACCGACAGAGGAACGGCATTCACTGCCGACTTAACTCAAGCGATCTTGGCATACAGCCAAACAAACCACCGCCGGACGACAGCGTACCACCCACAGACCAACGGCCTCACCGAGCGGCTTAACAAGACGATCGCCGACATGCTGTCAATGTACGTCGATGTCGAACACAAGACGTGGGACGCCATTCTTCCTTACGTGACCTTCGCATACAACACGGTGGTGCAGGAGACGACGCAGATATCTCCATACAAATTGGTCTACGGAAGGAGCCCGGCAACGACGCTCGATGCCATGTTACCCAACGTCACCGACGAAGGAAACCTCGATGTGAGCGAGTACCTTCAACGCGCCGAAGAAGCCCGACAACTTGCGCGTCTCCGTATCAAGAATCAACAGACGACCGACAGCCACCGTTACAACCTTCGACGACGCTTCGTGGAATACCAGCCCGGAGAACGTGTTTGGGTGTGGACACCGATACGCCGACGTGGACTAAGTGAAAAGCTTCTGCGACGGTACTTCGGACCGTACAGGGTGGTTCGACGTCTCGGCCCACTTGATTACGAGGTTATCCCCGATGGCATCACGAACTCTCAACGACGCCGATCACGACCTGAAGTCGTCCATGTCGCGCGCCTCAAGCCGTTTCATGCGCGTTAACCAGTTTTTTTTGTATTATTGTTGTATCGTAATTTATTCATTGTACTTTTTTGCATTAATATTGTACTTTCATCTTTAGTTAAAGCATCGGGACGATGCCTTTTTTCAGAGGGGGGCAATGCCACGTTCCATTTCCCAAGTTTTGTTATTGTCCCAAAACACCAAACGATTCTCAGCGCAAACCGCGCCTGCAGTTTTCTAGAAGGTTCCGGACTGTAGTAGATCATTTCGATAAGGTCACGCCCACTGTGCGAACGGTACAGATTGTTCCGGAACCCACACCACCGCCAGCGATAACGCTAGAACATTCGACGGCAAGAGTATAAATGCCGACGCGCTTCGCCGCTTGTCAGTTGTTGTTGATCGAAGGCCGACGCTCCGTTCGCCGCTATCAGTCCGAGACTGCTATCTGTGCGAGACTGCTGCTGTAATTGCACTTTCCGTTTACCGGGCACAGGTTTGCCGAAATAAACAGTTAAATACCAACACGAAGTCTCCTGTCTTCGGCCACGTCACGACCCCGTGACAATATCCATGGAAATCGCAGTAGAGCCATTCTCGACAATCAGTAGTGATGATCACCTGATTTCGATGTCGTGTCGCCCATTAAACTTTAACTGGTTCAGGGCTAGTCTGACAATATTACCCCTCTGCCAATTTAGCGGATAACTGGAAAATATTGCACATTACTTTTTGTCGCGCGCAAGATATTCGCGTAGCATATTTCGTCTTCTAATTACTCCCTTTGCAAAAATAGGCTTGACCTTATCGGAGTAAAATGTTTTAAGCTTTGGTGCCTCAGGTTTGGGATACTGCCACAAGTGTGGCTTCCATGCCATGGGTATTTTCATTATAACTACTCAACGAGTACCGATTTATTCTGGTATTTAAAATTCTTCGTCCATTCATTAGGTTAAACCCTAATTTTTCTACATTACTCCCGTCAAGTTATTACGGCAGTCTGGAATACAGGCTCAGAAACATATTATATGTAGTTATATTGAATATTTTACCTTATATTGCGATTTAATTACCTATTTTTGTTTTAAATTTCATAACTTAACTAAAATAACATTCACCAGTTTCTACGTTGCATTCTTGGCCAATCCCCCAAAGTGGGTACGTGCCATGTTTCTAGGGAAGCAAAGCGAAAGGTTGGAGCATTGGAAGACAGACTGGAGAACGGTGAACGCGCACCAAGACTGCGTTCGTGCCTGCGCCTGCCGTCTGGTCAGCCTCTGTTCCCCCTCAAGATCTTCCCCTACAGTTATTTCTCCACAATGAAACCCGTAGCGTTCCTGTCGCTTTGGTGCCGACCACCGGTGGGTTCATCCGCATGAAAAGTCCCAAGACAATCCAAACGGAACTTCGTGCGAACACTCCCCACTCTCTACTGATAACAGAGGTTCGTCAGTTCGGACGCGGGGGGATAATATGCTGCTCACCAGACAAGGCTTGCATCCATGACCTTCTGAAGGGCACTACTTTTGCATCACATCCGGTGAGCTCTTTTATCTCACCTCATCTAGTTTGCTGCAAAGAATTGGTTCGGGGGGTAGACGCAAGTTTAAGACCAGCAGAAGTCTTGGACATCTCTTCCCCAGCAGGTGTTATTTCTGTTTATACTGTACCAAACAGTAAAACAAACAGAAAGTTTCCACTGAAACTGTAATTGCCACATTCGCTGGAACAGATCACCCTTCGGAGATCAAGGTATGGCCGCTTATCTCTAAGGTCGAAGCTTTGGCTGCCCGTCCGCTGCAATGTGCTAAATGTTGGCGCATTGGGCACAGTACTAAAGGTTGTCGATCGGAGACCCGATGCCGCATATGTGGGGCCATATACGAAGCTGGTCATAGTACTGCTTAGTGTCAATCAGCCAATAAGACACGCTGTTTGTGCAAGGCAAGTCACGCTGCAGACGATCTTAACTGCCCTGCAAGATCAAATGAACTTCAGGTGATTGAAATCATTGAAAGGAGACGATGCTCTCGTAGAGAAGCAATTGCAGAAATTCAAAGAAGGAATCAGGGTTATGCCGGCATAGCAGCTCGTCCACCTCTTTCTATGGATGCATAACTTTCTCAGTCCATTTCTGCTATGGTAGAAAAAGCCGTAGAAAAAGTATAAGAAAAAGTTTTACTCAATATGTCCAACTCACTCAATAATATTATGGATTAACACAAGTCGGGCGCATCTGATTAAATAACTAAGCGTATCCAACCTCCTAGTGCCTCAATTAATAAACCTGCCGAACATCAGTCAGATGTCTCTATCGATAATGAGGCAATGCCTTCCAGATGTAACACAACTGAGCAGGAAGGTATATATGATTTAGAATCAATAAGTAATCGGGATGTAGATATGGATGCTCGCCTTTTGAAACGCACCAGACAACCGACTAGCAAACTTAATAATTCTTCTCATCTAAAAACAAAAAAGAGTGTGCAGGAACCTAGGACTAATGCGGACTTCTCAAAAGACAGTACCTTAGATCAAGCAGTTGATACTGCTTGCTTATCATCATAAGGTGCCTTAGAGTACTTCAGTGGAACTGCCGTTCAATTCTTTATGCAACTACAGACCTATTATACCTAATTTCTCAACAATCTCCAGACGTCATAAATTTACAAGAAACTTAGCTCTTTCCTGATCAAAACTTCTACCTAAAAAACTCTCAGTGCTTTTGACTGGACCGAGACTCACGTGGTGGAGGATTATTGTTTCTCATTTCATCAAAAATTATTCATAAAGCACACTTATATTACTAACAAATATCACACAATTATGAAGTATTGGTTCTGGAAATTTACTTTCTCGGATGCGCGCCACTATCTATAGTCAACAACTACTTTCCGGCTGGAATACAAGAGGAAAGAGCCTTTGAAGTGACTGTGAGTTTTTGCAGAAACAGTATACTATTTGCGGAAGACTTCAACACCCATCACGTGTCATGGGGATTCCGCACTGATTCATAAGGAAAACGGTTGTGGGACTGGACTAATCGGAATAACCTTATTTGTTGGAACTCCAGAGTTCCGTCATTCGTTCGATGTAATTCGAGGTCCGTCTTAGATTTGACATTTGCTAGCTCAAGTGTGACAATATCGTCTTGGACTGTTCTTCATACCGTTACAAGTGTGAAGAGGTTTATTAGCCGTTAAAGACAGCGACGAGACAGCGTGATGAACCGTCCAGCGATCGGCATAGCAACGAACCAAAGCACGAGCCGAGAGAGCGGGGCGTTGGCGATGCTGCTCGCTGCAGGCACATCTTCTTCTTCACAATCGCCCCCGCTGAAAAAGGAGCCATCCTAGCGACTTAAGAAGTTTCAGGCAAAGGCTCATGGTACGGTTTCAGTCGGGAAACATGGACGATGTCACGTGCACGCCGGCGCATGTCATCCAATCGGGAAACTGGTTCCATTAGGAAATTAACCGGAGAGGTTTTCTCCAAAACGGTGTAAGGCCCCTCGTACCGGGGGACAAGTTTCGAGGAGAGTCCCGGTGTTTGGTATGGGATGGCAAGCCACACAAGAGACCCTGGGGCGTAGCTGGGATCCGGAAGAGAGGCGCTACGGGTTTCTTTCTGGCGTTGTTGCTCTTCCGAGGTGAACGCACGGGCGAGCTGGCGGCACTCTTCGGCTTGTCTAGCAGCATCGGAGATAGGTGGACACTCGGAAGCATCAGGACGGTAAGCAAGTAGGGTATCAATTGTATGGGAAGGCTCACGTCCGTAAAGAAGAAAGAAAAGTGAGAATCCCGTGGTGGTTTGTATTGCGGTGTTATATGCGAACGTGACGTATGGGAGAACACGGTCCCAGTTGCTATGATCAGATGCCACGTACATTGAGAGCATATCACCTAGCGTGCGGTTGAACCGTTCCGTTAGTCCGTTAGTCTGCGGGTGGTATGCTGTCGTTTTCTGATGAATGACGTGGCATTCCGAAAGCAGAGTTTCGACGACCTCGGAAAGGAAAGCGCGGCCTCTGTCACTAAGGAGCTCTCGAGGTGCACCATGTCGAAGGATAAAGCGTTGCAAAATGAAAGAGGCGACATCCTGAGCTGTAGCGCTCGGCAAAGCGGCTGTTTCGGCGTAGCGCGTCAGCTGGTCAACCGCCACTATAATCCACCGATTTCCTTCTGTTGTCAATGGAAGGGGACCGTAGAGGTCAACGCCGACGCAATCAAATAGCTTGGCAGGGCATGGAAGTGGCTGCAATGCGCCAGTCGCACGTGGCAGTGTTGATTTACGTCGCTGGCAGTCAGAACAGCACTGCACGAATTTACGTACAAAATTGTAATTGCCGCGCCAGTAATAGCAATGGCGAAGGCGTTCATATGTTTTGAACACTCCGGCGTGGCCACATTGTGGATCGTCGTGAAGGGAGGCGCACACTTGCGATCGTAAAGTGCCTGGAATGACCAGCAACCACCGGCGGCCATCGGGAGCGTAGTTGCGTCGATGAAGAAGTTGATCGCGGATGGCGAAATGGAAAGCTTGAAGTCGGAGGGATCGAGATACTGGAAGGTTGGGCGTGCCAGATAAATATTCGATAAGAGAGGCGATCCACGGGTCACGACGTTGTTCGGTGGCAATCGAGTCGAGATTTAGCGATGACAAGGTCTGGAGGCAAGTGTTTCCGCACGTCTGATCTGGTGGTAAAGGTGAGCGGGACAGGGCATCAGCGTCAGAGTGTTTGCGTCCGCAGCGGTATACGACGCGAATGTCGTACTCCTGGATGTGGAGTGCCCATCGCGCAAGGCGGCCAGAAGGGTCTTTCAACGTGTAGAGCCAGCAAAGCGCGTGGTGATCAGTTACTAGATCGAACGGGCGGCCGTATAAGTACGGCCGGAACTTTCTAAGCGCCCACACCAGAGCTAAACACTCTTTTTCTGTCACGCTGTAATTAGTTTCGGCTTTCGTCAGAGTGCGGCTAGCGTAGGCTACAGCGTATTCTTTATAGCCGGGCTTTCGTTGAGCGAGGACCGCGCCTAGCCCGACGCCGCTGGCATCGGTGTGCACTTCGGTAGAAGCCGTCGGGTCGAAGTGGCGAAGAATAGGTAGGGAAGTGAGCAGACGGCGCAGAGTAGTGAAGGCAACGTCACATGCAGGGGACCAGGAGGTGAGGTTCACGTCACCGCGAAGAAGCTGGGTTAACGGTGACATGATAGACGCAAAATTTCGAACAAAGCGCCGGAAATAGGAGCATAGGCCTACAAAACTGCGAAGTTTTTTCATGGTCGTCAGCTTGGGAAATTCTGCGACTGCTCGAATTTTTGGTGGGTCTGGTAATACGCCGTGCTTGGACACGATGTGGCCTAGGATGACGAGCTCGCGTGCAGCGAAGCGGCATTTTTTCAGGTTAAGCTGCAGACCAGCGTTGGTCAGACAACTCAAAACGTGCCTGAGGCGAAGGAGGTGCGTAGGAAAGTCGTGGAAGAAAACCACGACATCGTCGAGGTAACAGAGGCACATATTCCATTTGAGGCCACGTAGCGTATTATCCATAAGACGTTCAAACGTGGCAGGCGCGTTACAAAGCCCAAAGGGCATGACGTTAAATTCATATAGTCCGTCTGGTGTAATGAATGCCGTTTTTTGGCGATCGGCTTCTGCCATTGGGACCTGCCAGTGGCCAGACCGCAAATCTAGCGACGAGAAAAATTCCGCTCCGTGAAGGGTGTCAATGGCGTCATCAATGCGCGGCAAAAGATAGACGTCCTTGCGGGTTATCTTATTCAAACGACGATAGTCCACGCAAAATCGGATAGATCCGTCTTTCTTACGCACCAGGACGACGGGAGACGCCCAGGGACTCTGGGATGGTCGAATGACGTCTCTACGAAGCATATCTTCAACTTGATCGTTGATGAAGCGGCGCTCTTCAGCGGAGACACGGTATGGTCTTTGACGCAGTGGCTGGTGTAGGCCGGTGCCAACATGATGATTGACTTGTGATGTGCGGCCCAATTGAGGTTGCGACACATCGAACGAACTCCTGAACTCATGCAGAAGATCCAGCAGGTCGGCATGTTCGGTGGGAGTGAGAGTGTCGGCGATGGCGCTGGAAAACGTATCATCGGACGACTCCCCGAGTGCCGACAGTGCTTTGGGGTGGTCGCAGTAGTCGTCCGGGACATCAAACAAAAACGAAGGGTCGAGATCCTGCACGCGGCCGAGACATTCCCCCGCAGGCAATGTGACAGGTGTGGAAAGCGGATTGCTTACGAACATGTTGCTTCTTCCGGCGGCAAGATCAATTGTTGCGAAAGGCAGCGGCAAAGCTCGACGACATTTGAAGATATCGGAAGGCATAAAGAGAACTGTAGCGTCAGTGTAGGTGTTGCATGAAACGGGAACAAGGGCGAAATTTCCAGGCGGAATATCGGTATCTTCATGAACGAGCAACTTCGGCGGCTGATGAGGAGCGTCCAGTAATGGGACATCACACAAGGGTAAAAACTCAACTTTGGCGCGTGCGCCAAAGTTGAGTACTGGGATCGATACCCAGCACCTCCACCAAATGTGAAGAGGTTTATTAGCCGTTAAAGACAGCGACAAGACAGCGTGATGAACCGTCCAGCGATCGGCACAGCAACGAACCGAAGCACGAGCCGAGAGAGCCGGGTGTTGGCGATGCTGCTCGCTGCAGGCACATCTTCTTCTTCACACAAGTATTGATATGTACCCCCTGTTATTTGAAGTCAGCAGTCGTTTAGTGACGGTAGATCGCCAGGTGCAAAGTTTTGTACACTACTCTAAATTTAAAAAGAATTTACAGTCAACGCTATCTTCCTTGCCCAATATGGAAGCAAATATGAAAGCTATGAGCTTTTGTTCCACCCTAAAGTCTACAATTAAAAAATCACAGTTCACTATATCTTCAACAAAGGGAAAATTCATATCTGCCACGTGGAACGTGGATTCTGCCAGAGATCATAGACGCCGCAACGCTGCATAGAAAAAACTCCTTGCCAACCAATGTCCGATTAATTGGAAAAATTATTTATCTGCCAAAGCTAACTTTAGGAGAACAGTTTCATTAGCAAAAGACGATTATGAAGAAAAACGGTACAGCTATCTGTCCAAGAGCGGCAACAAGAAAGCTCTATTCAGACTTCTCCGTAATCGTAAAGCTATTACAGCACACGTAAATATTGACTCAGTTATGTTTTCTCCAACTGAGTTGGAAGATACATTAACTGAAATTGCATCAGGATTGGTGAAGAGATTTACATCACAAATCAAAATAAATTGTGCCAAACCGCAATCAGAAATGATTTTATTGAAGTAAGTAGGGATGAACTTGCGCACGTCGTTCGTATTCTGCCAAACAAAGGCCCTGGACCAGATGGCGTCACTTCAAAAGTGTTAAAAATATTATTTGACATCTCTCCTGAAGACCTCCTCAACGTTGTCAACTATTCACTTGAATATAGTTGGATACCTCCTGACTGGAGACTTATTAATTACCGCTTCTTAAAAAACAGGGACTAGGAATGTAGATAGATAACATTAGGCCAATCGCTTTAACATCACACGTAGTTAATAGAAAGAATACTTTACATTAGAGTTACGAAGTTCATAACAGATAATGCGATACTCGTTGCGTGCCAGATTTGATTTAGACCAGGTACTCTATGTGGTGGCGCATGTTGATTTAGAGGCTCGTATTAAGCTTCCTCGGCACAGACGTGATGAAACAGACGCGGCCCTAGTAACCCTTGATTTAGCTAAGGCATATGACAGTGTTGAACATCCTAATTTTATCAATGCTCTAAAAGAGCTTACGTTCCCGCAGTACATAACAAATTGGATATACGAATTTTTAAAAGACAGAAACTGTTATTGCTTTCAACGAGGTGTTTCTACGCCGAAGTAAAGCCAAACGAGAGGTGTTCCTCAAGGCTCTGTTCTATCGCCTGCGTTATTTAACATTTTGTTAAGTTCAATACCACTGAGTGATAAAGTACAAGTATATGTATATGCAGATGATATGGCGTTCTTTGCATCTGACAGCGATAATTATTTACTACATTCGTCTTTACAGTGTTTATAAGCAACATTGAAAACCTGGTTTCAGAAAATTCACATGAATCTGAACGTAACTAAAAGTGCTATAATTGTATTTTCATTGGACGCACCAGTTACTATTTCTCTTCAGTACCATCAAGAAATAATTCCCCAGGTTAACTGTATTAAATATCTGGGTGTACTGTACAATCAAAAACTGAGCTGGCGTGACCACACTGAATATATTAAAATTAAGGCTACACGTGCTATTGGAACGATAGGTAGGCTATGCCGCCTCCGTTCCGGTCTTCGCAGAGATAGGCTGAATATAATTTATCGCATGTACGTTCGTCTGATTCTTGAATTCGGATGTGTACTATTCTCTGGTGGACCAGCATACAAAATAAACCCCCTCATTCTCTTAGAGCGGGAAGCCCTACGTAGTTGTTTAGGTGTGCCAAAATTCACAGCTAACAATGTTTTGTATTAAGAAGCTCGGATACCCACCCTTGCTTGCAGATTTCGTATTTTAACAGTAAACACCTATTTAAAATTTTCTGAATCCACTTTAAGAAGGCGACAATTTGTATTCTTTGCCGAGCCTGGTGTCTTTTTCAATGAGCATTGGTCCCGTGTATATAAACGCCAAGAACTATTTGTTCAAACACTTCTAGATGCTTTAAATGTTAATGTATTCGAGATCACGCCATCTGTCAAACCAATCGGCCAAGTGCAAATAAAATTTGACGATATCGTCCCCATGAACGCTAAACACTTGCCCTCTAAGTATTTGATTGGTTTATTAGAACAACACCTGTCTCAATTAGGTACTACTATAGTAATTGCAACGGATGCATCTATGAGTGGCGAGAAGGCAGGTGTAGGTATTTTTTTTTCTCTCATTATTTTGGTGATTTTCATCACGCCTCCCAGATTATACACCAATATTTGAAGCGGATTGAATGTCCGTTATACTAGTTATTCGTAAACGTCCTGCGACTAATTTGACAGCTGTGAGAGTGTCTGACTCGTATTCTGTGCGTTCATTTTTATCATCATCGTCGACATCAGCAGTACTAGAAACTTTTTAATCATTTATCCCAGCAAACAATCATCTAGTGCGAATGATATGGGTGTCAGGCCATCGTGTCAGGCAATACGATTTAATTATGTTATTGAGCCTTTATTCATTATGAAGGAGCCGCATGATTCACAGACGTGCTGAGCCACCTCGCTCAAACGAGTCTCTTTTCGGAGAAGAGGCAGCCAACGTGCGTATTTTTGTAGAGACGTCCGACCCTTTTCCGGAGTGGCTTGAACTTCTGGACATGCGTGTTTGTTTACCAGACTTTTGAAGGTTTGTTCTACTGTATGAAAACGTGTCTTGTGCATGTGTACACGTGAGCATATATTTGAAAAGATTATTTTATAGCTATATATCCCATTCTTTGATTGCACTATTTCCATGCATTAACGAAAAAAAGCACCGGCGTGGTTCAGTGGTAGAATACTAGGCTGGCCCCAGCAGACCCAGGTTCAAGCCCCACTATGTCATTAGTGCTAGTTTTTTTAATAATTTTGTAAGATGTGGTTACAAACACCAGCGGTGGTAGCGGCGCCAGAAAACTGTGCTTGACCCTAGTTTCAATCTCATAACAGCTTTCAGTGTATTATCACCCGTAGAAGACCTTCTATTGGCCATTGGCTGATTGGAACATGACGCGTTCGGTCGTTACAACGACCACTGTGGTAGGCCATCACTTGTCCACGCGTGCGCAAGCAATCACACTGAAAGGTCGCGCATTCGAATTAAAGGAAAAAGTTCTCAAGGTCACGCGGTGCGCGTGACGTATTTTTTTGGCCCATGCCGTCCCTCCTTGCATAGCTACAAGCTCTTACGTTGGGACGAAAAGTGAGAATGTGATTGCAGATTGCGACAAATGTTTGTAACCGTGCTCGTACTGGACCCATTCCTAAAGGTTAGCAGCGTAGAAATTTGGAGCCAATGAGCTCTTTAGGTGAATCTGTTTCATGGTTCCTTGAAAAAGCATTCGAGGGCCCCTTCAAACCATGAAGTCATGGAATAATCACATGTTCTGACACACCATGGCAATTGACACTTGTACTACAAATTATTGCTGCAATATTTAGTGTTATTGTGAAGGATGTTTACAATTTGCGTGTGTTGTAAAGCAAGAAATTTCATATCACTCTACTTTCAAGCAGAAAATAGTATTCATCTGCAATCACAAGCAGACGTATGGCTGTGAGGCCGAACACGCGCCTGCCATGCAAATGAACCGGGCTTCATCCTTATTCGGATCGATTTTTTGTTCACGCCTAGATGATCATTTCTGGCTCAAAACTATCGAAATTCATACCGACAACGACGCCGACATGGGAATGTCTGCGAAACGAGCTCTTTACCGCGGTTGCGTTAAAAGACAAGTGATCTTTAGATGGCTGCGAAATCTATTACCCTTTGGCCACTTCCAAATGCATCAACTTGCACTCAACAGGATAATGTACACTTCAAACTTTTGGCTGAGATGCTGGAAACTTTGTGACATCGCTGTGGCGTCTTTAACCGTGGAAGTATGTATACTCTTCCGAAACATGTCGAATGTAGATAGAGCATGTGTTCTATAACAAAATTACCCTCAATAAAATACACAGCATACTTTGCAGAGCAGTTTTAAGATCATGAAATCTCACTGCCTATTTTGGTATGCTGTATGCGGATATGATGCGCGGATATGATAAGTTACCTATTCATAACATACCAATTTACTAACAATTTACCCAAAGTGAGGTTGATGAACACCCTAGCCCAATGTACTGAGCTGTTCGCCTTCGCCGAACAACTGCAGATAGAACAAAAAATGTAGGTCAATATGCTGTAACTTTGTTATTTTAAGTGTTGTTTCGATACTTCGGTGTTTCTAGTATAACATAATCCCAACGTATCAGTCAGTGTACGTCTTGACTGGTCCACGCTTTGAATCACATATCGCAATGTGTGCAGTGAAACAAGCTTTGCGAAGTAAAAAATAAGATTTCAGGTACTTGTCAATATACTAAAGTATCAATTAAATATTGATTTCTATGTTTCCATAAAGCTAGTTTACAAAGCAAACAAATAATATTTTACTCACTCTGGACTGTGTAAACCTTTCACTCGTTATTGTAAGCTTATTCTTTGCTTTTTATAGTGAAGTGTAGGTTGCAGGTGCACGGAAATCTTTATCTATATTTTTATATGCTGATATAATTTTTCTTGTCACCAAACTATATAAGAACGCCGTGGCCCTCTTGTGAGTTTTCAGCGTTCAGTCCCGGCTTCCTCTTTTTTAATAAAAGAAGAAAAACATGCTTTAAATTGAAAAGAACGATACCATTTCTTTTCCTTGTTGTTCCTTTATATAGGTTAGGTATTGAGGCAATATCGTTGGGATGTACATTTGCACGCATGAGCGAAAGTACACATAATGAGAGTTCGACTCTAAATTCCTGTTTGTACCGTTTAGTGGCCAACTGTCTGCACACGAGATTATTTCTTTGACGAATTTTTTTCAGATTAATTCTCTCAACAGCAGACAGTTCACCTCGAGACGATGCGGAGAGCAAAAGTATACGGGCAGCAAGAGTTCGTACACTTTGGTGCAAGGGTATTCCTAACTTTCCTTTGTCGTTGTGTTTGATAATGTTCAAGCATTATGACAAGCATTACTACGCATCATTATTCGACTTTTCGAGCTTTTCAAAGGATGAACACAACATACTTTGTTTCATACTACTTTTTCTTGCACTTCATCACTGGTGTTGTCATTGAAAGCAGTCGTTAAAGATCAGCAGTGTTCATTATAAAAAGGTAGGCATGCTGATGCGGACATCGGAGATAGAAATAACACAAACATTTATTAAATATCGCAATATTTCGTTATGTGATATCTAAGTGCTGTTTTCCGGGGTGCTTGGGTACTGCGATATTTTGAGGCAACTATTTCTGCTTCAGCAGCACACCACCCTGGACTATGGAAGTTGTGGCGCTTAGCCTCTGCTAGCGAGCTCGCTCAGAAGCTGTGGCCGACGACGCTCTTTTGCCACTTGGATCACTGTATGTCGGGAAGAGCTGATGACACTTTTTTGTATATAGGTACACGGATTACAAAAAAGAAAAGACCAAGAATAGCATGAATGGCGTGGACCATTCGATGCAACTCATTTCAAATTAACTGCCGTACAATTAGCTTAGCGCGACGGCCTCACTAGCCGTGAGAACGCGGAAGGTCGCGAATGGGTGTACTCCGTAGCGACCAACGCGTGTCGAGGCTTACTGCTGCAGCGTCGCGAGTGAGAGGCGCAGAAGTTGCTTTCTCAGTACTGGCGTGCCTTCCTCCTTAAGCGCTTCTCGTAATCGCCGCCTGTAATCGTCTCCTGCATTGCATTTCACGATCACTAACATCCTCGCTCGCTCTGCTGGTTGTGACTATGCTGACGCCACTTAATGCAGGAATGGGTGCCCCGAAACTGTGTGCTAAGAAAAAAACGATTCATTTTCGCTTTATTATATTTCAAGGGGCTTTACTGATGAGCTAGTCGGTTTCTAGTTAAAAAAATACAGGTAGGGCACAAAAAAGACAAAGACGAAGTGAAACCACGAACTAACAAATGGCGTCCATGTATATCAGTTCGTGTCTATGCTTGGTCTGCGTCTCTCTGGGTCCTCACCTGTGTTGGCCTCATTTTTTTTCTCCTGCCACTATTTGCGCCAGCCCGCACTACTTTGTGGTATATTCTTGCAAGCAATCTAAATTCCTGTTTCACTGAAAGAGTACCTTTCCGTATATTCAACCTTTCACACTGCTCACTCTGATTCACTGCACACATCTTTCAGATCAACGTCATTGCTGATCTTCCCGTAGGCGAGAATCTGTACGACCACGTCTCCGTGAACGGGATCGCCGCATCGTCAGCGGAAAACATAGAAATTAACTACTATTTACCATCTACGGTGCCAAAGTATGCCTTATTTAGAACAGGTAAGACCAGACCTATAGCATTTCAAAATTTTATATGTGCTTATCTTTTTGAGGAACAATGTATTGCGTGTTCTTTTTCGAGTTTTCGAACTGTTATAATACGTAGCAAAATTATCTTACATATAAAGCACCTGTAAGCGGTCAGGCGTCTTTTTTTACAGTTAAAAAAATGGCAGCTTTTCCATGAAGTGAATGTTGGAGATTGGGGTGAATCATCCGTCCGTCCATTCGTTCTTGCTTTTGTTCATCCATGCGTCCGTCTGTGTGACCGTCCATGCGTTCATTCGCCCGTGCGTGCGTGCGTCGGTTCGTGTGTCCATTCGTCCATCTGTGCGTCCATCCCTGCGTTTGTCCAGGCATCCGCCCCTGCGTCCATTCATGCGTCCATCCGTCGGTGCAGCCATCCGTGAGTCCGTCCATGCATCTGCCTGTGTGTCTGTTGTTCCATCTATTCAACACTCGAAGTACCACAATATCGCATCTTTTCATCATATATTCCCCATATAAAAGCCCCGCCATCTAGCGGATATTCCAAAGACTAAACGAGAGGTGGCACACGCACACTTTCTTACGGCTTGCGCTTCGTGTCTACTTCCCACCTTTAAGCACCTCGAGTTCATGGTATGTACTAGTTCACTGTATTCATGGCACTGCGGCCCAACGCTCGCTAAACCTTTCCAAAACCAAGGAGGTTATGCCCAGCGAGCATAACGTAGCAACCCTTTCTTGTCAGATAGTGCTTAATCTACATGCCAATGGCTGCTAAGGGGGAATGAGAGACAGGAAAATTCGGCTTTTAGTTAACGTGCACGCTGCGAATTTTTTATTGTTCAACTACGCACAGAAAATATTTCTCACCAGCACCACCTTCGAGGTCAAAATATAAGACTGGTTACACAATACGACTTCTACTACGACTACGAGGGACGAACGGGTGTCGCTATAAGGAGCTTCACTCCTAAAACTGCCAACAAAACATTCTATTGCTATTCGGTCTATATTAGCGCTCTAATATTCAGAGAAACACGAAAGAAACAAAATAACAAATACTATACTATGCTTTGGTTCATCCCGCGTCTGCAAGAACTAGTTGCTCCAAGCAATAACATGAATGCTGACAGATTGTAAAGGGCAGGGTCACTGCGTCTTACCCAGCACTGTACATAGGCCGCAATGTGCTAATACGTGAGCGCGTTCTGGCAACGCTTGCACCTGCTGTTGCGTATGCGCAAAAACATGCACACCGAATAAGCTGCTTCGTATCTAAAGAAATCTTCGCGGAATACAGGTGACGATGAACGGACTAGTACCTACACCAGACTGATCATAATTGCTTCTTTCATTCGACGGTGAGTATTGGTTCCTTTTTACAAGATTATGTGACGTTTTGCGTCCCAAAAGCAGGATATGATTATGCGAGACGCCGTAGTTACGGAATATGGACATTCCAACAGAGTGACGTTCTTTAACATGCATGGATATCGCAGGGTACACGAGCTTTTACCATTTCACCTCCGTCAAAATGCGAATGCAGCGGCCACGTTCGAATCTGTGACCTAATCAACCTTTATAAATCAACCTCACAAGTTGATGTTTGTAATAACGTATTCACACGACGAATCTGGCATATCTTAAAATGCATCTGACTCTGTGCTACTAGCTCCATTTCAGTAAAGCCTCCCTACGTAGCTAACGCTACACTGCATGCGAGTATTCGCGGTTCCATTGGAACCTTCCAAAGACAGAAAACGCTACGGGAGCTGGTCAGTTTAATATTGAACAGAGGCAAGGGCCAATGATAATAATCATTTTCACCGTTCTATCACGTTTTCTGCAGCTAACAGTGATTCTCTTCGCTTTTTCTTGCTGTTATAAAAATGCGAAAAACAATTGCAACGATTTAAGCATTACTCTCACACCAAGATTTTTCTTCTATCTACATATACTACCTTACGCATCAGTACTTCAAAAGTCTTGAGTATGTTGGTTGTGAATTACGTAACCGGCCATATAACATCCATTTATTACAATTCCTAACACTTGCATGCCCTCAGATCGAATTTGCGTATGCTAGAGGGTTTCTCCTTCTGGGATTCTTCAAGATATCTGTGATTGAGTTAGTCGAATAATTTGCCGCATTTACAACAATCAGTCAAGTGGGACTCATATGAAACTCGGCTTTTCTTTTTAGACACTTTCAGCCAGTGTGTCACAGCACTCCTATTGTTCAATATGTTAATCCTATGAAGCCACCAAACTTTCCCTGAAACTTGAGCCTTGAAGAAAAGGTCATGTTGTTTGCCTGCTGACCCAAATATTGCGTGTTCGAGATTTTTCCAGGTGGTCACAAGGGAATTACGTGAAGGCCGCCTTCTCTGCAATGTCAGTGCTCCTCAAAAGCCACCAAATAGACAAAATGCTTTAAGACATCCACCAGACCTATGTTTACTAACATGACAGAGCGTGCAGCGATAGTACTCTTGTCATCATATGTACAGGTTCTGTTGCACGTTTAGGAAATATGCGAAAATGTACTGAATTCTTGTTTCAGGGCCACTTATTCATGCATACGGAGTTGAGTGCGTCGCCTTCTTGAGCACGCCAGATGCTGATCCGACGCACCCAGATATTCAGTTTCTTCTCGTGACACTCAACCCCACGACTGTCGAAGCAGGATACCTAGCCGGTCTGGTAGGCGTATCACAGGTGAGCTTCAATTTTTTCTTCAATATTAACGCTCTAAGCCTTTCTGCAGCATGAATATATCCTAAACTTTATCCAAATTTTGAGAAAATAGTTCTTGTGTTGATCGTACATGTTTTTCGTAATCAAAACTGCATCATTCTTCAATTTAGTAAGGTAACTTCAGTTCAATAATAGCCCTAAAAAGAATATGTAAAGATCAACCACAGATTGGGATCACTATGAAAACTGGAAATCTGTGGAATCTAGCATCAAAAAACAAAGTCCACATTTTGCATGTCTTCACAGTGCATGTGCAACCCATTTGAGTTTACTCTGGAAAACGATGTGCGTGGCACCGTCATACACGCTTTCTCTATTTTCGAGGAAGCATTGGTGGTGGGTGGAATGTTGGCAAGCGGCGGAGGTATATATATATATATATATATATATATATATATATATATATATATATCTATATATATATATATATATATATATATATATATATATATATATAGATAGAGAGAGAGAGAGAGAGAAAGAGATCGGTTAGTGGAATGCTGGAAACTTGTGCCGGTTATGGCAGCACTTTGTGAGGCGTGCCCAGCAGAGAAGTGTACTAAAACAGGAAAGAGGTCGGAACGAGGATCGAATAGTGAAGTCGAAGCAGTGTCGCTTGGGGCACTCCAATCCGTTGTCCGCTATGTGTCGTCTTTTCAAGAGTTGCGCACGGCTTTGCTAAATTAGCGCAGAGGTAATATGCCCAAATCCCGCTTGAAAGGCTTTGGTACATTCTGTGATAAGATTAAACCAATATATGACCATACATGCCCCTTTCTTTCTATTTTCATGTTAATATTCTATTTCAGCGTACCATTTGCCCATTGCAAAGAGTGCCAAAACGGTTGGAAACGACCTAGATGATCTTCGAACCTTGCGAGTCACAATACGTGTGCATTTCAAACATTAGAATTCGGACTGGCCCTGCCGCGGTCGTCTAGTGGCTACGGTACTCGGCTGCTAACCCGCAGGTCATGGAATCGAATTCCGGCTGTAGCAGCTGCATTTTCGATGGAGGTGAAAATGCGGTAGGCCCATGTAGTCAGATTTGGCTGCACGTTAAAAAACCCCAGGTGGTCAAAATTTTCGGAGCCCTCCACTACAGCATCTCTCATAATCATATGGTGGTTTTAGGACGATAAACCCCACATAAATATCTTGAGTTAGGGCTGGAATTTTCGCGGTCGCTATAGATAAGACCAGAAAAAACATCCTATGATACACGCCCCACCGCGGCGGTCTAGTGTCTAAGGTACTCGGCTGCTGACCCGCAGGTCGCGGTATCGAATCCTGGCGGCGGCGGCTGCATTTCCGTTGGAGGCGGAAATGTTGTAGGCCCCTGTACTCACGATGGGTGCACGTTAAAGTACCCCTTGTGGTCGAAATTTCCGCAGCACTCCCCTACGGCATCTCTTATTATCATATAGTGGTTTTGGGACGTTAAACCCCACGTATCAATCAATATTCAATCAATCAATCTGATAATACACGTATAAAAGCTGAGGTGCTATTGCGCTTTTCTTTTTATGGATGGCTGATGCTGTGTTCGCCGCTATCAGTGTGCGGTGGGTATTGATTTCCGTTTCGCAGGCACAAATTGTTTCAAATAAAAAGTTTAACGTCGGAGACGTCAACTGTTGCCTTCGTCAGCACTATGGCCCCAGGACAATGTATTCCTTTAAAAACATGTGATTTTTTAGTGAATGCCTTTAAAAGAAAGAAAACAGTCGCTCCCCTACAGTGAGAGCATGGTATTCTATGTCTGTTTTTCGAAAATTATTCTTAAGTTTTGAAACGTCATGGTCGTTATATGAAGTGTGAAGAATGCGTGTGCAATCAGGAGGTGCAGTTACGCAAACGTATGTTTCAAGTATTCAATTTAACTAAAACATGAAATGCAATACATGTGTGTGACGTATTTTTTGTGGACTATTGCAGATATATGAAAACTACTACAAGCGAAAGCATGGTGACAACGTAATGATGATTGTGCCAATACTTCTGCGCCCCAAATCATCAGGCTACATTCGGTTAAGGAGCACCAATCCCGAAGATTATCCTAGTATTGACCCTAGATTTCTTAGCGATACATCAGACCTTAAAGCATTAATTGAAGGTGGGTATTTGAAATTACTCTTTGATCTTCGTGTTCCGGCAAGACATGCTTTATTATTGCTTATATATAAAGTAATTATCCGAAATGAACACTACACAATGTGTCATTGCAGATGCCATAATTTTCTGGGTGCTACATGGAATTAAGAGGCCTATGGTTGCCATGTTAGTTACCGTGAGGCTCAGAATTCTTTAAAACTACGTGAAGCTCAGCTACTTCGAATGGAGGAAGACGGGAGCCGCAAGCGTAGTCAGCTTCTAGATACTGATAGCTGGTAAGAATACATTTTAAAAGAAGTTAGGGCGTAAAAATATAGACACCGAGTAGAGCAACGCAAATGCCGGAGGGCTCAACTGTCGTGCTCAATCGTTCGACAATACCTTGGGCTTTACGCTCCAACGCGCGATATGATTATGAGGGATGCTATGATGGAGGGCTCAAGAAATGTTGACCATGCGATATTTAACGTGCACTGGTATTGCACATTACACCGTTCTCTATCATTTCTTGCCCACCAACCCTGGCGACCAGCCCTGGCAGCGGGCGATACCGTTTTGTATAGGTCCCGAGAAAAAACACTGCCGGCATGGCTGTTGGGGTGACGTGACGTCGCGACAACGACTTGCTTGATCCGCGGCCGAGTATAACCTTTTCTGGACTCGCCATGTGCCTGCTCTTACGCGATAGGGTGATGATAACTGCTCATAGTTGCCATGCATATCTAGCAAGGTAGATGGACTTGATTTGATATGTGGGGTTTAACGTCGCAAAACTATCTTATGAATATGAAAGACGCCTTAGTAGAGGGCTCCAGAAATTTTGACCACCAGGGTTTCATTAACGCGCACCCGCATTTGAGCAGACGGACCTACAGCATTTTCGCTTCCATCAGAAATGCAGCCGCCGCAGCCGGCATTCGATCCCGCGACCTGCGGGTCAGCAGCCGAGTACCTTAGCCACTAGACTAACGCGGCGTGACAGCAAAGTAGAATGCGGCTGTTTACACAGCTTGCGAATATTTAGTGAATTGCAGAAAGCTGCGATGCTCTAACTGGCTAACTTCCTTCTGTATGGCCGATTAACTCTGAAAACGGGGGTGAATTACATCGAGCATTCATTGTTTTCACCGCTTACGCCTAGATATTGATGCTAAAACACTTACGCTCATAATTACAATTTGGCGTACACAACGGGTTATGAACACGCGGCCCGAAGAATTACTATTAAAATTAGAATGTTTTTGAGTTCACTAAATGCACCGTGATTTTTTTTTTGCAGATCATTCAGGTGATTTGACAAATTGTAGTTTTTCGCTAAAAGACGTTAGATGAATCTACGGAAAAGAACTTTTATTAGAATTAATTATACAAGCCAACATCATACGCCCAGGGAATAGCTGAGATGTTAATGTACTTGAATTGCATAAATATTACTTTTAAACCGCTGTTCGCCAGGAATGATGCAGCCTTAAATTCTGTTTTGCATATACTGCTGGTCCAATCAAACACTGCGTCACAAGCTGTATATTTATGTCACGTGGGATTAGTATTCATAACAATCGTTTCCAAAGGAAACTATTGAAAGTTGAAATCAGCGTTGTGAACGGTATTGGTGGCGCTCTCAGCAACGTGGCCCACGTAACAAGTAAACAAACTTCACCTCAGTGAGTGAGTGACTGGTGTTGCACGTCATATCGACGTACAAGTTAATGAAGGCAGGTTGCAATCAAGTGCAACGAAAATAAATTCACAAGTGAGCTCTCCGAACCGGTACTTACAAGTGTAACAGCGCTGTTGCCGCGATGCTGTGTGAAGTTCCCCCGGTTAATATCAACTCACTTTTATTTGAGATGAAGCCCCGAGATAACTGCGAGGAAAGTGTGAAACTGCATGACGAGTGAGCGAATACACAAGAGAAAAAATTCAAGAGCTGCCGTGGTATTCTAGGACAAGCGCTTTGGAAACACTTTCAGATTAATTTTCGCAACTGTGCGTAGTGGTGTGGCAGCTTGGGCTAGTTGGTATGACATGACGATAGTTATAGCGCGAGAGCAGAACGACGACACAGAGACAACAAGGCCACGAAGGACACGTGTCCTTCGTGGCGTTCTTGTGAGAGCAGAAGGACGACACAGAGAAGAAATGGACACGAAAGACACGTGTCCTTCGTGGCCTTCTTGTCTCTGTGTCGTCGTTCTGTTCTCACGCTATAACTATCGTCATGTGCGTAGAGCTTGGGACACAGGCAAAAAAAAAACGCGGCCAGATAGTCGCACGTGTCCGACACAAAGAGAACTTTCAGAAGTGATAACATTACACCTCTGAAAAGAAGCACTCGTGAAAAAACCAACCTATTAATGTAAATATGCTGTCTTATGAGTAAAAACCACTACTTGAATACGGGACATGCTCCAGAATGAATTTGTATTCAAGCACAAATATGTTCTCATTCTTCACTTTTGTCGGAATGCGGCTGCCGCAGCCGAGAATCAAACCATCCTCGCGCAATAACACAAATCTTATCAAAGCGTGTACGATGAGCGCGCTAAGCATTCGTAGTTTTACTGAACAGAAATTTCTTCGTTTCTACTAGGAGCATTACCAATGCTTTTTTGTCATTTATCTGAAGCTTGAGTCAAGCGAAAAGCGATCGCGAACAGCGCACGATGCGAGTGCCTGTTATGCAGGCGCGCCACGGCAGCCGTCGAAGCATCCTTAACGTGACGTCATCCAGCATCCCGCCAGGTGGCGCCAACGCAACCTTTCAGAACTCATAGGTGATTGTACAGGCCATGGCAACCGTGAAACTGTGCGGTGAAACGCTACAAAACGCACTGCTGCCATAAACACCCAATATCTCTCCGCTTGGTGAGGCCCCTGTTGGGTGGTTCAGGGGTTACCTAAATTTTGCCAAGAGAACAACAGCGCACGTATCGTATGGTTGTGTTGCACCGTAAATGGCGAAACAGCAACTAGACTCAAGCGTATTTATGTTGTGCTGTTAATAAAAAAAATCACAGCATATTCATGGGGTGAATGATGATGAGTGGGCGAAGCTCCTGAGGGAAAATCATCGGTAAAACCGTGACTGTTCAGTGAAAGTTCGCCCACTACATCATCAAGAAAGACAGGAGAAACACCGTGTGTGTATATATACTCGCACTGCAACATTGCGATGGCGTTGGCACGAGCCTGGTCGTTCTTGATGGACAGTTTAAGAACCACAATCTGTCGCACACACTGAAACTATGTGGCGAACGTAACGTCTAGGAAGTCTCTCTTAAACCGCGCGTCGGCACCTTGGGGCTGAGCTCGCATGATGCGTTTTGCAGACACCTCACGAGCTCTCACTGCATGGGGGTCTGCCTGCCGATACGTGCGCTTTCTCGCCGTTTCCCGTTCTTTGACGTTTTGGAGATCCTCTTCGCGCCGCAGCCGTGCCGATTCGCATGCTACAGGGTCCTCGCGCCGTTGCCGTGACGCTTGGGCCTCTCATTCTCGAACGCTGGGATCTTGGTGGCGGCGTCGCGCAGCCAGACGACACGCTTCGGCCTCCCGCTCTCGTACGACAGGATTGAAGCGCTCCGTGCAGGTTCACGGAGCGCTTCTGCCTCGCAGGCTCGCACATCGGGATTCTGCCTGCGAGCACGCGCTGCCGCCGCCTTGCGCGCTCGCCGCTCTGCAGCCTTATCCATCGGGCAGCTCCGAGCGCGCGCCAACAGCGAACGAATTCTTTTACAAACTGGAGGTGGCTACATACATACGCCGAAGATGGACAGACCCACACCTTCAGGAGCTTCGCCCCTAAAAAAACGTCTCTTCGCACATAAGATGCTTCTTTTTGCTCGCCAGCGGAGCGAACTGGTTCTAGCAGGTTAGCAAATACCGCGAGTTTCTGGTTTTACCTCGTTTTCTAAAAATCATACGTGCTTTTTTGTTTTTTTTTGCATGAATAGAATATCTTTACGTATCGTTTCTATATTATAACAGTAAATAAAATATACAGTGGGGATCATTAGTATTGCACCTATGAAGAAAACGCGCAAATCTGTGAGCATTTGCTTCCGCATACCAATGCATTTGTTACCGGTCCATTCAGTTATGGTTAATTTTTTTTCACATTATCAGCAGTTGCTCGGTAGCAAGTTACAGGAATGAGAGTGTAGCCAGACAATGTCACTATTGTTCCGCAGATGACTGTAGCATCATCTTCTGCCCCAAGCAAAATAATTCTGAAACCCACAGATGAAATTCCGAGCAAGCAGCATGTTGGCCGTGTTATATAAGGTGTAGCCATTGTGCCATCGCAGCGAGTCTGTGGAAGACAGAAAGACACTTGTGGCCTCTTAAAGTTTCTCAGTTGTCTTCTAGCTCTTGTTCGTAGCACGGTGCAATGCGACGCTAAACCGCTCTTTCCCACGATTCGTGTGATAGCAAGATGCTACAAACTTTCTCAGCTACGCGCTGTTGGTAAATTTGATGCCTCTTCAGAACGAATCCGCTTGCTGACGAGACGTCCTGTACTTCTTTCACGCTCAAGGTACCCGATGAGCACACGCTCCACTTGTGCACTGAACACTGGTTCGTCACTACTGAGCTTCCATCAAAACTTTGCCTTCTCGTAGTTTAGCTTCACCTAATTATCAAAAATCTTGTGAAATTCGCGCATCCACTTTTGGTCGAGCTTAGCATGTCGAGAAGCATAGTGCACGTTCTTTACGTTTATCAATGCGTTCGAATAAGTTTGATTCTGTTCGCCACAGTATAGGACTTTATTGGCTTGGCTGATCACTCGCCGCAAACACGAAACAAGAAATGGCGCAGAGCAATGAGGCTGCTGTGCAAAACAGTACTGTAATCAATCGAATCGGAATAATGTCAGCCAGCCTGACCACAAAAAAAGAGACACAATATCTGTAGAAATCTACGAAAACTTTTTTTTTCGCTCAAATGAATATGGCAGTACACTGTTGCCTGAGTGCGTTGTGGCGGAGCGGTGAAAGGGGCCAGGACGCTCTCCCGGAACGGCACGGCTATTTGAAATAGGTAGTGTTCTTGGGGGGTGGGGAGTGTCGGGGGCGCTTGCCCAGAATTTTGCGGTTTAGAAGTTGCTGAGTCCCACTCCAGGCACGACAACCTATGTTTAAGAATAGCCTAAGTACTTGCCTTGAAGTGAGCGTGGACAAATACAGCACGTGCCACGCTCTCTCGACTTTTCACCTGTTTCCCTAGCGCAGAGAGGCCACGTACACTACACTATAATTACAATAAGGCTCTTTCTAAACTAGCAGAAAGTAATGAAGACATCACAGTTTCGATTTTTTTCTTGCGTTTATGTTTGCACGCAGTTTCTTTAGAAGTAAAAGCTAATATATTAGATCAGATCTTTCTTATTGCAAACTCTAAGGGTTTTGACGCAGCAGCGCTGTAGGCTGGCAGTTCACAGCTCAAGCCTTTTAAGAAACCCGAAGCGTCAGCCCTACTTCCTGTATTTTAGCCTTCTCTCAATATCTTATAATGATCCAAACTTAAGCCATCATACGTTCATTTTAATCTACAACTCCGTCGCTCTACTTCACTTTTCCTACACACCTCTTGCTTTACGGAGGAAGCTGCTATTAGCTGACAAGAGCCGACATTCGTGGCGCTTTTGTCTCTCGCCGCTACAGCTGGTGTGTCTCGCGGCTGTCTCTGGCGCACAATAATTGGCTTCATGCGGGCTCAAATCCAGGCTTTCTACGATGCATGACAAGTCTCTGTTAGAAAGCCACTTGACAGCTTGAATATTGTTCGGAAAAAGAAATGCATCATACTTCCCGAGGAAACGCGCAAATACCCGCAAAAGGAATGTGTCAAAACTGCTGATCATACTCATCATACACCACCGCAGCTGCGAGACAGTGAGCCACTACAAAAGTGCGCATGTAGCTTCGCAAATACATGCGGCTTGATTTGATAAGCATGGTTTCTAATGTTGCTCACGCATTGCTCCAGGCTCGAAGATTGCCGTCAAAACGCTGACTACGCAAGCCATGAGGAATGCCAACGTGACAATTTGGGATATTGCGCTTCCAGCTTGCGAATCTGCAGGACCCGTATGGAGCGAATCATACCTGAGTTGCTTCGTGCGGCACATTTCGCTCAGCGGTTGGCACCCCTGTTGCACTGCCCCGATGGGGACGCATCCTCAGGCTGTGCTGGATCCGAGACTCAGGTACATGCACGTAAACCTTAATTTATTTTTATACTTACTAATTACTTTGAGCACAAATTTTTGGGTTGATTCAATACAGTGTAACGCCACCTGTATGCTTTTGAAGGAGCTGTAGATAATAATGCAAGATCCCAGAAATGAAAGAGCCAAAAAGCAGGAATACAAAAAAAAAGAGAAAATGTCGAGGTATAAAGTTTTGTTTCGATGAGTCCACTTGAAAATAAACATTGAGCGTTCCCTGTTGCATTCACTGACACTCCATTAGCACAAAGTACCTTTTGAGCACCCTTGAAGTCATGTCCTTTTATCACAAGTAGCACCTAAAAGACGTCCACAAGCAAGTACACAATTATAGGCGATACATTCGCGAGACTGTCACCGGTTGCTTGGGTGTGTCTAAAGATGTTGTAGCACAGTTGTCATATTGTTGTTGATGGCCGCAAGCCTTGAGAGAGTCAAAGGACTTCCGTAAGCAATTATTGAAGAAAATTAGTCTTCTCCCATCAACGTCTAACGTTTTCACTTTTGCACGCACTGGCACACTCAGCCATGATAAAGTCGACGAATCGAAGCGTTGAGCCGCTTCGATTCGTCGACTCGTCGATTCGTCGAGCCGCATCCACAACAGTGCGATCAACGTATGTGATCATATAAATAATAAAGGTTTATGTGATCGTACTTAGCACATGCAGCACTATCAGTGAGATGAGTCCGGCTATGAAATGTCTTTAGTACGCCGAGAGCTAAAGGTTATATTGAGTTCATGCTGCCATAACAACACAAACGAATGCGAATCGTGAAGGCCTCACGTACGTGAAAAACGAAAATTCCTCTCAAAATGTTGCGCCACAGACGTCAGCTTTGCAACGCTACCTCGAAGGATAATTCTGCTAATGATTACCGAAAACATTATATGCGTGTTGCTTGGTGTACTAATGTGGGTAAAGTTAGGCTCTATGCAGACCACGCTACACGAAGAGTCAATATGAACACTTACATATTCGAAGCATTTCTCAGCGAACTTCGGCGACTTGGAGCATTTCTATCTAGCCCCCTACGACTTTTAGCTCTCCTGGCCGTTTGGATAATGGTATCAATACCAAACTTCGTATGGCATAACATGACTGTATGAAGAATACATTTGGCTAGTCATAATATGAAAGTCATGATATGTATGTCACGAATATCATGATTTACATTCTATGGTTCTGCAACTCTTGCAGTTGTTTCGTTCACATGTCATGTCGGAAAACTGCTATAGTATGATATGATTGCATGGTGCACACAAGCGACAGACCCTAACATGAAAAACATGACATGCGTGCAATGTAACAGCATGATTACATGCCACGCTCATGATGCGCTCGCGGCCCTATCACTAACGTCACATATACCAAATTTGGTATTACAGTACGTGAATTGATGACGAAGGTATGTGACTGGTGAAACCATAATCACGAGATGCGTGTCATGTAACAACATGATTACAAGCCATGCTCATGATGCGATGGTGGCCGTTTCACTAGCTTCACATATACCAAACTTTGTATTACGGGACGTGATTGGATGACGAAGGCATGATACTGGTGCAAACATGATAAACATGAGATGCATGTCATGTAACAACATGACTACATGTTATACTCATGATGCGCTGGCGGCTGTTTCGCTAGCGTCACATATCCCAAACTCGTTATTACGTCATGCGAATGGATGACACAGGTAAATGGCACATCCAAACATCATATTCACGCCATGCGTGTTATGTAGCATGACTACATGCGAGACTGATGGTGCGCTCGCCGCCATTTCACTAGCTTCACACATGCCAAATTTGGTATAACCTGACGTTCATGGATGACGAAGGGAAGTGACTGGTGCAAACATGATAATATTGAGATGCGTGCTATGTGAAAACATGACTTCATGACACAGTCAAGGTGCCAATACATTTCGGCGTGACACGGTGCGCGTGTTCACCGGCATTCATTTTGTCGTGTCATGCCGGCGTTGCCACGCCAAGCAATAATCTTGCCATATACTCGCAGGCGCAGCCGCGCTGCGTTTCTTTGACGCATGCGCGTTTCAGTGCGTCCAGCGTCGCTCCATCACGAAAAGAGGGAGGCGCATTGCTGTCTGGATAACGCATTGGCAAAAAAATTGCCCGCAGCTTCCCTCTGGGGAACACTGAGGAGGATGCGGAGCATATAATTGGTTAACGGGGTGTTAAATTGCGACTTACTTGGGTCGATGGCTAAATTGGTTAAGGTGGTTGTGAAATGCGGTGTTAAATTGCGACTTACTTGGGTCGATGGCTAAATTGGTTAACGTGGTTGTAGGAGGGGGTGTTAAATGAGTGAACACGTACACACGTATGCGGAAGGACGGCGCTGGTCGAAGGGACGTCGATCATTGTGTTTGTGGATTCGTTGGAATTCATTTCACCGCGACCTTGGACGTCGACGCGCCGTACAAACCAACCGACGAGCGGCAACTGAGCGAGCGAGCGCCGACCTTGAGTATATATACAGCGCGAGGGCGCATGCACTGTCAGCTGTTGAATGTTCTCGAAGGAGAAGCGCGCGCGCGGCACAGATGGCGACGGCGCGACGGCGCGTGCGCTGTCAGCTGTCGAATGTTCTCGAAGGAGAAGCGCGCGCGGCACAGATGGTGGGCGACGGCGCGACGACGCATGCGCGCGCGTCAGCTGTCGAATGTTCGAGAAGCGGTGCGGACGGCGCGGACGGCGCACTACAAGGCGCGAGTATAAGATGCTTCCGCATCTAAAAGTAGCATGTCTCAATTCGCGCTGGTTGCCGTCGGGCCGCGCCCACGGATGCTGGTTGCTTACGTAGCGTCGCTGTGCGCAGCATGCGCGTGCTTCAACGCTACATTGGAGTATATTGGGCCCTTCATGATGCCCTCACGGCTTTTTTGCTAGCTGCACATATACCAAATGTTGTGTTACGCGTCATCAATGGTTGACGAACTATATGACCACTGCAAACATGATAATCCTCAGTACTGAAAGTTGGGCGAGTTCGTACTCATTCATGACTTCTTTGCGCAAACACATACACAGACACAAGGAAAAGAGGCAAACAACACGGGGAGAAAAATGTGTTAGCCAAGCTTCCGTCACCATGTCTGATAAAGAATTTGACTTTTTGAAAGGCACGTGCTACAATCCGTCTGCAGATGCGTGAACTCTTCAATTTTTTGTTGTTCCGTGGTTCTTATCATGACGTAGCGCTGAATACGCTTTCTTTAGGTTATCTCGTTTGTGCCTGGATCCACCGATGGGGGGGGGAGGGGCGTGTGGACTACGTGAAGATATAAGTACAGTTCGTTGTTCAAAATAAACCAGTTGTGAGTTTGCGCCCGTGCTGTTTGCCTCTTTTCCTTGTGTCCGCGTATGTGTTTGCGCAAAGAAGTCATGAATGATAATCCTGACACGCGTTTCATGTAGGCTTGTGTGAATACTCGATTGCTTCGAATATTTGAACGAATAGGTGAGTATTCGAATTCGCTTCGATTCGAATTTAAATGATCGAATATTTTCGAATTATTCGCAATAAACATATAAATGTACATTAGTCTGCCTCTAAAGGCGGTTTCACTGCAATGTAGTAATAAAAAGCCGTGAAACCATCTTGTCAAGAGAATTTTGCTATGCCGCGAAGCCCCCCTTCAGATTTAAAGGGGCCCTGCAACACTCGCTGAGCATGGTCAGAAAACGCGGCCGATCGGTAGTAGAGGCTACCGAAAACACGCGAGGCAAGTATCATTGCGCAGCATACGGCCTGAAATTCACAATAAATTTTCAAAGCTAAAATTGCTCTCTTCTCTCAGCAAATGACACTACAAGCTCAAAAATCTCTTGTCACAGCCAAGAAAGAAAATATGGCTCTGGTCACAGTCATTGGTTGATTTGAGCATGGCGCAGTCGTCGTTATCGGCTGCCGTTGATCTACAAGTACGTGCACGATCGCACTGAAAGGCCTGGTATTCGAAGAAAAAAAGAGAGAGAAAAGATGCTCAAGGTCGTTAGGCGCTCATGACGTTTTTTTTTCTGTTCTCCTGCCATCCTTCCCTACTGACATGATTTGGCCGCAAATAATACATACACAAAGTAAAAAAAACACTCAATGACAAGCCCAAGCGGCACTTCCAACAAGCACAACAATACTGATTGTTGTGCTTGTCGTTGAGTGTTTCTTTCCTTTGTTTGTGTAGTATTTGCGGCCAAATCATGTGAGTAAGCAAGTACCAACAAGGCGAACAATCAGTATTGTTATATCCTTCCCTACTTAGATTCCAGATCTTTTGACGGGTCGAGAATGGAGAATGCAATTGCAGCATGCGACAAATTTTTTGAACTCCGCTCGTACTGGAGCGATTCTAGAAACTTTGCGGTGGTAAATTTGTGAGGCGACAAGCATGTTTACTGGCTCCATTGATACTTGAAAAAGTGCTGCAGTGCCCCTTTAAAGTGCCCCTTTAAAGAAACACGTTACCCTCAAATCAATCTATTTTATTAAGCTTGTTATGATGTTTTATATGATTTATGTATAATAAATTTTAAAACGTTATGTATCTTACAGGTTTTCACTCAGATCCTACCGAAACTACTAATCAAGGTAGTTTCGACTTCCCTTCAACAAAAAAAGGCATTTGCATAGAGCCCCTATTTCAATTCAAAAGAAATATTGTGCAGGTTAGTTAGGTTATGATAAATATTCCCTTTTTTATATGTCATACATACTATTCGAATTCGATCCGGAATTATTCGACCAAAATCACCATTCGCTTCGAATTCGCTTCGCCCAAGAAATTCACTATTTGCACAAGCTTAGTTTCACGAAAGAACATGACAACATACCATGCTCATGATGCGCTTGTGGTCGTTTCGCTAGCTGCACATATACTAAATTTGGTATCACGTGGTGTGAATAGATGACAAAGTTGAACGGCACATCCAAACATGATAGTAAAGACCCGCAAGTCATGTACGGCATCGTTTATCTCCACCTCGTAACGTTGTGCTGATTTTAAAGTGACATATCAACATTTCTCACTCGTGTTTCGCATATCAACGATTTCCACTGTACGTGGGATCTGCCCAATTTTTTCTTGCTGGTCGGCTGGCCTTGCGTGCACATATGTAACCTATTTATATTTATTTGCTTATTGTTGCGATATCAATTATAAGGAGATTGTCACGTCACTCAGCTTATGTATATATATACCTATATATATGTATAGAAACGCAAGAAAGAAAAAAATTCTGAAAAAAGATTCTTGCACGCGGAATCAAACGTGGAGAGACTGAATCGTGAATGCGAGGTGTTAACCACTAAGCCACGGAGAAGCACGTCGTTCAAGTTCGAAAGGCAAGCTATATAAATCTACCACTTACTGCTGGTGATGGATTGATGGGCATCTCGGGGCGACGAGGGAGGGGCTAACGTGTTTTCAGCATTACCAGCAAGGTGGTGCAATGAGCGCACGGTGGCACGCGCTTTCATTTCTCATGCGTACTTGGCCTCACAGAAAGAAGGTGGCCGCTCGCTCACGTGCCCTTATCTCGCGGTGGAAAGGATCGTACGTCTTGGCTGGTATGTGCCTTTCACCGGAACGATTCTGTTGCAGTTACAGGGCGCAGACAGCTCACTGAAATGGATGCACAGCCTCCACTTGCGAAAGGAGCACGCTTTTCAGACACAGTGAAGCAACAATTATGTTGCACTGAACGTCCCAAAACCACCATATTACTGTGAGAGACGCAGCGAAATAACAACTGAGATGCTTGTTAGCGTTCATCCGTACCTGTGTGCACGTTTCGTGCGTTATTTGAGCGTCAGAAACGTGGGGCACGTTTTATCTGCTTGTCGTGCTGCTCGTGACATTACCATTTGTGACTACCACGTTCATTGCTTCCCTTTTGCAGCAAAGTAGTGACAATTATTATTATTTATTTATTTATTTATGTATAATATCCACAGGGTAATACCTTGAGGAAGGAGTGGGGTGTACGTAGCAAAAATAGAAAAAAAGCTTAAAAATAACAGTGAATTGAAAGAAATATACAGAACGCAAAAAAAGTTTGTAAGGCACGTTAGAGAACCTCTACCAAAGTAGTTATGAGCGATGTAGAAGAAAGAAACGTGTAACGTTACAGTAGGCGTGATAGTACACTTTAAATGCAGTTGTATCAGGTAAATCTGTTATGAGGACAGGTAAGTGGTTCAAATCTCCTGCTGTCCTGGCAACAAATGCGTTAGAGCCTCAGCAATTGAGAAATATGGTATGGTTACCTAATGATGATGATGAAGTCGGCGTTGGCGGAACGGACCTGTGTGTATGAACAAGGAAGGAAGTTTGTGGTTATAATGGTACACATAGTGAAAAAGACAAATACGTGATTGCTACTTGCGGGTTGCTAGCGAGGGATAAGCAGCTTTTATGTTTGTCTCACTAGCATTCTGATTATAATTATTCAATAAAAGGAGCACAACAATTTCGCACTGCCTCAATGCTTTCTAATAATGTATAGCTATGCGGGTTCCAGAGAGATGAGGCGTGTTGTATTTATCGGAAAATAAAAACCAACCACTGCTGCTGAGTAACGTAATTTAACGACCCGTAAACAACCCGCGGCGACAAGGCAGCAAAAGGGCCACTTGGGGAGGACACGTTTCCTAGGAACAACAGCAGCGGCCTTTTCTAACGAAACAATCAGTGGTCTGGGAAATGAGGAGAGTGACCTTGGCTTTGGCGTGCCTCTACGATCTACACGATCACCCGTTGAACAAAGATTGAAAACCGCAGGGATCGACACTATTATCTACCTCACATGCTCGAAAACATTGCTCGTCCCGGGGTGCGGAATAAACTGTTTTACCTATAGGTATACTTGTGTTTCTCTGCATATTTCTTAGTTTCTCTTTCCCTCTCGACAAGGGTGTTGCACATTATGTAGAATAAACTCAGTCTTCGTTGTGTACTCGTACTAAACAGGCGTCTTCACTTCTGTGTCGGCGCCCTCTAAAAATGTTTTTGCCTTCTTTCTATTACGCTTTAACAAGACGTTTCGTAGCCGAGTACGGACGTAGGTGGCATATAGCAAAAGCTTTAGTGACAGTGAGACAAGATCAAGCTTTGTTTTTTGAGTACCTTAAAATTTGATTTGGATAGCCATTATCAATAAACATGACGTTTCCATCATAGGTTACTACTATTGTGGATTCCAAGGTAGCGATAAGAAGCCGTTTGTACCAATACAATATTGTTAAAAGAGAAGGACAGAGGGGCAACACATGTCGCGTTACGCAGGTGTTTTGGCACTTAGCAACATTTAGTTCCATGTGCCACATGTGGCACCACTGTGTCAAAATATTTAGATCTATTTGTAATGATGTCACATCTGATTCACTGGTTCGTTTTCGGTAAATGACAAAATCATATACTATAGAAAAGCTTGGAAAAAATATTAGTAAGCAAGTCGCTTATATAAATCATTAATACGAAAGGACCAAAGATTGACCGTCGCTCCGTCGCGGTGGTCTAGTGACTAAGGTACTCGGCTGCTGACCCGATGGTCGCGGGATCAAATCCCGGCTGCGGCGGCTGCATTTCTGATGGAGGCGGAAATGTTGTAGGCCCGTGGGCTTAGATTTTGGTGCACGTTAAATATCCCCAGGTGGTCAAAATTTCCGTAAACCTCCACTACGGCGTCTCTCACAATCATATGGTGGTTTTGGGACGTTAAACCCCACATATCAATCAATCAATCAAGACTGAGCCTTGGAGTACGACGGAATCAACACGAAGGACCAACTGGTGCCCACAAACGTACTGCACCCGGCAGGAACGAAATTCTCAATTCGAAGCGAGTACTTGTTTATGCACTTAGTTTATGTGACAGTAAGTAGTAATTAACTTTATTGAAAGCTTCAAAAATTCTGAAAGAAAGTAACCTACAACAAAACCTGAGTGCAAGTTGTTTGTTAAAGTCAATAATTGGCTCTTCCCAGAGAAAGATTTTCGGAAGGCAGGTTGCGAGGTCGGAAAAAAGCTTTTACCTTCAAGCTAATTGACAAGATGTGTGAAGATGATTTGCAGAAACATTTTACGCGGAACTAACGTAAGTGAATTACGTCGAAATTTCTAAGGATTACTTTTTTTCCCGATTTGAAAATTGTATGGTTTTACCTGCTTTTAAAGTATTCAGGTAAAGAACTAGGTTTATAAGATTGAGAAAAACTACATTCGAAAATAAGTGATCAGCTATATTTTGTGTTTTTAAATAATTTTGTGTTGACGTGATTTGTGCCCGAAGTGGAGCTAAGTCTCACTTTATCAAGTATCTTTACTATTCCAACAAAATCAAAAACAATTGGATTCATGGTTGGATAATTCTATCATAAAAATTAGGCACTTTATTGGTACTTGCAGATGAAAGTGATTTAACGAACGTGTCATTCAATACCAGAGCAGTAAGGGACGTCGCCCCGGGGTCACCAGATGGATACTATAGCGTTAATTTATAGTCACTGTTGTTTTTCAGCGCATTTAAAAAGCATTTTGGGTTAGTTTTAAGCATCTTAGGAAGAGTGCTATTAAGGAATGAGAATTTCATACACTTCAAAGCAGAAATGTAAACCGAAGCAGGTGTTCTGTAGAATAACCAATCAGACGCTTTTTGACAAAGTTTTGTCTTTCAAAATAAAAGTTTCCCTTTGTTAGAAAGTAGGTTTAGGTATCTCTTTTACCAGGGTGCTTTACTGTTGCAGAATATACTACGAATAGATACGTATTTGCGAGCTAGTTTAACAACAGTAGATATAAACATATTTGAATTTCTCTGCATTGAGCACCTATATACACCAGGTAAAAAGCATCAATGAATATTTTAAGTTCTTCATTGATGGCATTATAGTTAGCTTTCCCGTAATCTTTGATAACTTTGAACCATTTGTGTGTATTATGTTGTTACACTAATAATTAAAAGCAAGACGTCGTGGTCAGGAAGACTTGTCAAATGGGTTATCGAAAAAACAGTCTCTAAATGACGTCATAACCAGGTTAAAAAAGAGTGATAATCTTTTTGTGGTGCGTGTGAGTGAATTCACCTACTGAAATTAAGTGAATTTGGTGGAGAGAGAGTTAAATTTATAAGACTCGGTTGAAGATGGGTCTGAAAACGGGGACACGGCAGAACAAAAAATGTTAGGGAAGGTAAAATCACACCTTAGCAGTATTTTAGCGCCAGGTTATATTACAGCACTTTGGTTTAAACAATCCTGAAGGTTCTCACTGAACGATACGCTACTGGATGGGGTTCGGTAAATAACACCAATAGTCATCTTTTGAAGGTTAGTTATTAAACAATGCCATACCAGTTCGAAATCGCTAGTAACGGGAACAGAAAAACTGCTAGGACTTTCAGCAACGCCAAGCAATACACCATTACCACTAGGATTAGTGCGATCATTACGACATATTTATTATTTTTTACTCAGTAGAGCAATACGACATTGAACACATTGATGGATCACCAGGTTTCAAAAATGGCTGTGATGTCAGCATTACAGTCATTCATTAGGCTACATTATGGTAAAAAAATAATTCCACTGCTGTTGCAACATGTCACCGCAGTTCCCTGTACGCGCAACATTCTATAGGAGCTACGAATGGACCAACGGAGAACTACGTAAAAGTCGGGACAACACAAGAGCGAAGAACGTAACAGCAGGTTACACTGTATATTATCCTATCAGTGACCGACATTGAGATGCCACAAATAGTAAAATTTATTATCTCAATCAATCTATTCATATTGGTACATGTATATCACCAATAATAATGTGAACTGTTAGTAAAACGCAACAGGTCGAGCGTTTTCATCTATCTATCTATCTATCTATCTATCTATCTATCTATCTATCTATCTATCTATCTATCTATCTATCTATCTATCTATCTATCTATCTATCTATCTATCTATCTATCTATCTATCTATCTGTGTGTCTGTCTGTCTATTTATATTGCCGCCTACGTCTCGATTTTGAGGTGATCACCTCCTTAACATGGTGTAGATGAAAATTAGCACGGCAGGGTAAAGGAGTGTGACAAAATTGAGTGTATGATCTTGACACGAATAATGTGAAAATATTGTCGCTTACGCCATAAAACACTTGATTGATTGTGAGGCACACTGTGGAGGGTGGCTTCAGAAATTCCTATTATCTCCTGTTATTCATCTGCACTGTCATCGAAAGTGAACATGCCTCTCATTTTTGGCACCTATCTAACTACTGGAAGCGAATGCTTGAATTTCGGGGCACCAGCCGAGAACTGTAATGACTAGACTACCGCTTATGACGACGACATTATCCGATCAATAAGTATACAGGTGTTGCCCGTTATTAAAATTTCAGTTAGTTTAAAGGTAGGCAATGTTTAAAGCTAACACAATGAAACAGTTTTTTTAGGCCAACAAAATATTCACTTGCAATAGTATTTATTATCACGTTTATTGCAGGGTGCTTGGCGGCGTGAAAAATTTACGAGTTGTAGATGCGTCATCGATGCCTTACCTTCCAGCCGGAAACCTTAATTCACCACTAATGATGATGGGTCACCGTGCTGCCGCCATGATCATCGAAGACAACTCTTTGTAAGCATACACAAAAACAAAATATTACCGCTGTCGAAATGTTGAGTCGCACTCTAAAATTACGTCTAGTACTAGGATAAGGTGCGCAATCACAGAGTTTTACGTCATCTATTTATTATTGCTGTTGCACTTTCTTTGTGTTTCATTTACGTTCTTGGCGTTGCACCACCACAACCTTGTTGCACGACTGCAAAGTTATAGCCTCAAGCTATCACCATTTTTCGATGAGCATATCAAATGCGCTTTATGCCAAACTAGTTTAATCAAGTAAGTTTCCCGTCAAGTTTGGCGATCCCTGCCCAAGTCCTTGTTTTATTGCTACATCAATGACAAAACTCAGAAAACACTACAGGCCTCCTCACATTATCACTGATCTTAAGCAGTAGCTCTATAGCGACGACTCAGTGATTGTCCTGCATATCACATAGGAAAGTAATCACAAAACTTAATCTCTGGCATTCAATATTTTTTTATTCTTTTGTGCCGGTACTGCTGATTGTTTAGGGACAGTTGCAGTCGTAAGATTTATTGCAAACGGGTGTATGTTTCGCAACTCTCAAGACAAGAACGGTTACTCAATGGACGTTGATCTATGTAATGCTACTTGATATACGATAATGTAGCCTACAGGGTCAAGTCAACAAAATAAATAGGTCATTTTTGTGCTCAACCGCCCTTACTTATTTACTGCAACGTTCATAGCATTTTACTCCATGTCTAGAACAGAATGCGCTCAATATTTTACGCTACTAATATTTCATTTCATTGATATTATTCTCAATCGCACATAGCTTTTCAAAGGAAAGTGAGTTACATAACATATTTTATGAAAAAGAGCAAACAAAGTAACAACAAAATGATGAGGTTTACAGAACAAAGGATTTTGAGCTAGGCCTTAAAATTTATTACAAGTGTAAGTATGATCAGAATCAATACGACAAAGAAAGCACAAAAACATACAATACACATTTTGCATGTCATCACGCAAGTTTTTTTGTATGGTAGATGAAAACAAGTCATGATTTTAAATGGGAACTTTGTCGGTGGGAAGGCGGTGCCAGTCGCTGGATGTGCGTGGTACGAAAGAATGATGGAAAGTGTTAGTGCAGCAGTTAATGACGTGTACCTTATGGGGATGATCTCAACGACCTGAGCGATAGGATAGATTTGTTATGAACTAATCTTTCTAAATCGGATTATCGAATATCTTGTGAGAAAATACGAGCCGAGATGCTGTGCGACGCAATTCAAGTGACTGCAGCGAGAGGGAGTGTTTCATTGAGGAGACACTGCTGGTGCGATGTAGTTAGGGTATATGAAGGTGTTTATACATATGAAGCGTGCTGCGTTATTCTGTACCATTTCGAGGGAGGGAGTAAAGTTCAGTTGCAAGGGGTCCCCAACCGAGCATGCATATTCGAGCTTTGGATGAACTATCGTTTTATTCATTATTAGTTTTACGGCTTGAGGAGCGCGACTACACTTACATCATACGGTGGTTATCCCAGCGTACGGTTGGTATTGTTTATAACGTAGGTAATGTGATGCTTCCCGCTCAAGTCAAATGTTATTTGAAGTCTCAAGTATTTATGCCAAGTAGCGGAATCTGGAGCAGCGTGGTTTGGGGTCTAGTTGGCACGATGTGCCGTAGTTTGTGAGATGCGTAAAACTTGGCATTCAATATTGTTGAGTTCTATGCTTCCAGTTCTGCACCAGATAGAAATATTATGATTGTCAGTTTGCAAGGTACTATAGAATCGGAGTTAGGTGCAATTTTTCAGTAAACAACGCAGTCGTCTGCAAAAAGATAAATAGAAAAAGTAAGAACTTTGGGTAAATTGGTAATATAAACAACAAGTAGCAAGGGGCCCAACACAGATTTCTGAGGCACACCTGCAGTAACAAGAGAAGAGGGTGAGATGTGGGCATTAGGAACAACGAATCGTGAATATTTGCTTAAAAAAAGTCAATCCAAGTAAGAATGCCACCATCAACTTCTCAGTAAGAAGGCCACCGTGAGCCTCTGTAGTAATATGTGAGGATTATCTTGCCAAAAGCTTTCAAAAATTTTTAAAAATTTAATCGACCATTTCCTCTGACACAACATGGTGTGTAAGAAACAGGTGAAACAAAGCACCTGTGCTTCACATGAGAATGACTTCCAAAATTTGTGCTGTGACGTGCTAAAAAACATCTTTGATTCTAGAAAGGTGACCATGTCAGAGGAAATTATGTGCTCGAAAAGTTTACGTGGTATAGTGGTAAGTGAAACGGGTCAGTAATTATTTGCAAAAGCCCGTTTCAGACCTATATAGCAGAATCGTCTTCGTCTCTTTTCATACGTGTGTCACCACACCTACATTGAAATAGTGCTTAAATATTTGAATTACGAATTATGAAAGAGTTGAGACATGTTTATTTTTTGAAGAAATCTTGCGTTTACATTGTCTACAACGCAAGCAGATCCCACTCGGATTGATTCGATTACTTTTACAATTCCATGGGCTCCAGTCACTTAAGCAGACATTGGTGGATAATTGCGCATCGGTAAAGAGGCGGAAAGTATCCCATACTGAAGACTTCTGCACAACATTTTCGTTCAGATGAGCTGCACAACTCTCGAAAGACATGAGAAGAGCGTGTGAGTCTACAAGTACCATTTCACTGTCATTGGTAATCGTAACCATTTTCCAAAACTCTCTCGGGTTGCTAACAAGCATTGATGACAGTGTGTTAGATAGAAAGTCAGCTTTAGCATCTGAAACTACTGATGAAAAAACTGGCGCAAAGCTTTCAAAGGCACGCCAGACATCTTCCGTACCATGGAGTTTTGCAGCACGAAACAAGCATTTCTTTTTGTTGGAAAGTCGCTTTATGTATGTGTTGAACCAGGGTGAGCAAGAGCTTACAGCTATGGACTTTAGAGGCACAAAAGTGCGAGTAAGTTTGTAAATTATGCTAACAAAGGGATCCCAGTTTCTCTGCACCATCTTTTAACAAATTTGTTCAGGTAAGTGTCAAAGAATACAGAGTTTGTAGTTGATTGCTTCAAAGTTTACTGCCCTTTAGTTGTAGATTACCTCACGATTTTAGTAGCAGTTGGCATGCCGTTGCGTTTGTAAAAATCTAGCAAACAGTCATCGCTGAGACAGGAAGTGTGTTTAATGAATGAGTGGTCTCTGGCATCTTTTGAAGATTCAAATCAATATTGTTCGATGAAGATGTGATGGCATGAGTTAGGTTAATCACCATTTGCGTAAAATAAATGGGTTGCAAGGATCGAGAAAACATTGACCATTTGAAAAAAGCAATACGACGTATGGTAACAATGACGTCCACAATATGGCAGGATTGTTTGGGCCGCCGAGAATTATTATCGACGCTGATGGGTACCACATCAGAATTTCATTGATGTTATCTTGAAACTTCTGAAAAAAGCTGATGTCGGTATTAGAGGGGCGGTAAGAGATGCCAGAAACAAGCATTTTGTTATACACGACCACTCCGACATATATCATTTTGAATGTAGATGTCACCTTATAAGGAAAGGCTTAAAATGCTTTGAAATTGCCAGCAAAGAAGCAGCACCCGGTCGTTCTTTCCAATCGCAGCAATGAATGTTCAATTACTTGGAATTATGAAAACTTTGTTATCGCAAACACGATCACTTAGCCAAGTGTCGGTTACAGCTATTACGTCGGCCTCACAAGAATTGATTATGGTGTAAAAAGCGTCATGCTTTCTTATGACTCTATGAATGTTCGTGTAAGCTCCAAAATACAAAAAAAGGCGTGGGTTGAGTCGTTGCCGTAACGTGGTTACCTCTTTCTCCTCCCGGCCAACCATCAGCATATATGACTCCCCTGTGTATCTATTCATGCCATCTTGCAGTTGTTCGAATTCTCACTTCGCAAAACGTCTGTTTGAAGTCAGCACCATATTCAATATGTGTGATGTACTAACCAGAGAGATCTACTGCTCGAAAAAAGCAAACGATGCATGAACGACTGTTCGTCGGAGATGTATCTCTTTGTCCGAGTTTTTTTCACTAGTGTTAGCTAGACAATACAAAATAAGGACCATTTTTTCATTTTCTTCACAGGTAACTAAATAGGAAGAAATAACGATCTCATGATGCAATTAAGGCAAAGTCTATGATAGAAAACCACTGATCATCGAGCTCCTCAACCACTCGTAATACTTCGTAAGCGAGAAGCTAGCCAAGAGCTGTGGGAGGCTCGCGTGCGCCTTTACAATGCTGACCTTCAGGAGGCTACCAGAGGTGGGCTGAGTTGTGGAGAAGCCCTACTGCGAGTAGTCCGGCCTACATTCTTGCTGTCTTTTTTCCCGGAGATTGGCCTAATAAAGCTGTTGCTGAGGCATGCTGGGTGCACGTCGTATACTTTTCTGTAGAGAAGTTCAATGCATTTCACATATGAACGCGAAAAGAGAACACTTCTTTTGTAGACGCAAAAAGGGATGAATACCTTGCCATTATAAACCTTAAAGGGACGCTATAAAGTCAAGTAGCAATTTACACCAGAGTGAAAGCTCAATGTACAGCATCTAAAACGAGAATATCTTCAACAACAGTGCCCTACTTTTCGAGAAATTAAGGTAAATGGACAAGAACACTAGCACCGCAGTAGGACATTTTCAACATGGTCCCATGACATCAGGCAGACCTTCTAAAATATATCACTAATATACGATCGAACTGCACTAAATAAAATACCTTCCGTACATCAAGAGACGCAATAAAATGCAGCTTGTTTGTTTCTATTTGATTCATAGAAAAGAGAACCGACTGATGTTACTATGGGGAATGACGCGAGTGATTCAAAAATTCCATTTTCCCGTGGTTACACGGGACAAGTGGTGCCATCTAGCGGGCCGCACTTTAAAAGAAAACTTGTGCAGTCGCAAAGCTAATGGCGGGAAATTAATCAATGGCCGTTGTTGCTGCTGTGCCCTCTCTGCTTTCGGTCTGCTGCCACCAGCGCGGTAAACCAGGCAACGTTGCGCATGGCAACAGTGAAGTGACTCAGTCTAGTCTAGGGAGCCTTCATGTGCGCGCGTCTCCGTGTTTTAGGGTGGTGACAATTTCAATCATGGTTGCTTACAACTGGCTAAAATGACCACCATACTTGATGGGCCACCATGTTGGTTCTTAGTGGCCTCTCATATACATTGAAGGCAGCGTGCGTTTCAACGAGAAGGGGTGGTTTTTTTTATATAGCAAGTTCTGAAAGCTGAAGGGTTGTTTTCTGAAGTTAGCCGCCGTTTTGTAGAACAGAAAAAATGTGTTCATAAATCGAGGTTGTATAAAATGGCGCTAAGACAGTTTATTTTTTCTACCTGGTAGACCCACCGCATCGGCGGAGTGAGAATATTTAGGGAGCCTATATATTTGAAGGGAAGAACCTCAATGTCAGTGTGAATACACTTCAACGTCTGCGTGGTATTTATGAAGCTAATTCACCTTATCACTGCAGACACCTCAAAGGCTTTCTAGTGCAAGGCTGGAGACCATGCTGTATTATATGATGGAACCCATAACGACAGGAAAGGCAGAGCAAACAACCGGGTAGCTCACGATGTCCTCAGTAAGCCACATAACACCACTAGCATTTTTCTTATACCATAGATATTGCTTTTGTCATAATTAAATTGCCTGCAGCGAGCTTAGTTCTCGAGAACTAATCTCTACAACGGATTGCTTAAAAACGTTATCAGCTGTAAGTATTTCTAGAAAATGCTAGGGTGCTCAATCATATTAAACCAACCCTCCCTCACCACTGACAAATCTGTATATTAGGCCAGAAGGAAAGCAAAGAGAAGCAGCAAGCAACAAACCAAATTTTTCATGGTCAGATTTATTAAAAGCAGCATCCAAACAGTATCTGGCCTCAATTTTTTCAAACCATCCTGCCTCCTTTGCTGAAAGCTCGTGTCCTCCAAGTGGGCCTACAGTAAGGCGAACATTCATACACGGTGCCTACCACATGTATTGAGCCCGTACGCATTTTCTCTACAAGCACTAAATAAATACTCAGTTCACGATACCAAATCAACTTTGTGGCTGGTTATGAAACAAAGGACGACAGAAAATAACGACGCAGCACCAATCTCCTATACGGCATATTTCAGTTAGGGGCCGATAACCCACTTGCTTATTGCTCATATACTGCACCGGTAAGGACTGACAGAGCAACAGAAGGGCAGACGGACACGAACAGTAAACCTGTCGCATTCTATAATATTTTAGCAAAAGCTTTTTTGCCGTTGTTGAGCAAGTTTCGGTGTGGTTCTACGTGTTAGCGAAGGGAAGAACAAATACCCCATTGCAAGCCGCACAAAATTTAGTTGCGTTGCAACTGTGCAAAACTACGAGTCTACAGGGAACGTGCTTGTCTGCTCGTCTGTGTACCTCTACAAATGCCTTTACTCGCCGACCGAGGTGAAAGTGCAGGAAGGCTAACATCTGCCAGCAGAGGAAGACGTGAATGCGAGCGTCTGTTGGTGGTTTACAGGTCTGGCGTTTCCCGCGAGGAATGCTGAGACGGCTTCGGAAACCGATGAAACGCAGATAGTGAATGCACGCAGGACCACACGTTCGACTAGTCATAATATTCGATTGATGAACTGCGCTTCGACTACGATAAAAAAAAGATTGCCCGCAGCTTCCCTCGGGGGAACACTGAGGAGGATGCGGAGCATATAGTTGGTTAATGGGGTGTTAAAGTGCGACTTACTTGGGTCGATGGCTAAATTGGTTAGCGTGGTTGTGAAATGGGGTGTTAAATTGCGACTTACTTGGGTCGATGGCTAAATTGGTTAACGTGGTTGTAGGAGGGGGTGTTAAATGAGTGAACACGTACACACGTATGCGAAAGGGCGGCGCTGGTCGAAGGGACGTCGATCATTGTGTTTGTGGATTCGTTGGAATTCATTTCACCGCGACCTTGGACGTCGACGCGCCTTACAAACCAACCAACGAGCACCACTGAGCGAGCGAGCGCCGACCTTGAGTATATATACAGCGCGACGGCGCATGCACTGTCAGCTGTTGAATGTTCTCGAAGCGCGACGGCGCGTCCACTGCGCGTCCACTGGAGAATCATGCGCGTCCACTGGAGAATCAGGAGAGTTGTAGAATGTTCTCGAAGGGGAGAAGCGCGCGCGGCACAGATGGTGGGTGACGGTGCATGCGCGCGTCAGCTGTCGAATGTTCGAGAAGGGGAAGAAGCGCAACGGCGCATGCGCGCTCGTCAGCTGCCGATGTTCTCGAAGCGCGACGGAGCATGCGCGCGCGTCAGCTGCCGATGTTCTCGAAGCGTGACGGCGCATGCGCGCTACATTATACAGCTAGCGAATGTTCGTGAAGAGGAGAAGCGCACGCGGTGTGTAGAGGAGGAAGGGTGCACAGATGGTGGAGGAGTGAAGCGCGCGCGGTGTGTAGAGGAGGAAGGGATTCACAGATGGTGGAAGAAGGAGGAGGAAGCTTGCGGACGGCGCCGCACTACAAGCCTCGAGTATTAGATGCTCCGCATCTAAAACAACCGTACTCAAGGTAACCAGCTCTCGCCTGAACGAAGCCTGATCCATTCTTTTTTACTGTACAAGTTGTCGTGCTTACTTTGTTCAAACTGCTTTTCGTCACTTAACTAAGTCAGCCATTTCACGAAATATGCGGCGATGTACCCAGCCTGCTCGCAATGCAATGGGTACTCACCTCGCAAACATGGAGACAAGTATTCGGCTCCAAGCAATCGCGCTTCACTTGTGTAATAGAGCGTTTCCTTTGACTAGAGGAAGTCGGGAAGTGGAACAGTCTGTAGATAGTTTTGATTTGCGGGGTGGGAGGCAGTGATTTCAAGTGAAAAGAATTGAAAAGTAAGCCCCGTAACTGTCTTTTAGCGGCAGGACACCTCAACATCAGCTCACGAGGGTTGGGGGTTAAGGAGGGATTAAAAGAGTAAGATTAAAAGGTAAAGAGATAGAGATAGAGGAAGGAGAGAGCAAGGCGCAGGGGCAGCGAACGACAGAAGTAAGGAGAAGATAGGAAAGATGGACACGGTTGCAGGTGTCCTAGGACAGGGCACCACTGGCGAAGGCTCTTGTTGACGTGAGGAGATGGCATAGGGCACGCCCAGTCGGCCAGAGCTACGCTGTCGTCGGAGATTGCAGGGACACAACCAGTCGGCTCGAAATCCAGCGAGCGAGTCAAATTGCAGCACGCAGCACCCTTGCATTCACACTCTAAAGTTCTTGTAGGTGCGCTTAGCGCGAGGATGGTGTTGTAGCGGAAGCGAGGTCTATAGCGTAGTCAAAAGCAGTTCATACCGCAGCTGGCACACCAGCGTCACCATGCAGCTGATGCAGAGCGGGGGAGCAGCAAAATCTGGCCGCAAGAACCAACTTGGCGCTTGTTGCCAACGAAACCGGGACTGGCAACATTGTGTTTTAGCGCGTGCCGGCAAGTGGTGTGTCAAAGACTGACACCACCCTAAAACACGGACACGCGCACATTAAGGCTCCCTAGTCCGGTTGGTCCGCCTTTTTGGGGCGGGTATTTTGAAGTGCGCTAACCCGATGCAGACCACTAAAACTTGATTTCATTTCAAAATAGACCCCTATTTGGCACAAAAGTAATATTATAAGGTTTCTGGACCACTATTGCAACAATCAAAGTCGACCTAATAATTATATTTAGTGTCCCTTTAATAATAGCTCGATATATTCATAAGGCATGTTCGCCAGAATTATGTCTGGCTGTGTTGGAATATGTAATCCCGCATCGATGCTAAGCATTTCTTAGTTCAAACAAAAGTTTCTGACTCGTTCTAAGTATTGTTAAGCTGCCTACACCTGTGGACTTAGTGCTTCCATCTTTTATTTGGTGTACGTAGGTTTTAACACTGGCTTACGCGGACATGAGCTCATGTCGAGCAACACTAACAGATCATGAATGAATAACGTGACACCAGTCGAGTACGTCGTTGGGTTTTAGAGATAGTTACGTGCGGAATACGCTTGCAAGCTTCTGTAAATTCGGCGCAGTTATTTGCTGAGAGTGACTGGTACTTTTATGAATGCAGGAAAAGAAAATTCCGACACTGAGATCTGCCTGTGACACTCCGTGCCTAGTGAAAAGAGACAAATGCCATTTGACCGAGTTAAGATGAGTGAATATGACATCCCAGCCACCGTGTCTCATTTTTATAAAATTTATTTAAGAACAATGATTTCGGAGCTAGTTGCGCGATAATATTTCACAAGCCACAAAATAATTGCTTTGAAGTTTCGAAGTGCAAAAAGTACTTTTGTGCTAGTTTTAGGTCATAATGTTTGTGTTTATCAAAGGAGCTATTAGGTTACAAGCTGTGACAATTTCACTTCCCTTTTACTGTAGACATAAGAAAATATTTCAGGCTAAAAATATACGAAGATGATAAACTGCAAAACATACATGCACTACCCGAGTTTGTTTCAGCAGACAAGTTAAACTGTTGATCATAATAAAGTGCATATACGGCCTTCCTTATAAAAAGGGGGTTTCTCTTCATACCATCTTATTTCAACATTTTGCTAAAATGTATTTCCTTTTTCTCGAGCGTTTACGCTTAAGAATGAATTTGTGCTAGAGACCATTCCAATTTTTGGCTTGGTTTCTTCGAGCAAGTCGCATACCACTCTGAGTTTTAGGTGGCGGTGAATGTCAACTATGTGAACTCAGGATGTAGGTGGCTCAGACGTTGTTGCGTGGTCACCCGCTCAATAAATATGGGTATACAATCTGCAGTCTTGACCGCTCCACGCTTCACTCCGCCCCCCAATACCAGTGCCACGTCGAATGTTGGCAAGTACCACTTGTTTGTGTTCCTCTTCAAAATATCGTAATAAACATGCGAAATGTAATTGATATAATGTATGCAGGCGCAGAGGAACAAAATAGTGTATTGCAGACGCTACTGTTGACGCTTAATTCAATTCGGGGTTCCTGGCCGAGAAAGAGAAAAAGTGTAATTTCAATTTTTCGACACAGTGAGGGATTTGTGAGTGACTTATTCTAATGTAGCAGTTTTTCTTTCTGTGTGGTACGTTACAGAGTGAGTGGGCCAAATTATATTGCCTAACATATGGTCACCAGAACACAAGAAGCAACACTCATACGGAGCTCTTGAGGCGTTCGCAGCAAACTGTCGGCGCAGTTCTCATCGCATGGTACGGGCAGCGTTATCGATGAAAATCTTTACCTTTTCACAGTGATATACTTGATTTATTATCCCCTTCTGAGGATTCATTTGATCTTGAAGCAGATCTTGTCACTATTGAAAAGAGCAGTCGGCTGTCTTCTTTAGTTTTTTATTCTCTTATAGCCATATGCAATAAGAGCGTGGATGGTTGATCATTCTCTCTGTGACCACGGCGTCGCTTTGAATACATAAACGTGTCTACAATAATTCTTGAACGGGCGTTACAATGAATAGCAGTGCTAGTTTTATGAAAGGAAAGAAAAAGGAATCCATTTAGTAGATCGAGGGTAACACTTTAGAACAGAACGTGGCGCGCTTGTAACTTCACTCGCAGATCGGGCTGTCAATTTTTTGTCGTCAGTACCCCTAGTACTTTACAGTCCGCAAACTTCGATGTATAGTAAGGTTCCAGAACATGCGATTTGTTTCAGAAGTATCACAGCTGTAAGTGTGGCGCAAATCTACACGAAAAAGCCCATTTGAGTTCCATACACTCCAGCACTGACTTTGCCTCTCGTACACCTTGAGTTGACATTTAAAAATGAGTGCGGACTTATATGAAAGAGCCAACATAAAATTTTCGCGCACCAGCAAGCCTACGCGAACAGCGCAGCAGCTTTTAATATTCTCCGTGGGAGTGCCATGGTGCGGAAGAAAAAGCGTGCCACGCCCACATCTTGAAAAACGCTCTTTCTACAGGTTATTGGGACGGCCAGAGAGAAACAGGCTGTACGTCCGCCATCTCCGAGGCCATATATAAGCGTGTTCTCAGCGTTGAACAGTGAGATGGCGCGATTACCGCACTTGGCATTCAACCCCTATAATTAGACAAGTGGCGACACTCCTTGATCTACGCCGTCTCACTCTTGCCGCGCCCTAGACATCCCTTTTTTTCACCCCTTTGTCGTGGGAACTACGCATCCACAGCGCGTAATGCCAGGACAGGTGCTACCAGCTAGTCAGGTGTCCTCAATTGGACTTCGCGCAATCGGACTTCGCGGGCTTTTCATTCACCGCACGTGCCATGAACCCTCCAGGCTCCCCACTCCGAACGTGCTTCAGAGTTCAGCTGTGAGCATCGTTCTTCATGCGGATGCTTGGTTTCTGCACTTTTTAGTGCAGGAGCACGTCAGAGAAACTAGCAAAAATATTTTACATTCCCCAAGGCGAAAAAAAAAGAAGTCGCAGCTTTTCCTCAAAGGCGAAGCAATGAACGCTATAGCAACAACTTGGATGGTCAGGCGCAGAATGGCAAGCACAGTGAAACGTGCATGCCTCGCGTATCTCAGCCACGGATAACGATACAGTGACTGCTCAGCCGGTTAACGTGGATGCCCGACGTGGCTATTGTGTCCAGGCAGTGCAAGGTAAGTGCTACGGGCTGCGCCCAGTGCCGGCCTGGTGGTCCGCGTGCTCAGGTCCCCCCAACCCACCACCGATGAACAAAAATTCACGAGCCGCTAATTGCCTCTATTTCCGAAGGACGAGTTGAAAATAAAACTCCCAGCACGTCAAGGGCTGCCCCTGAGAAACTTGATGGCATCGCAGCTTCCTGAAGTGGTGATAATTGAAAAGAAGGTTAGGGGTGAACGATTCTTTTTAAGTCTGAATTCTTTCAAAAAAGCAGCAAAAAAACACTAGGAAACAAGTAGTACTGAACACCATACAGCGCCTTCTCAAAACTTTAATATTCCAAAGAACGCACGCTATTTTAACCATGACCATGCATCACCTGCTTGTAAGTCAATCATAGCCGAAAAAGAAAAACAACATGTGCCCCTGCAAAAAATAAAAGCAGTTCGAAGAACTGTCTTCGCATGCACGCATTTTTACTATAAAAATTATGAATCGGGGAACAAAGTTCATCGCCATACAGGACTATTCAGACGTGCTTACACACTGATTGCTGTAAGGGTGTAAGAATTGAAAGTGATTGAAATATTGATGACACCGAATAGAATACATATCATCATCATCATCAGCCTGACTACGTCCACTGCAGGACAAAGGCCTCTCCCATGTTCCGCCAGTTATCCCGGTCCTGTGCTTGCTGCTACCAATTTATATCCGCAAACTTCTTAATCTCATCTACCCACCTAACCTTTTGTCTCCCCCTAACCCGCTTGCCTTCTCTGGGAACCCAGTTAGTTACCCTTAACGACCAGCGGTTATCCTGTCTACGCGCTAACTGCCCGGCCCATGTTCATTTCTTCTTCTTGATTTCAGCTATGATATCCTTAACCCCCGTTTGTTCCCTAATGCACTCTGCTCTCTTCTTGTCTCTTAATGTTACACCAACCATTTTCTTTCCATTTCTCGCTGCGTCGTCCTCAATTTAAGCTGAACCCTATTTGAAAGTCTCCAGGTTTCTGCTCCGTAGCTAAGTACCGGCAAGATACAGCTGTTATATACCTTCCTCTTGAGGGATAGTGGCAATCTACCTGTCATAATTTGAGAGTACTTGCCAAATGTGCTCCACCCCATTTTTATTCTTCTAGTTACTTCAATCTCGTGGTTCGGCTCCGCGGTTATCACCTGCCCTAAGTAGACATAGTCTTTTACAAATTGAAGTGCACTACTACCTATCTCGAATCGCTGCTCTTTTTCGAGTTTGTTGTACATTACTTTCGTTTTCTGCAGATTCATTTTAAGACCCACCTTTCTGCTCTCCTTGTCTAACTCCGTAATCATGAGTTGCAGTTCGTTCCCTAAGTTACTCAGCAATGCGATATCATCGGCGAAGCGCAGGTTACTAAGGTACTCTCCATTAACTCTTATCCCTGACTGTTCCCATTCTAGACATCTGAAAACCTCATGTGAGAAAGCGGTAAATAGCATTGGGGAGAGTATGTCCCCCTGCCTTACACCCTTTTTTATTGGCATTCTGTTGCTTTCTTTATGAAGCACTATGGTAGCAGTTGATCCACTGCAGATTTCTTCCAGGATGTTTATATACACTTCATCGATTCTTTGATTCCGCAGTGTCTGCATGACGGCTGATATTTCTACTGAATCAAACGCCTTCGCGTAATCTATGAAGGCTATGTATAGTGAATGGTTATATTCTGAGCATTTCTCTATTACCTGATTGATAGTATGATTGTGGTCGATTGCTGAGTAGCCTGTTCGAAATCCTGCTTGTTCCTTTGGGTTGATTGAACTCTAACGTTTTCTTTACTCTGTTAGCAATTACCTTTCTAAATAGCTTGTATACTACAAAGAGCAAGCTAATCGGCCTGTAATTCTTCAAGTCCTTGTCATCTCCTTTCTTATGTATTAGGATGATGCTAGCGTTTTCCCAAGACTCTCATACTCTTCGCGTCAGGAGACACCTCGTAAACAGGGTCAAGAAATAACAAATAGTTATCGAATATTTTTTGAATTTTTACCATATATCAGGCTAACCGTTTTCAAGCTGGCTCTAGAACACAATTTATTTCAAACAAATATGTAAGAAAGTCCAACACGACTGCATGACTAGTTTCAACCCACAAAAATTCACACAAATACAAAAACTAGGGTAAGCTCGTATGAAGAGGCGACCTCGTAAAACTTCTTAACTGCAGGTTAAACTTTAGCATGCATCAACGTGAAAAATACAATATTTGTCATATTCTATTAAGTAATATTAAGAAACAAAACTTAAATATTTCGCAACCAAGAACAGTGGACGCAGCAAAAGATGTAATCAAATAGAGGAACCTTTTATCACAAAATTGCATGCGCACCGAAAGCATGTGAATGGCAGTGTTGAAATCTACACGTGCAAAAATTATTCACGCAAGAGCAGTGCATGATTTTCTTGATAAGGATCAAGTTGCATGTAGTTACAACTCGATGAACACAGCAGATGATTAATGTGATACAGCTTCGCCATAGTGAAAACAACGAAGACTGTGTTTTAGATGCGGAGCATCTTATACTCGCGCCTTGTAGTGCGCAGTCCGCGCCGTCCGCGCCGTCCACACCGCTTCTCGAACATTCGACAGCTGACGCGCGCGCATGCGCCGTCGCGCCGTCGCCCACTCTTCCACCATCTGTGCATCCCTTCCTCCTCTACACACCGCGCGCGCGCTTCACTCCTCCACCATCTGTGCACCCTTCCTCCTCTACACACCGCGTTCGACATCTACAATTCTCCTGATTCTCCAGTGGACGCGCATGTGGCGTCGCGCTTCGAGAACATTCAACAGCTGACAGTGCATGCGCTGTCGTGCTGTATATATACTCAAGGTCGGCGCTCGCTCGCTCAGTTGCCGCTCGTCGGTTGGTTTGTACGGCGCGTCGACGTCCAAGGTCGCGGTGAAATGAATTCTAACGAATCCACAAACACAATGATCGACGTCCCTTCGACCAGCGCCGCCCTTTCGCATACGTGTGTACGTGTTCACTCATTTAACACCCCCTCCTACAACCACGTTAACCAATTTAGCCATCGACCCAAGTAAGTCGCAATTTAACACCCCATTTCACAACCACGTTAACCAATTTAGCCATCGACCCAAGTAAGTCGCACTTTAACACCCCGTTAACCAATTATATGCTCCGCATCCTCCTCAGTGTACCCCCGAGGGAAGCTGCGGGCAATTTTTTTGTTGTTGTTTTGTTGTTCACCCATTTATCATGGCGCATTCCCACCTAGAGAATTTAAAGAATTTCCACTTTGAGAATGAGAGAATTCCCACTAGAGAACCAAGAAATGAATGGTTTTAAAAATTACTGATTAGATTTGGAATAGTGAAGGTGTTTTTGAAAGAAGACAAATTTGTTCGGGAATCAATCATCGAAAGTCTCGCAAAATCTTGGGCTCCTTACAAATAACCTCCAAAGTTAAAAGCAAAAAACTCTTTCACGCCGATGCTTCGTTTTTTTGGGGGCTTACTCGGACAGTGCGGATTATGAAAATTGAAAAAGCACCAGGCCTGTGCGGATGGCGCAGCACAGTCCCAGCGAAAGCTAGAAGAGCGGCCTTTAACTGATTCGAGCACACTCGCTTGATGCCCACTACGGTATTATTACAAAAAAATTGGGTAGTAGGCCGGCATTGCCATTGCTATTTTTGGTCATTCTTTTGAAAAGCGAAGTATCCAATTAACAATTGCAGGGAATTTTGTGCCAATTGTTCATGCAGTGCCTGATAACGATGAATTATGCCTGAAGTGGGTATGGGTCACAGTGAATAGCTGAACGAAAACAAGCTCTGGTATCGTTTGGAGCATTGGACGACCCACTCGTTACGCTACTCGCATTGTGTGACGACTCCTTGTTCTTGCGCTGTTATAAAAGGCTTTATAAGTCATGATAACGCGATTGCTTTCTCGACATCAAGCCTGCCTAAGGCGCAATTGCCTTAGTGGCTCAGTAGTAGAATACTGGGCAGGCACCCAGCAGACCCGGATAAAAGATCCACTGTGTCATTGGTGCAAGTTTTTTTCTTATTTTGCGTGATGTGGTTACGGGTACCAAAGGTGGCGGCGGCTGTGGCGGCGGCGAACAACTGAGGCGCTGCGCGAGACCCTAGTTGCAATCTCATAACAGCTTTATTATTTTTGAATATGTACCATTCCAGTCGAGTGCCGATTGATATACAATGGTATTTGATGTTTTAAATGGAATGTTTATTAATTCCACACCCTAATTTTGCGTTATTATATATAGCCTGAAAAATTTCCTAGTATAATTTTTATGCCTAAAACACATGTGGTGCCTAAGATGTTCGGGGTCTACCCACGTTGTACTTGGTGTTGGGCAGCGTGGCTCTGCCAGGGTGGTCTAGTGGCTAAGATACTCAGCTGCTGAGCCGCAGGTCAGTGGATCGAATCCAAGCAGTACGGGCTGCACTTTTGATGTAGGCAATAATGCAGGCGCTACTAAGATTTCGGTAAAAGTTTAAGAACCCAAAGTGGTCAAAGTTCCGGAGCCCTCGACAACGTTATCTCGAATGATCATATGGTGGTTTTGTGACGATAAACCCCACATATCATCATACCGTGTTGGGCAGCGTGTGAGTACGCATTACCTTCCAGTGAACGCTTGTGTTCCGACAATCATGTATGTGTAATATACGCACCGGCAAAGAACTAGATAAAGGGTCTCAAACGCATGACCCCCGAACCTTTCGCGAGCGACCCACGCCTTCACGAAAGAACAAGGTATTATTACCTCGCTAAAGAGTAGGCGCAGTATTTTCTCGCGTATTGCAATAATCAGCGCTTTGTTCGGATAAGCCACACAGACGAAACCGGTCTCAAGCAATCTTTGTCGTGATGCATGCCGTACGCTCAGTATGAGCTGGGAAATCACCAGGAGTCTAGAATAATCATTCAGAATCAGCGTCCTAATTTTAGGCTTTGAGTAAATAAGTATTCAAATGTTTTACTAAGTGTGACGTCAAATTCTTTTGAAAAATTACCATATAAAAGGTCAGAAAAGCGGCTCGTTCAAATGGCAATGTTCGGGGACATTTTATTCAAACTCTTGTTCAGTCCTTCCTAATCTCATTATGTTCACTGTCCCTGCCCTTGTGTGTCTTAATTTCATTACTGCAGCCCGTTAGCTCCGGATAGTTTGAGACCTCTGAACTATATCACACCAAAATTAAGCAATCTCGATGCCCTCTCAAAAGCTTCCCCGTCATTCAATAGATGCCTTGGCGACATCTTCCAAGGTTAGGTACTGCCTAATGTGCAGCCAGCAATACTCATTCAGGTCTACCAAATTAGTTTCACCATCTCGTTGACGGAGGCTCTGCACACTGTTCTTGACGACGCCGCTGAGTGTCATGTATTCCTGCAGACCACGAATGCTGTTTAGCGAACGCTTGATCATTGCGATGGCCTCCGTGGTTTCAACAACCGCTCTTTCCTCAACCAACTCCACAAGTTTCGCATGTCCGCAAACTCGTTCTAGTGCAGAAGCACAAAGGGGATTCCGGTCACCCAGCACGAAGCGCAACGCTCGAGCGATAAGACCGCAGTTTCGCCTGGTGACGTCTTGCACGATGATATTTTCTGTGTCGTACATTCTGCACTCCGGCAGCTCAACGTGAAGCAAGTTATAATTGCTCGTCATTCTTTGAGCAAACAATGGGGTGAAGCACTCGTTGACACCGTAGCCGCAATCGACTAGCGACAGGTCGCTCAATGTTGGAATGCGCAGAGCAGCAATGGCAAGCCTGTGACAATCCATCTTGCTAAGCATCAGGCTGAGAGTTAGTTTTTGCAAGTTCGTGTTTGACGCTAGCGCCCTCATCAAACTGCTGTCGGATCTCTGATATTGTGACGCAAACACGTGGTTCCCTACTGGAAGTCGCAGCTCGAAGTTTTTGAGTGTGGGCACCACTCGTATGTATGCAGCAATATCGTTCATCAAACTTTCTTCGTATATATCAGGAAGAGCGTGAACGCTGAGCGATGTTACATGAGGGCACTTCATGAGAACACTGAATGCCGACCTGAACTCCTGACCCTTTTCAATGTGCTTGTAACTCAATGTCACTGTCGTCACGAGCGTGCACTCGAGTAGGGCTGGTATGTTCAAAGGCCTCACGTGCAGGTCGTCGATTAGCACTTTCCGTGAAAGCAGATGTGAGTTCATACAATTAAATGCTTCCCGCAGGTCCTTAAACACGGTGATGTTACGCACGATCACACGTTGCAGCGTGTTGCTCGCTGCCACAGCACGGAAAAATTCACAGCACTCTTCCACAGCGAATCCTTGCAAGTCTATCACTAGCTTGTACAGGAGAGTATTTTTCGCTATTGCTGAAATCCAAGGCTGCATCGCTGTAGTTCGCCTTGTGCGGAGCAATAGTTCGTCCAAGTACGCCATCGTGAAACGCTCACAACAGTTCGCGCGCGTCACGGTAAGACTGCGCACAGTCTGGCTAGAGTCGACAACCTGTGCGAAAAACGACATCTCTTCTGGTTCCATCATTCTCAAGTACGCGACAACTTCCTGTAGAGCAGAAGCTTGTGCGATGGCTTGCACCACAATGTTGAGTCCTTCCCGATCAACAAAATGATCTGCTCTGAGAGTTAGGTGCTTGAGTGTCTGGTTTTCTTTAGTCAAATACTCTGCGAATTTGTGAGCTGAGCCATTCAAACCAGACGATAAAATGCAGGCCCCCACAGCGAGACTAGTAATTGTGCTGTTCTGCACCAGCATATCCACCAACAGCCTCGTGTACAGGTTGTTCACCTGCAAGTGTGCGACATCAAGATATGTCAGGCTTGTTCCAGACCGCATTAAATCGAGCACAGAGATAACTAGCTGGTGTAGAGGGTATGTGGATTGCGTACGAAATTCAAGCTGCTCTATCTTGTTCAGCCGGCGAATCGTATTGCATAAGCTTACAAGTGCCTCCTGCTGAAAATTAAGCGGCCCTTGTATTCTCACTCTTTTTAGAGATGGTGACTTCATCACAGCGTTGAGCAAAGAAGTGTTGCTCGCGATGACAGAATTAATGTCTGCTGTTTTTATGCAACTGTGTGAATTCAAAAGATCTTCTAAAAAGTTTTCAGCTACCCTCTGAGCTTCGGTGCAACGTCTATCGCGTGGTGAAAGGGGGTGGACTTCACGAATGCTCACGAGCTGCATGCTCCCGAAGTCGGAGACGTCGAGCTCTCTCAGCTGAACTCCAAGATACCACAACAGGCTGTTGTATTTCGGAAGATGATGGAATACCTGACACACGCGAGTCTGAATGGTTTTTGTGCATGGTACTATACGTACAAGGTGTGAAGATCTGCCATGTCTTCGGTCTAAGTCCTCCAGCGCATTCCCCATCATGTTGCCTGTTTCACTCTTTGACTCTTCGCTGACTGAATAACGAACCACTGAATAATGACCTCACGTCGATCAAGGCTTGCGATGCCGGGCAGTTACGGTGCACAACTGAAGGCTCTTGACAATAGGACTTTGCCAATGGGGGCTCGGGGAAGGCAGCGATGGGTACGCAATGATCTCTTGAACGTGTGGACAATAATGGCGGCTAGATCACTGGTTTCTGTCGTTGTTGCCTCATGGTGGTTACCCATTACTCCAACGCGGCACTAGAAAGAAATAGTAATGGTGACGTGTGACTCAATTGAGCTGGTCCCGTAGAGTGGGTTGCGCTGAAATATTGAGGATAAACTTACCTACCAACCAACCAGTCAAGTAGCTAGCACCAGGATCATAGGCTGCAACGCTCACAGTTAACGATTTCACCCAGTACAGGTGCATAGACGCTGTTGCATCGTTTTCATATGAGAGTGTCAACTCTGATTTCAATACCAAGGTCGGCAAAGAAAAAAAAAATTGTTGAACGCTTGAGCTTAGCCTTCGCGAGTAGATCACGATAACATAATCGTGTCTCGTGCGCATCGCTTTCCGAACTCCCACACTTCTCGGTGCATGCCTACACTTCACCTGAAAGAAAGGAACGACAATGCGCGAAACATTGGCCGTTTAAAAGTACCTTTGAATACTCATTTTAGATACAGTCAAGGGCCCACTACGCCATAACTATTCGTTTTGCGAATCAGTGAGTGGGCCACTATGCATAAATAGGGGAACACAAAATCCCATGCAGCTGTTCATTTTGCAACTGGTTCCTAAGCTGATGATGATTTGGCATATATGAGCGTTTCGTAACGGGTCACACTTTGAAAAATCCCCTTATTGCTCAATTCACATGTTCTGACGTGTGGGGTGGTTCTGTGATTCTGCCACGCAATATAATGTCACGCACAAAGGACCGTGGAGACATGACAGGAACAGCGTGGCAGAAAGACACGAACGTGTATCGCGAACGAACAGATGATGATAATAATTATGGCCTAAAAGCGTGGCTTACAATCACTCTGAGGGATTGGCAAAGAAATGTTAACTGAGATAGTCCATCATATAATATTTTAAATCTAATGCTTTTTAAAATAGTAAAAGAAATAAAATTTTAGTAAATGAGAGATTTGCAATCAAAGCCACTTTCATTCGATCAGAAATCTTTTTACAACAAAACAGATATCTTCGTGAGAATGACCTAATAATGAGGCTCCCAAGGAGAGATCATTAGAAGTTATTAAATCCAATCTAATTTATATAAAAGCCCCTTTAAGAATCTTTTCGTCAGTGACTTGAAGTGGCCACCCGATAAAAAAATATTGTGACTTGTTTTATCCTTGTTACAGAATGAGGAAAGAGGCGAAGAAGTGAGACCAGTTTTATGCACGTATTAATTACACTGTAGGGAACTATACAATGTAATTTCAAAAAAATTAACATCTTGGCGTGTTGACCAGAACCTCATATGCCAAGGGTTCCAAAGATGTCGAGATTCCCTCAGGTAAGTGATTAATCTTTTACCACAGCCTTCGAATAAAGCACGCCTTCAAAATCTGTGACGTATTATGAGTGCGGCTGTAAGAATTATTGAAAGTACCGGACCACCGAGAGCTGCTTTTGCTAGAGCATCCGTCATTTCATTCGTTTTTATTTCCCTGTGTCCCAGAACCCAGACCAATCTCCTTAAAGTTATATGAGTTGGGACGAGAAAGTGAAACGTGTGGGATAAATACCAGTCACTATTGGAGGCGGGTGCCGAACACAAAGATAACAAATTGGTACCTATGGCTACCCTCTAAGCTGGCGGGCTGAACTTTCTTAATGCCATATTCACCGCCGTGAAATCTGCCGAAAATACTGACAAGAAATCGGGTAGTCTTCGTGAGAAAGACCACTTGAAGGTCTTAGAGAAAATGTCATTGCCATATTTCTCTTCAGGTTACGAGGCATCTGTAGCACTTAATTATTATATTTAGCTCAGACCTTTAAGCACAGCTCTGGGCGGTCCATTGTGCCCGCGACACGGCAGAGGAACAAGGTCTTTTTGTCCCGACGTGGGAGTGGCCCACTGCGTGCTAAACGCACGCACCAAAGGACCCTATTAAAATTATACATTCATCCATCGATCTCTTCTGAATTATGTTGCAGAAGCTTGTTTAATAAATGTGTCGACAACATTTTTTTCATGATTTAGATATATATCATAAAACATAATTTCGGAATCTGCCTTTTTATTTTTAAATAAATGATTGCCCGCAGTAGGCATTATTGCGGGGGGCAGAGTGCCTCATAGAATGAATACGCAGCCTTGCAGCCAACTAAATCAGCTGGGAACATACTCCATTCTACAATGGCTAGCAGAAAAAAGTATGCTTAAACAAATTTGTTCTGGTGCTGTATGACCGTACCTTAAATGTGTGTTCATGACTAAAGGAATTATAAGGCGCTGGTTTTAAGTATTCTGAAAGATTATTGCCTGTTTTCTTGTTATAGATTGAATAAAGTAATTTCAATCTTAGACTACGTGTTTGTTCTTGTAAGTATTGCCAATGAAGTTCTCTTTTCATACATTGAGACCTTTCAGTTCGGTCATATTTACCCAGAACAAATCTTGCTGCTATCGACTAAATGCGCTCTAGTGCATGAATGTGTACTTTCTGAAACGGATCACACACACGACAGGCGCATTCTAGTATTGGTCTAACATAGGAGTAATATTCAGCCTGTTTAACCTCCTTGGTTACGTGTTTAGGATTTCTTTGTAAAAAATCTAGGGCTTTTCCAGCTCTGCTGAGAACACTTGCAATGTGTTCAGACCAACCCTCTTCCTTAGAAAATGTGACACCCAAGTACTTGTATTTGTGTTTTTCCCAATAACGTCAATGTTTAAGATGTACTGATTTTCAAAACTATTGACCCATTTGGTCAAACTGAGATGAATGCAATTATTAGTATTTATTACTATATCATTATTTTTACACCATAGCTCTACGTGATTAAGGTCATCCTGAAGCTGGGCGGAATACGTTTTGTCGGTCAGTTCAGTATACAACACACATGCATCAGCAAACATTCTACTACTACACCTAATTGTATCTGAAATCTAATTAATAAACACAAGAAAGAGAAGTGGGCCGCGTACGGAACTCTGAGGTCAACCCTGATGTCACCGAAACTAAACATGAACATGATACACCTTGACCAACCTTATCTTTTCTTAAAGTAAATAGCCCGCAATCCGATGGCAAATGGTTTGATGAATGTTTAATTTCTGCAGTTTCTGAATCAAAACCTAGTGTGAAGCCGCATTGAAGGCCTTTATGAAGTCGAAAAATAAACAATGAATCTGTCCTTCGTTATTTAAAACTAATGCTATATCATGATAGAATTCAATAACTGGATTGTACACGAAAAACCCTGTCTAAACCGTGTTGTTTAGAATAAAAAGTGTTAATTGAAGTCGGGTGATTCATCAACGCAGAAAAAAAAACATGCTCAAGTACTTTACAAGCAATTGGCGTCAGAGAAATGAGTCTGTAGTTTGAAACGTTTGATCTAGAACAACTTTTGAAAATGGGCACAGCCTTAACTATTTTTCAGGCATCAGGAATCTTGCCTTCATCGAGGGAATTTTTTTGTACATAACATAAAGATAACAAGCTACTGCCTCCGGGCAATGTTTTAAAACTCTTGGTGATAAGCCACCTGGTCCAGTCTTTACTTTCGTCAATTCGCTGTAACAACTTCACTATGCCATTGAATGAAAGTTCTACTTCAGCCATAAGCAAAAATTGTTCTTTTTTGTCCGCGACAATCACTTGTGTAGGTGGGCAGAAAACCAATTTTGAAAAATTGCGAGAAAGTGTGGCTTTATCTCTATACTCAGTTACAATATAGATTTAATGGCCTAATCTTCTCACTACCACATCGTCTCATACACTTCCAAAACCTATTCTTATTAGGAAAAGTCAGCTGCCAAACTTCTAAAATACCTTTCCTTGGCTTTTTTCAGTTGAATGTTCTAGAGTGATGTCAGATCTTGCATTTAAATAGAGTTTTCAGGGGTTTCATTTTGACTATGTTCGGAAAAGGGCCTCTTGCACTTTTTGATAAGCTGAGTAGGATGTTCAATAATCCAAGGTTTCTTTGTTTTGCTTAGTTTATTGCTTGAGACGCTCGCGACGTGGCACCGAATAAGCCTAGTAATGCGTTCTTTTACCACTTGCCATAGCTGCTCAACAGTTGCTTCGTCTGCACTGCAATCAAAGGACCGAAATTCATGCTCAAGTACCATTGATATTTGCTGGTAGTTTGCTTTACTATAAAAGAAGATTCTCCTAAATTCACATATATTTGCATTTACACGAGATCATGTTAGCTTTGCAAAGACAGCGTTGTGATCACTAATACCGGTAATGACGTGTGTCTCATTAATGACATCAGGGGTATTACAAAACAACAAATCCAGAGTGTTGCCACCTCGCGTAGCACTTAAGACATACTGAACGAGGTTGAGCACGTCAGTCAACATTTTCAATTGACAATATGTCGCTGCATTAGGTTTTAGGACACTGTTACTGTTATCCCAATTAACATCGGGCAAATTAAAGTCACCAGCGAGAACGACACACTCTTTGAAAAACGTGCAGGCAATTTTTCTCAGCTGACGCATAACATTCTGATCAAAGACAGGAGGTCAATAAAAAGCACCAACAATAAAACTAGAACCATAGTTTTGCACTACGCGGCACCAAACAGATTCAGTTTCGTTGTTGTGATGGCTTCGGACATCAAAGAATCCTTTACAAGAATTAAAAGATCTCCACCTTGTGCTGACAGGTCTTCTCGATATATTTGAAAATTGCAAGGAAACATTTCAGAGTTCGAAACTGCTTCGTCAAGCCAAAATTCTGACGCAATAACTATGTCAGTGTTCACTAACTTGATAACCCTATACAGATCATAAGCTTTATTCTGAACACTACGGCATTTCATCATCAGAAGGACCATATCTCGGGCATCTTGGTGCTCTTGCCTCACTTCTTTGTTATCACATCACGAGCGTCTCACTTTTGCCAGATCCTGCGCATCACTATCCCTAGTGTAAGCTCTACCATCAATGATAAGCTTATCAAAATAAAGTTTCTCTGTTTTTAGATGCGGAAGCATCTTATCCTCGCGCCTTGTAGTGCGCCGTCCACACCGTCCGCACCGCTTCTCGAACATTCGACAGCTGACGCGCGCGCATGCGCCGTCGCGCCGTCGCCCACCATCTGTGCCGCGCGCGCTTCTCCTTCGAGAACATTCGACAGCTGACAGCGCATGCGCCGTCGCGCCGTCGCCATCTGTGCCGCGCGCGCGCTTCTCCTTAGAGAACATTCGACAGCTGACAGCGCATGCGCCGTCGCGCTGTATATATACTCATGGTCGGCGCTCGCTCGCTCAGTTACCGCTCGTCCGTTGGTTCGTACGGCGCGTCGACGTCCAAGGTCGCGGTGAAATGAATGCCAACGAATCCACAAACAGAATGATCGACGTCCCTAAGCCATCGTCCTCAAAGTTCGTCGCAATAAATAAAACACCGCCCTTTCACATACGTGCCGTACGTGTTCACTCATTTAACACCCCATTTCACAACCACGTTAACCAATTTAGCCATCGACCCAAGTAAGTCGCAATTTAACACCCGTTAACCAATTACATGCTTCCGCATCCTCCTCAGTGTTCCCCCGAGGGAAGCTGCGGGCAATTTTTTTTGACCACTTGCTTTTTTTAATTTCGCATATTCCTATAAGTGCTTTCTTTTTTCACGCATGTGCATGGAATAGTCGTCACTGATTGCTAAGCCAGAATCCTCTAACTTGTGCGCATTTTTGTAGATTTCAGCTTTTTCATGATAGTTGTAAAGCTGTAGTGAGACTGGTCTGTTTTTCCCTCGCTTCTTCGTTCCAATGCGGTAAATTCTTTCAACACTCACTAAGGTCACACCTCATTTAGCAGCTAAAATGTCGTCTAGAACAGTTTTACGGAGATATTCGGTCGTTTCACCACTACTTTTCCTCAAGCTATGTACAATCAAGTTAATACGTCTGCTTCTGTTTTCAAGATCTTCGAGTTTCGCTTGCATCTGAACAATGCTTGTCGATATTCGATCAACTTTTTTCGCACAATGTTCAAATTGTACGCTTTTACCGGCAAGGTACTTCAATTCATTTTCAATTGAATCTGATCTCTGATCCATATGAACAATGTAGTACTCGAGCTTCTTGCTAATTGTTCCCATCACCGCAAGTATTTCTTTTTGACCTTTAAGTACCTCTTGCATTGCAGAATTCTTAGGACCGGGGTTCAATTCAATGTCCCCACTCAGAAGCAATACCCACATTCACAAAGCATCAAAGCACTCAGCCACTCCATCCCAAAAGGCTCTTGGGCAAGGCGATACCACCAGGCACCGAAAACTTGTGGTGCCCCTTGAATGAAAACATTTTTTACTCACCTGCAGAACGTTCCAGAGCTCATTCTTCCGTCATTGCATGCTGGCGGTGAAACCTTGCCAATTGCTACTGAAAACGTGTGTGTGTAGGGGGGGGGGGCGTATTTCAAGACCTCGCCTGTCACTGTCGATTTAGCTGTATAGTTCAAGGCACAAGAAACCGAAACTTCAGCTGGCCACCAAATCCATGAAAATACCTCTGTACAGAGGAATTCAGAACTGCGTTGATTGGCGTCGGGTGATATTATCACTATTCAATGCCAATTTAACCAATTATTGAATAAATCGCTTCGATTGCTAATGAAAGGGATTTCACACAGTTTAGCATCTAATGGAGCAATGAGAGACTGTACGTATCCCACCTGTGGAGCCTAAAACCGCCTAAATCAGACTAAATCAATAAGATAAAAAAATAACACTGGCTATTGCATAGAAGAACATTTAGTTTTATGAGGGAATCATAAAGCTTCAAAAAATATTTTACCGTTAGTATCCTAAACCTGCACAAAAGAGAGGGCAAACATGCGTCTCAGCACAGAAAATTATTGGCGATCGGTTTCGATAATCCAAGGAATAACTTTCGAGCCCCTCTTTCCAGGAGCACTAGAGGACACAATCTATAGGCTGGAGTACCTGAATTTAAAACACATTCAGATTCTAAAATGAGGCGTACATAAATTTTGTATATCATAATTAATAAATCTCTCCGCATCTTTGATCGACTATTGTATAGCCTTTGTATGACTTCTAGCGCCCGTACTCTTTTCTTGGCTACGTATTCAATGTGTCGATGCCAAAGGAGCTTGCTATGATAAATATTTCCCAGATATTTTACTGAATTTCTCTTGTGGTATATTCTGCAGGTTGCAAGTTAATCTGATAATAACTGCGTAATACAAAGAGAAAACAATAATTTTTGTTCAACATTAAGACATAAATAAATAGCCTTTAACCATTTTTTCAATGGCACACACATACGATTGTAAGCGAGTATACAATGAATGTATATGCGTCTCTGAAGCGAAAAAGGCTATGTCTTATGCATATACTTATGTGTATGCTCAGTTGTGGCTGAGAATGGTGCTTCGTAACGAAGATCTAACACAAACTTCCTCATTGTCCTCTTCGCCCTCTTCGGCTGGCCACGGCTTGATGACTCACAACACCAGAAAGCGTTCTTCCCCCACTCATTAGAGCATCGACATGACCCTCGTACGCAAGAGGACACTAGTACCCTTAAGAAAAAAAGAAACTTTACGCACAGTGCGAAAGGCATTTGCACGTTAAAAAAGTAGTCTGTGGTCGGTCATAAGAAAAATAAATAACACAGTTCACAGTTCTTTGAAGATTCAACAAACAACGGCAAAGAAAACGAAATGTTTGCGGCCCTGGCACAATAAAGCGATTATAACCACGTAAAATATGATTTTGAGGCAGATGACATGCGCAATCTCTGTGCGTTGTGATTGGGGCTAGGTCATTGCCGAGCCTCCATCTGAATAACTTCAGAGTGGACCTTATTGACCACTGTAATACTTTATAGGGTATGAAGTACTTGCCCCAAAGTTTTTCGTTGAGATCAAGCCGTCTAAGAAGAGTTTAAACGCAAACTTGGTCGCGAGGTCAATAGGCAACTTGTCAATTGTGGATATTGTATTGTACCTTCGGAAATCTGCACATTGCTGGGATCTTGTATACACATGAGCTAGTTGACGCACTTAAGACGCACGCTGAATGTAGTCTTCAACATCAGGAGTTAACTGCTCATGCTGGTCGATGGCACAAAGATGCGTGGCGTCTAGAATGGTTTGCATGCCTCGACCATAAATGATGCGGAAGGGTGCGAATGTTGTCATTTCCTGGATTGCGGTGTTGTACGCAAACGTTACGTGCGGCAGGATCTCCTCCCACGTTTTATGCTGCACATCCACGTACATAGAAATCACGTCCGCCAGCGTTTTGTTCAGCCTTACTATCTAGCCGTTACTCTGAAAGTGGTATGCGGTTGTCTCACGGCGGTTCTTGTAACAGAGCTTGAAGATGTTTGACAGTTTTTCTGTAAACACTGCCCCTCCATCACTGATGCCATACCAAGTGGCAGTGGCTTCGTCTCAGCGTAACGCACCAAGTACTTTGTTGCAACGTCGACCCATTTGTTTTCGGAGTAAGATAAAGGAAAAGGTCCAAGGAGGTTCATCCCAACCTGATCAAACGGCGTACGCGGTGGGTCGATGTTTTGTAGAAGGCCTGCCGGCTTTACAAGTGGTAACTTAGAACGCTGACATTTGCGGCATGCTTTCATGCAATGCTTGAATAAGCTCCCAGTTTAGACCAGAAATATGGCTGTCGTACACGGTCGAGCACCCGTGAGCAGCCTGGATGAATATATGACGGCTCATCGTGGCAGTCTGATAGGATGTCATCGCGAATATCTTGAGAAACGACTAGAACATAAGGTATGCGGCTGGCACCGGTGTTTGTCTTGTGTAATATGCTGTCTCGTAGGCAAAGAGACCAAAACGTACGCATAAGCGAAGGAGAAATAGATGCCGTGCTGTTTTTTTATTTGATTTGATATTTTTATGATATTTTTATGATGGGCCCTAACTTAAGGTCTGTTCGTTGCTGACAGGTGAGGTGTAACATACTGAGAATCCCCAATAAATCACAGTTGTCTTCTACAGATGAACGGTAATCCCGGTTGCGGTGGCTGCATTTCCGATGGAGGCGGAAATGTTGTAGGCCCGTGTACTCAGACTTGGGTGCACGTTAAAGAACCCCAGGTGGTCGAAATTTCCGGAGCCCTTCACTACGGCGTCTCTCATAATCATATAGTAGTTTTGGGACGTTAAACCATACATATCAATCAATCATTTACAGATGAACGGTTGGATTTCAGAAGTGCTCGTAATAGCGTGTTGAAATCTTTTCGAGTTTTATGTTGCTTGCATACGATGGTGACATGGAACTTCTGAAGTCGCAGACTCCATTGTGCTAATCGCCAGAGGGGTCTCGGTGAATAGCCAACCAACATAAAGCCTGGTGATCAGTCACAACTTTAAATGGGCTCCCGTACAGAGAAAGCCTGAAGTTTTTAATGGCCCATATTACCACGAGGCACCGCTTCTCAAACGTGCAATAGTTGGTCTTGGCTTGTGACAGAGTGTGGTACGCATAGAATAACTCGTTCGGACCCATCTTGTGTTTGCACCAAGATAGCTTGGAGACCAGTGTTGCTTGCGTCCGTGCACACCTCTGCGTCAGGGTCCTCATCGATATGACCAAATACAGGAAGAGAAGACAATCGATGTTTCAGTTATGGAAAGGCAGTCACTTGTTCATTAGTCCACAGAAAAAAAAAGTGCCGTTACGTGTAAGTCTGATCAACGGCTCCGCAATCTTAGAGAAGTTTTTAATAAAGCAGTGATAATATGCGCAGAGACCCAGTGATAGCCGAAGACTTTATTGTTTATAGTGGCTTGAAAAGCGACCGCAGTGGCAGTCTTCTTCGTATCGGCCCGATCATCTGCAGCGCTCACAACATAGCTAAGGAACTTGAGTTCTTTGAAGCCAAAAGGCATATCTAAGGCTTGAGGGTCAGGTCAGTGGGTCATATAGCTTAAAGAACACTTCGAAGGCAACGAAAGTGCTCGCCAAACGTTGCCGAAAAGATAACAACATCGTTAAGTTCAACAAGTCAACTTTTTCAGTTGAGCACCAGCTAAAAAGGTTTTCATCAGTGGCCGGAGCAGAGCAGAGGCTAAATGGGAGCACTGGCAATTCATACAGGCCGTCAGGAGTTACATAAGTTTTTTTGCGGTCCTAATCATTGAAATTGATTTGCCAATAACTTATTTTCAAGTCGACTGAGGAGAAGTAATTTGCTCGCCTCAGGTTGTCTTGAGAACCGCCCACTCGAAGCAATAGACACACGCCTTTTTTTGACGTTACTCTGCTTCCTACAATCGACACAAAAGCGAAGTGTACCATCCTTTTTTTAGAAGACAAATTGCAATGACCATGAGCTGCTTGAGGGCTGTGTTACACCTTCTCGAAGCATTTCCTTCAATTGCGTTTGAATTGCACGTTGTTCAGTGGGTAAAACGTGGTAAGGCTGTTGCTCTATAGGATGCGCGTCGTCGATACGGCGTTTGATAATTGATGTCAGGTGGATTTTCGACAAACGTTCAAAGAAGTCATGGAAATACAGCAACAGGTCGTGCCACCTTCGTTTGTTTTCGTCAGGAAGCGTTAGAGGTATGGCGACACCCCGGGGAGGTGCTTCAGCATTGTCAGTTGCCTACGAAGCAAAGCTCTCAGTCACATTGGTTACTCGGTCGGTGTAAGCGATGACAGTACCAGGCAAATGGTGTCTGTGCTCATTGCTGAACATTGTAACAAGAACCTAGCAGTGGACATCTTGGCGGTATACTGTAGGTTTCGTGCTACGCAGGCACCTTTAGGAATGAGTAGGAATTGATTGCTCTCTGTGACTATTTAACCGTATGCTCCTTCGTTACACGCCACTTGAACCATAACACTTGCGCGTGGTGGTACCATCACAGCATCGTCCTTTGCACGCATACTCGATCTTGGCTGAGTTCATGCTCTGGTGAGGCGCTTTTAGTTGAGCACGTGACAAGGCGTTGTGGAAAGCAAATAATAGCACCGTGCACGTTCAGGAAGTCTATGCCAATGACCAGGTCTCAAGAACACTGACGAATAACGCTCAAGCTGACAAGAAAGGTGAACCGCGAATCTGCAATCGTGCTATGCCAACGCAGAGTGGTTTGACGATGAGCTCGCCGGCAGTACGAATTTTCCTGAGGTTCCAAGGCATCGACACATCCTTCAGAAGGGCGGCCTATTTTTCCCTTATTATAAAAAAATCTGTACCAGTGTCCTTTTAATCACTCTCTTTGTGACAGTCGATAAGCGCTGAAGTGCCTAACAAAGTCTTTGTGGAACCAGCTGCTGCCGTCATTGTCGAGGGATTGCCGGTTTGAGAAAGTGCCGATGACAGGCCTTGAGCTGCTCCATTCTGAGTGACTTCGCTCCCGAAGGTCGCTGTGCTTAGTTTTCCCGGGGTGAATGGGGTGACCGACAGTGCACCATACTCGAATAGGTACGTCGATTAGGAGAAAATCACCATTGTGTTGGGAAGCGTGAGTAATGCAAGGATGACGAATGTCCGCGCTGGTGAGCCACATAATCTTTAATTTCAGAGGGCCGCTGAGTGAACCATGGTGGTGGTGAGCTCACTGAAATTCTACGTGGTCCACGTTGACGGTAAGAGCACTGTCCGTACAGATGGCCAGCTTCACCACAGTGGAAGCAGATAGAGCTTCAATCCGGTGCACGCCAGTCGTCTGATTTCCGCGAGGCCGGTTGAGGTGCGTTGTAATATGAGACCGTTTCGACCGTCTGCATCAGGGCTGGGGCCACTGTGGAATGTAGAATCACAGGTGTAACCAGTTGCCGCAAAGCTTTAGCATACGGCATGCGGGGAAAGTCACTGGGTGGTTCATAATTCCGCATAAAAGGCGGTTCTCTCAAGGCTTGCTGGAACTCACCTCGGACAACGCTGGAAAACGAAGAGAACGTGAGCTGCGAGAACAAGGACAGCTTCTGAAATTCTTCGCAGATTACTCAGCGTATGAGCTCTCGGAAGAAATTCGTTTGGCCACCAGAAGCTCCAGAGTAGTCCGTAGTCGAAGCATTGACGTGTCGTTCACATGATGTAGCCCGGTGCCTAAGAGTGCTTTCGATGGTGATGGCTTCTGTGAGAAATTCAACCACATCCATGGGTAGACTGCGCACAAGCCCACCGAAAAGCTGCTCTTTCACCCCACGTGTGACGTAACGCCCCTTCTTTTCTTCTGGCATGCTAAGGTCACGTTGGTGTAAAAGACGCGTAATGTCTTCGATCTACATCGCAACTCCTTCAGTCGGTATTTTTATGCGGGATTAAAGGTCACGCTCAGCTCTCTCCCGACGGTCAAGGCTGGCATATTAATCAATTATTAAATCAATCAATAAATCAACCAATCATAATATTTCCCACTTCAGCAAGTAGAGGGCTTTGGAAGAAAAAGCTCCTGCGAGCTTAACAAGGCTTCATTGCCGGTTGCAGTTCAGCAATCAGTGATAACGTACATAAACTGAAGTACGCACATAAAAGCACAAAAAGCATGCGTTATTCTTTACATACTCACCAAAAGAACACTAAACGTACATACAATTCTGGGGAAAAAAAAGGAGACTACTACGTCAAAGACAAAGCTAAAAAGTGACCTTTCGTTTATCTCACAAGAAAGCATGCAGCACAGGCTGGTAAGATGAAATACAAAGACCATTTTGCGATAAAAGGTTTAATACAGAAAGAAAAAGCTATTTGTGGCATCTGGGCCCATTAACTTCTGCGTGGTGCTCTTGTTTCAAACGTTTTCGTGAACCTTAAGTGATATAAAAAAGAATATTCACCTAACTCCGCTAAATCAGCCAGCATATAAATATTGCTCTTTATTTTACACTGATAGCGAAAAATAAGGCGCAAGTTGTAAGTTTTAAAAACCATTGAGATATCAGCAGACCCCTTAAAAGCTCATTTTCAACCCACCGTCAAGGTACACCGTACCCACTACAGAATTTTCTGGGGATGCCCAAGGGCAGATAGATGCTCCGGGAAGAAAAGTCTCCGACGTGCCAAACGAGCTATTATACATTCGTGTGGATCAGACTTCCCTAGTGGTTTAACCTGCCGAGAGGAGGTTACGTTGCGGATGCTTCGTATTGAGGTTGTGCTTACACCATTCGTGACCATCCTTTCGGTGCAAAAATACCGAGCCCGCATGGTACATCATGCCAAATTTGTGACGCCCCAATCAAAGATGTAACTGTCTCAAACTTACTATGGACCTGCACTGGTCTACAATTAAGTCGTCGGTGTCACCTTCGTGCAACAGGGCTCAGGCCTGGCCGACAACCCGACTTTGATCGCTGGCTTCGTGCACAACACCACCGTTCTCTACAAAACTTCATAGATGAAGGAAACTTGTGTGTATGTTTTTGAAAAATTATTATGCCTATTGGTAGCCTTTCGAAATAAAAGAAACCAGCAGCTTTGAACAGTTTTGCGGGAGGGTGATCTCTAGCAAAGTTTTTAGATGATGCATGAATCATTTTTCTGTAGAACGTGGAGCCTCCAAGCCTCTAGAACACCTTCATGTCCCAAAAAGCTGGCGTTGAAGGTCTTTCCATTATGCTAAAATACCTGTCCGGTTCTCATACTGCACACGTGCGCCGTCCAGAAGCCAGAAAGACACGTGGCGCAGTTTGGCGGAAAGGCGCGAACGTGTATCGTCAACGAAGAGCTAACACGCACTTCGTATTTGTCCTCTTCGCCATTTCCGGCTGGCTACGGCTTGCCGGCTCACACCAGGTGGAAATATTATTCATCAAGAAGACTCCTTCAGCTACATAACCTTCGTATATTGTTGCTTTCCAAAGCAGCACCAAGAAATATTGTGGCCCTGTGGTAGAACCCCTGCTTACCATGCAGACAGGCCGAATTCAATTTCCACTTGTAGTTTGTCATTAATTATGTTATTTGAATAGCTATAAATTTTTAGATCAAGTACAACAGTGACTTTTTTCGCTTAAAACCGATGAAGCCACTACCAACATTTACTTTTTTGTGGCGAAACAAGCTTTTTAATGCCATTGTGGTAATACTTTAAAAATATTCAACGCGATTTCCGCGTATGCCGAAGCTTTAGCGTACTTGAGTTTTCTTTCACGCACCGCACTCCTCACCCCACTTGCCATCCTCTCAGAACACCCCCCCCAAATGAAAGAAAACAAATTTTATACAAAAACAGCCCTATCCGCGCACCAAGTTAATCGATGTAATGCAAAGCAGCCCCGAAGGTGGAAACTATGCTGGTCATGGCATGCGTGACATTTTTTACAAGTGAGAACTTCGCATTTTATGGTGGTCGTACACGGTCGCATTGCACAATAGCAATCGTGATGAATATCAAGCTATTGATGTTCATCCATCGCATGTAGATCACGTTGTACACCACATGTACGCTGTGATTTTGTACTCCACTTGCCAATATTGTTTGTGATGTCGTGAGATCACTGAAGCCAAGTTCCATGTATATCAAGCCAGTGAACCGGACATAACCACTCAATGAGCGTGGCATGAGAATCATACTGTCGCATGATTTCCATGTTGCACCTAATATTTATGTTTTCCAAGCTGTCGCATCGCAGAATGCAAGATTAGCAAATATAAAGCTACCAACTCTCCCGTGAGCACACAACGTGAATGTCATGTAATTTGAACTGTGCATGTAATGAATATCATCGTTGTCATGTTAGCAACAATCATTTATTTTTCTCATATATTCACGTCACCCAATACAAAATTTGGTGCAGTGACGAGCTCACAATAATCGTGGCATGTATGTCATGCCGAACATGGTATGCCTGTGAAGTATTCCATGTCACCACTTATTATGTGTGTTAGTCATGCTCTACTGTTTTGTTACAGCGAATGCGATAAACACCTTGTAACGGGGTTTATTTGCAGCGCAGAACGCAGAAAGCGAAGCAGTCAGCAGCGTCCGGCCAAGCGCAGCAAGCACGAGCTTATGATGATGGCGATGCCCCTGATGCGCCGAGAAATGCCGCTGAAGCTCTTCTTCTTCACTACAATCGCCCTCCGCACAAAAAGACGCCATCCTGGCGGATTAGGGATAAGAAACGACTAATGGGTCGTAATATGGCTTGAGACGAGAGACGTGGACAGTGTCGCGGCCGCGGTAGCGTAGGTCTGTGGATGGGATGATGGGCTCCACGATATAGTTGACGAGTGACGTTCGCTCTACAACGCGGTATGGCCCGATGTATTTGGGAAGAAGTTTTGCGGAGCGGCCAGGCACGGTAGCAGGTGCCCGAAGCCATACTAATGAACCAGGTGGAAAGTTTGGAGCCGAACGGTCCCCAGTCTGGCGGGATTGCTGCTGCCACTGGTCCTCGGTAGAAAAAGAGCGGGCAAGCTGGCGGCATTCTTCAGCATGTCGGGCAGCTTCGGACAGAGTTGTACTTTCGGACTCACAAGATTTATATGGAAGAATAGTGTCTACTGTATTTGAAGGTTCTCGTCCGTACAAAAGAAAGTATGGCGAAAACCCAGTAGTAGCTTGTACGGCAGTATTATACGCGTAGGTGACGAACGGGAGAACTTGGTCCCAATTTGAATTATCAGAGGCGACGTACATCGACAGCATACTGCCAAGAGTACGGTTGAAGCGCTCCGTCATGCCATTTGTTTGAGGGTGGTACGCTGTACTTGTGCGGTGCACGATTCGGCATTCGTTGAGTAATGCCTTCAAGGCGTCAGAAAGAAAGGCACGGCCTCTGTCACTTAAGAGCTCGCGAGGGGCACCATGACGCAGAATGAAACGTTGCAACAGAAACGTTCCAACGTCACGGGCTGTGGCAGTCGGCAGCGCGGCTGTTTCGGCATAGCGTGTCAGATGGTCTATCGCAACAATAATCCAGCGATTGCCAGCTAGAGTTGATGGTAGTGGTCCGTAAATGTCAATGCCGACGCGATCAAAAGGTCGACTAGGACAAGGAAGAGGTTGTGACGGGTAGACTTGCCCGGGAGGTAACTTTTGTCGTTGGCACTGAGCACACGAGCGAATGAACTTTCGCACGTAGTTATACATGCCACGCCAATAATATCTGAGTCGAAGCCTAGCGTATGTCTTGAAGAGGCCTGCGTGGGCGCACTGTGGGTCCGCGTGAAAAGCTTCACAGATGGCAGCTCAAAGATGGCGGGGTATCACAAGGAGACACTTGCGACCGTCAGAAAGGTAGTTGCGTCGATAAAGAAGATCATCCCTTAGGCAAAAGTTGCTAGCCTGGCGGCGGAGAGCGCGAGACGGCGAAGGAGTGAGAGGATCAGAAAGAATGCTTATGAGGCCACTGATCCAGGGATCCTTTCGTTGTTCCACCGTCATGTTGCGCAAGGCGGATGACGCAAGTGCAGGCTCGAGGGAAGAGAGGCAAACACCTTCATCCGATATGGGTGAGCGAGAAAGGGCGTCGGCGTCCGTGTGCTTACGACCAGATCTGTAAATAACGCGGATGTCGTATTCCTGAAGTTTGAGCGCCCAGCGAGCAAGTCGTCCGGAAGGGTCTTTAAGTGTGGATAGCCAACAAAGGGCGTGGTGGTCAGTGACGACGTCGAATGCGTGGCCATACAGGTAGGGGCGAAATTTTCCAAGGGCCCAAATAATAGCTAAACACTCTTTCTCGGTCACGGAGTAGTTGGCCTCGGCTTTCGTCAAAGTACGGCTTGCGTAAGCGACGACATATTCATCAAACCCTGCCTTTCGTTGCGCGAGCACAGCGCCAAGTCCAACACCGCTGGCATCAGTATGAACCTCCGTGGGAGCGGCAGGATCGTAGTGGCGGAGGATGGGTGGTGAAGTCAGCAGGTGGCGTAATTTGGTGAATGCATCGTCGCATGCTGGTGACCAGGTAGAAAGGTCCTTGTCGCCGCTAAGAAGGTCCGTAAGGGGCGCACATATGGAAGCAAAATTTCTAATAAAACGTCGGAAGTATGACGACAAGCCGACAAAACTTCTAAGTTCCTTCAAGTTCTTTGGCTTCGGAAAATCGGCGACTGCTCGAAGCTTGGCGGGGTCGGGAAGTATGCCGTCCCGCGATACGACGTGGCCAAGAATGGTGAGCTGCCGAGCACCAAAACGACACTTCTTGAGGTTGAGTTGAAGGCCGGCGTCGGTGAGACGTGTGAGGACGTGCTCGAGACGATTTAAATGGGTGTCGACATCGGTGGAAAAGACAACTACGTCATCGAGGTAGCATAAACATGTGTTCCACTTGAGGCCTCGTAAAATAGCGTCCATCATTCTTTCAAAAGTGGCTGGAGCGTTACAAAGGCCGAAAGGCATAACGGTAAACTCGTATAACCCATCAGGTGTGACAAATGCTGTTTTCGGTCGGTCAGATGCTTCCATAGGAACTTGCCAGTATCCAGACCGTAAATCCAGCGAAGAGAAGTATTCTGCTCCCTGCAAACAGTCAAGGGCGTCGTCTATTCGAGGTAACCGGTAAACGTCCTTGCGGGTGATCTTGTTTAAACGTCGATAGTCCACACAGAACCGAATGGAGCCGTCCTTCTTCTTAACAAGAACGACCGGTGACGCCCAGGGACTGTTAGAAGGCTGTACAATACCCCGCTGGAGCATGTCAGCAACCTGGTCGTCAATAACACGGCGCTCCGACGCTGAGACTCGGTAGGGGCGCTGCCGTAGAGGCGTATGGCTTCCTGTATCAATCTTGTGAGATATGTTCGATGTGCGACTGAGGCCAGAAGCGTGGCTGTCAAAAGAAGTACGAAACTTTTGCAGCAGGTTCACTAACTGGCTTCGTTCTGACGAAGACGTTGCGACATCGATGGAGCGGTGGAAAGCGTCAAGGAGTGACTGGTCAACAACAGAGTCAGAAATAAGTGCGCTGAGGTCCGTAGAGAGTAAACTAGATGGAGCGTCAAAAATGTGACGGGCGTCGATCGGATGCACGTGACCGAGACATTCACCATAGAATAAAGGTAAAGGCCCTTCTAGCGTATTGTACACGAGCGTCTTCGTGACGCCATGGTGGAGAGTAAGGAGAGCAACGGGCAGTGGAGAACATTTCCGTTGAATGAACTGGGCAGAGGGCGTAAATAAAACATCACCGTCGGAAATAGCGTCACACGACACAGTCACCAGCAGAGAAGAGCGCGGTGGTACGGTGGTGTCGTCGGAAACAAACAGTTTATAACACGGCAGGGAGGCTTCAACAGCATCAACATCAGGAAGTGCAGATAGCTCAAGTTCAGCGCGACAGCAGTCAATGACGGCATTATTATTCGCAAGGAAGTCCCAGCCGAGTATCATGTCATGGGAACACGAGGGTAGCACTACGAATTCGACGATATACACAATCCCTTCGATTACGACTCGTGTGGTGCAGGCTGCGAGAGGTGTTACACTTTCTGCGTTAGCCGTTCTAAGAGAGAGGCCGGATAATGGCGTCAGAACTTTGCGGAGTTTGCGGCACAGGTTCATGGACAGGACGGATAGAGCGGCTCCGGTGTCAACAAGCGCCATGACGACGATACCATCGACTGACACTTCAATGACGTTAGCTGGACAGGGGCGAGGACTTGTGCATGGCGACGGGGACGCAGTTCGTGCCTCGGGAACTGCGGCCGTTAGTTTTCCTGGTCGGTGGGTCCGGAACGGCGACGCATAGGGGAAAGCGAACGTCGACGTGGAGATGGGGAGCGGCGGGTCGGGCCGTGTGGACGATCAGAAGAAAATGAAGAGGAAGGAGGGCTTGAAGGCGTAGACGAAAACTGAGGGTCGAAAGAGGGCATTCGTCGAATGTTCTGGGCAGCCTGGCGATGACGACAATAACGTGCCACGTGGCCAACACCACCACAAGAAAAACATATGGGACGGTTGTCGTATGTCCGCCATTGGTCGGAGTAGACTCCGACTTGCGGCTGGGGGGCAGAAAACTGCGGCCGAGGTGGTATCGGCATAGGCGGCGGTGAATAGGTCGGCGGTGAATAGGTCGGCGGTGAATAGGTCGGCGGTGAATAGGTCGGCGGCGAAAAGGGCGGCGGCGAATACATAGGCGCTGACTGGAACGCAGGCTGTCGAGGTCGAGCAACGGCTTCGGCGTACGTGAGAGGTGCGGCGACTGGGGGAGGTTCACGGGCGGGAGGAAGAACTTGTGCGACCTGGTCCTGAACGAAGTCGCGGAGTGTAGACGGTGATCTGCGTGGTTGATCGGGTACACAGGACATCAAAGAGAGCTGACGAGCGACCTCAGCGCGGATGAACTCTTGGATCTTGGAGAGAAGAGGGGCATGGTCTTCTCCTATGCCAAGGGTGGAAAGGCTGGACGAAGAGTCGTCGAGCACCGAGGGACGTCGGGTGGAAAGACGTTGCCTGCGCAACTCGTCAAAACTCTGGCATAACTCGGTCAGTTCTAGGACAGTGCGAGGACTCTTCGAAAGCAACATTTGGAAAGCGTCGTCCTCAATGCCCTTCATGATATGCTTGATCTTAAGCTCTTCGGACATTGACTCGTTCACTCGCTTGCAAAGGTCCAGAACATCCTCAATGTAGCTTGTGAAATTCTCACCAAGCTGCTGGGACCGAGTATGTAAGCGTTGTTCGGCACGGCGTTTGCGTACCTCAGGCCGCCCGAAAACTTGTGTGAGGCTCGTTTTGAAGACCGACCATGTAGGGAGTTCCGCTTCGTGGTTTATAAACCACAGCTTGGCCACGTCCGACAGGTAGAAAGAGACGTAGGCCAACTTGGCGGTGTCATCCCATTTGTTGTGAGTACTCACTCGCTCGTACATTGAAATCCAGTCGTCAACGTCCTTGTCTTCTGTGCCTGAGAAGACAGGGGGATCTCGCAGACGCAGAGAACCGGCGCAGAGAACAGTAGGCGGTGCCGGTGGAGGAGTTGGAGCGGCGCTTGCGTCGGTAGGCATAATTGATGGTAAAATGCGATTCCGAAGCTCCAGGGTGATCGAAACCCAGCAGAATCCACCACTTGTAACGGGGTTTATTTGCAGCGCAGAACGCAGAAAGCGAAGCAGTCAGCAGCGTCCGGCCAAGCGCAGCAAGCACGAGCTTATGATGATGGCGATGCCCCTGATGCGCCGAGAAATGCCGCTGAAGCTCTTCTTCTTCACTACAACCTAATCAATAATATACCGTAGGTGCCACGAAAACATTACACGTAAATGACGGTTAACATGATATGTGTGTCATGTTTTGGCTGCTAGAACTTGTCAGTTACCTTCACAGTTGTAACGCGATACTATTTTAGGGAAATATCAAGTGAAGAAAACGGCCATATATTTACGAAATCCATAACATTTAAATCATGCCATTCAATCATAATTGGTTATGATTGCAATATAAGTATTCGTTTATGTTCATTATACAGTCATGTGATGCCATACTGATTTCAATGTACTTGCCAATAACGATAAGGCCTGGAAAGAATGAATTCGTACGAGGCAAGATATATAGGTACGGTCAAAGTCGCAGAAGTTCTTTGAAAATGCTTGGTATTTAAAATACTTAGCATTTAAAAACAGCGATTGAGTTTGTAACTACGTTGCTTACTCATTGCTTCGTGATCAGACTTTATGCTGTGTGCTGATTACCACGTTGGCACCAACAATGACTTGGACAGGAGACTGCCACTGGCGATCTATAAAGGGACATGAAATAGAGCGTGGAAATGCTAGACACTGCCTCTGTTGTTTATTCAGGACTATTCCCTATTGCAGAAAAACGGTTCTTGTACTGATAACTCTGCTGACCTAATGATAAATAGGTACGGTATTCTCGGTCACGGTATTACTTTTCGTTATCGCTGTGCGAAAGCTTCTGAGTGGTCTTTTTGGGACATGGGAGGGACTTCAATTGTCGGACGCTGACGCTCCTCTAGTTTCGTGAAATCTCGAGCGAAAGCGTCGGCTCCCTCAGTTCCTTCTAGGTGAGCGTGCGCGGTGCACTAAATCAACAGGTGTCTCTTGGTTAAGGTAAAACCAATAAGCTGAAGTATTTTGCGGGTTATTTTTCGTTCCAGTGGAGCACACGACAAAATTATAGCGCCACCCATGAATCGCCTGAAGGGGGAGACGCTATGTATCTCCACTAGGTGCAGACGGGAGTCTCTTCACATCTATCACGACTCGGCAAAATACATCATACGCTGTACTGTGACGCTTTCCCGCGGTGCAGCGTATTGGCAACAATACATCATGTCTCTTGGGAGTATGAGCAAAAGTCAGATAAGTAGAAATATTTTAGGCAACGCCATTTTAGGAAGTTCGGAAGAGTGGGAGGCCCAAATAGCCAGCTCGGACTCAGAGATGCAATTAGCCCTTCTGAGACAAGTTGGGAGAGTGGCGTAAGCCACTGGGGTCCTTGACTTGGGCTCCCAGTCAACATGCTCCTTATTGACCCTTTTCAACTCATCCTCTTGAAAATATAGTTTTGTTTTTCTTCTAAATGTTACCGTTGAAGCCACGTGTTTCGTTGGTAGTAAATTAATGCCTGAGCCTCACTCTACTCGTGTACGAAAATACTCGAAACAGGGGAAATTTTAGGGTACCAGGGGAGTCGCACTACAATTTTTCTTTACAAAACTGAAGTAATTCTATTGAACCAACAGTTGAAGGAGGCAAATGTTCAGTTTAACAAGCACTCCAGAAGAGCACAAGGTATGGTTTTTGGAAAAACAAAAAAGAGCGGAAAGAAACGCAGACAAAAAATCCTAAATAGAAAGACAGTGCGGCGGAGATAGATGAATAGAAAAGGGTGAAAAATCACAAACATCCGAGAAAGGGAAAGTAATACTTCCAGTAAGAAAGCAAAGATAAATACGAAAATTATATAAAATGTAGCCGAGAGAAAGGGAAAGATTAGAGATAAAGAGATCTGAACGTGGTTTATCCGTTTCGTAAGGAATTGGTGCAACGCGTAAGTGAGACGTGTACATGCGAAGGTAGTTGAGCACTTATGCGCATTGTTTCGCCAGAAGGGCGAAAGAATGAATGCTACAGCAACAAATTGCAATGTCACCCGACGAAGGGCAAGTAGTTCGAAACTTGCGGCACACACTTTAAGCAGAAGGCACACACGAAATGAGCATACACATTATCAGCGTGGAGTAACGACTGTCACTGCTCAACACCTCAAGCACGCTACTCAGGCAGAAAGAAAGACGCACAAAATTAGCGCACAGGTACACACAGGACGAGCGCGAACAACGGTCGCAATTCTTACTTCCTTGTGTGTAAGCAGCGCACTCCTTTCGTAAACGTGGGTGCACCAGCGAGCGAAGTGACTTGCATGTTTTGCTTACTTACTGAAACTTCAAAGCAAGCTTGCGCTAGGAGCACAAAAGGTACAGAGCACCCAGTTCCCAAAATGAGTGAACGCGCGGGGGAGCCACCATGCCATAGAACATCTACACGCAATATGAACCCGCCAAGTGCGGGAAAGCTTGCGCAGTGATGCGCAGAGTGGCGCGGCACAATCACCGTTAGAGGGCGCCATCCATAACTAGAGTGACTGTATATGCTCCCTGCAGGAGCAGAGTAGCGTATAAGTCTGCCATGTTGCCAGGTTAGCAACTATATATACGTGGTGAAGCCATGCCTTGTTTTTGCAGATGACTTGCTTAAGCCTATTGCCGATCGACAAAGCGTCTGAACAAGCGGTGAAGAAAAAAAGGAACACCTGATTTCAGTACTCTGCTACTAGAGCTCAAAGAATTTTTTAGTCTTTCAGGTAACGCAAAGCGGTAAAGCGTAGCTTAGTGCCAAATAATGTGCACCAACGCTGTCGCATAGTCAAGTGGCTTAAGCTATGGAATTTAAACAACTCAGAGGCAGAGCCTATAGGCCCTCCGATATTAAAGGAGCGCCCAGTCAAGCCGAGTCCATTGATTATTTCAGTGTGTTTTTTGATGATAGTGCTGAGTGCACGCAAATACTTTGCTCTCTGAACTTAACGACAAAAACCTTAAGAAAATAAAAGCACCATTTCACAGCTAACGAGTTACGGAGTGCACGACTTTCACTTGATAAATTGCACGTGGAAGGCGACCACTTTCGGTGGCGCTACCTGTGCAACAGTTTTTTTTTGTAGTGCATGGTTGCTGGTGGTTTCAGCAAACAAATGCACTGTTTTGCTATCTAAAGGTAGCACCTAAAGTCACTCTATGCACAACGCACCCGCTAACGATCACGCAAATGCGATTATGTTACTTAGCTTTGCGGACCGCCAGCTGTACATGCTGTATATAGGTGTCTTGCCGTTGCTATGTTCCGAACGGTCGTGTTTGATTGCGATAGGAATTGCATCGACACTCTTGTTTTTTTTTGCCGATGGCGTCAACGACGTCGCCGTTATTCACCGTAGAAGTGTACGTATCTAAATATAAGAAAACGCAAGAAAGAAAAATATTCTATAAAAAGACCTCGGCGTGCGACATCGAGCAATGGTCAGTGCAAAGCGTTAGTCACTGAGCCATAAAGGAGCACCCCCTTCAACTTTCAAACGGCAAACCAGTCCGGGAAACTCTCAAGTTTTTTTCTTGTGCACGTAAGTGGAACTACATACTCCTCTTTCAGCGTGCGGATAAGTTAGTGTGCATTTTCCCAGTAAGGGGCAGAGAAAAAGGGTAAAATTTTTATTTTAGGATATCCCAGTGACAGGATGATTAGTTTGGAACTGCCATGGCCTGCCTGACTAGCATGGAAATCAGTGGCTCTGGGACTCTAAAATGTGTAAATAAGCTTGTGCACGCTCCGCCAGCTTATAAGAAGTCACCTGTGTGCCACTTTAGAAAAATAGTTACCGCGTCATTCTTCTTCAAAACTGAAGAAATATTTTTTGTATTAGTTTTATTATTAATACAAGAGCGGTGACTCTTTGAGGTCAAGCATTGACATTATATTGATGCTCGAAAAGCTGCAGCCCATCGGCATCAATTGCGTTTCTGTCGGTTGATACAATCAAAATTTACCGCAGTTAGACGCGGTACTTTGTATCAATCAGTATACAAAGCTCCGTTATAATTCAGCTTGATCTATCATTGCGAACTTGTGTGTCTGACTATACCTGTCGCTACGAAGAAGCGAACGTGTCTAAAGCCTGTGAACCTTGTCAGCTGCTATTCTTCATTAACGTCCGGCTGCGCAGCTTCCAGCGTGAAATTTCAATGCCGGCAAATCGCTCTGAGACTGCCTACGAAAACGACACAATCATGCACAAAGTGGGTGTGCTTGTCGGTAAATGAAAAGCCACTGCTTTGCATCTAGACATGGCCCCTTTCTTTTGCATGCGTTACAGTTTTTGTCATTTCATAAGGCTTTTAGACTTGTACAATCAATGAGACACACACCTTTTGAATATTGCAGATTGTTTACTTTGTTGTCGCATTTGGTGAAAATATCTTTACCGCTGAACTTTGTAACACATATTACATCGTCACAGCACACGTTTTACCGTTTCTGCTCAAAAGGAGTCTGCTGCAATGTTTGCTCATAAATTTAACGCATGAATGAGACGAGGACACGCCTATCTCGCACCCAGGTGCCTTCGGCGGTATACCCTCGCTCCCAGAGATGCCTTAAAACTGCCAAAACGTGCCTCGCTAGCATTGCAAGCAGTGACTCTGTGACTTTCAATCTGAACAAAGTGCCTATTCATGCCCCGCCACGGTGGTCTAGTGGCTAAGGTACTCGGCTGCTGACCCGCAGGTCGCGGGATCAAATCCCGGCTGTGGCGGCTGCATTTCCGATGGAGGCGGAAATGTTGTACGCCCGTGTACCCAGATTTGGGTGCACGTTAAAGAACCCCAAGTGGTAGAAATTTCCGGAGCCCTCCACTACGCCGTCTCTCATAATCATATAGTGGTTTGGGACGTTAAGCCCCACAAATCAATCAATCAATCAAAGTGCCTACTCATGCTGCGCTAGCTTATAAGAAGTCACCTGAGTACCACTGAGCCATATTCAGATGAAAAAAAAACAGACCAAAAGTAAGATAATACTAAGCACTGTTAGTAAATATCCCAGCACGATGCAGCAATTGTGCTGGTGTGGTGTATCCTGATTGCACAAATTTCCATCCGCAACTCGAAACACTGAACTCCGCGGCAAGTGGACATAATCGCAATCAGCAGCAAACACTACGAGTCTAGTAAAAGTGTACGAGTAAATAAAGGTATTCCGTTTTTTTTTTCAAGCGTGACGCCAGCTGTTCCGCTTTACAGCAGTGTTTTGCGTACCGTATGCCTATATAGTATGCAGCACCAGATCGTTGCCGTACTTTTACGCAAGCTGCATGACAGTAATAGGATATATTACGACTCACACGTGAATGCAACCACCGCTCACATATACAATTGTAACGGCGTACTATAGCGATGCAAAGATACGTGAATGGCGCAAAAATATAGCTGTGAACTGAAATGTTTTAACTAAATAGGCGAATCTGTGCCTTCGGCCAGCGTCCCTGTAGTATTTTAAAATCTTGTTCTGGTTGGCACTTCTGCAACGTGTGTGTGTTACGAGTGCCATACATGAGTGTCAAATGATGAGTACATGCAGTGGATGAGCGTAAGCTGCAGTGAGATTCTAGCGCTACGCTGACGCCGACTTACAGCACAAATTCTTCCTTGCCATAGCCAAGGCACACCGCAGTACGACTGAGTCGAAAGCAACAATTTCCGCTGGTCGCATTTTTTTTTCAATCGCAATAGTTCGTAGCTGATGAACTTGCTTCCGAAGTGTGCAATGCACGTGCGGTAGACATTCCGGACACTCGAGGAAGGCCTTCTCGACGTTTCACACAAAATTAGCGTAAAGTTCCTGAGAAGGAAAAGCGCAAAACACCCTTGCAGCCGGACTCGGGTTATGTAGTTTCACGTTTGGATTGCGGAGCATCTACTCGCGTGACAGTGCCTGGGTGTTGCTTCACCACGCTTGCAACAGATGGCGCCACACGCTTTTCATTATGGCAGCACGCTCTTAGGTCGCTGTGTTCTAGTGTATGGCCGAGTGAACCTTTAGTACTGAGACGTCTCCCACTACCGACCACCGAGGAGAGAAAAGAGCACTCAACAAACCCCTTTCTCGGTTCCCTCTTGGCTATGCATCTCAGCCACTTTCTCTACACACAGGGATTCATGCTGTGGCAGGGAAGTAAGAGACGCCACGACCTTTTCTTAATTACTGACGCACTTTCTTGAGTGGCAAGTGCAAACGGCGTTCAAACACGCTGTCCGCATAGGACAATTCTGCTGCGCAAAATAATAACACGTCAGCAAAACACTCGCAACGTGCCCCACAGGATGCATAAGCAAAGCGACTGCGACTATGCATGGGTGCATAGATATAAAGGAAACACACGATGGCATGCATGATAGTTATTAATTAATAAAACCACCACATGTCTCAATACGCTGCATCCCTTCCCACAAAACTCGTCAGAGTAAGAAAGATGAAGTTCGTCTCACGAAATGTACAGGTTGTCGGAGCCTCAGAGCTGGCTGTTTGAGTCGGGGCTCAGGTCTTTTTGGGTCCACAGTCCAATTCGTAGAAGTCTTCATTGCCTTCGTCATCGTCACCTTCGTTGTCTCTCTCAGTCATTTACATCTTATTCCTCTCCCATAACATTCCAATCACTCGCCTGCTCATCTCCCATCCCTAAATTTGCAATTACATCATACCGTCACTGCCTCAGTCATCAGCTCATCGACTTTCATCGCTATCTCTTCGCATTGTAAAATCTTACTTTTACATTCCATTCTTCTACAGTCTCAATCTCATCGCACGATCTTCCTTTTCCATTCCGTCTCTCTACCATCTCGATCTCATGGCCTTCCGATTGCCCTTCAACGCCGCAGGTGATCATCCGGGCAGAACGCAGTAATGAGCCCGAGAGTCGTGGAGCTGATAGAATCACCGACGCTACAGCAAATCACATGTACAGAACAAACAAGAGGCCCTCTGCTGCCCCCATGCTATAAATTCTAAGGGCGCGCACGGTGCATCGCTACCGTAGTGTCCGTAGACAAGAAGTCACCACACGGTACCGGTGTTTGAGCGGTGGGCCCGCGAGAACCGTCGACAAAATCCTTCCAGGAACTCCAATCCTAAATGCGCATTCGTTATCCCGGTAGTTTTTCTTTTTTTGTGATGCGTGGGTTATAGAAACGGACGCAAAAATCTTGAGAGGCCTGAAGTTCGGTCTACGTTTGCGGGGACGTCACAGTACATAAACTCGTTTGTACATTTTTCGTAAGTTTGCACTCAATCATAAAACATTTGTTTGAACCATAACCGTATAGTCCACCCAGTCGCAATTACCTAGCTTTGTACTCTTAAGAACGTCTTCAAAAGAAATTCATTAAAACGCCATGCACAAGCCAAATTCACAAAAATAGCATTGTGATGTTCACGCACCTTAATTTTATGCAGTGTTGCCATATACATTCTTCTCGGTCATGCATCACAAATCCATTCAAGCTTTTAGCTGGGTAACCAGAACGGTTTTTTTTCCTTACAAATCAACTGCAGTCTCCAAGGAACTGCTGATATCAGTGTACGCTTGCATACCTAATTGCTTCGAACGTACCTCAAGTCAGTGGAAAATCTGGCATCACTGAAACCAAGCTCATGGGCTGAAATCCTCGCAAGGTACGGTTAAAACACTTTAATTATTGCACCTATTTTTGTTTAACTATTTGTCTCCTACTTTCTCATGACGTTTTCTGTCATGTCAAAAAACAGGACAAAATAGAAACTATTGATTTCGCAGCTGCCGACATGAAGTCGTGAGAAGCTCAATAGTTTCCAGAGTGACAACCCCACGGGCCACCAATGTACCGAGTTGACGAATGGAAGCCCTATACTGAAAAGCAGTGATAGTATACGGTATATTCAGTATTCAGGCTCTACGAACTTGTGTGCACAGATTGTTGGTTCTTGCTTAATGAGTTACTCAATTACCAGGAAACGTGCAGCCTTCAAATTTCTTGGACAGTGCTTGTGAAGGTGTACAAATACTGTATCTCACTCTACGTGTCAAACTTTGCATGGCGTATCACATATAACTAGGTAACAAATGGGTCTCTGGTAGTGCATAGTTAGGAGCAATTTTTTTCGCAATGAGTACATCGCTTTGAATATGAAGAATGTTGCCAGGCAGTGGCAGGTACAGCTACAGTAGAACTAAGACAAAGTTACTGATACCGCGTGCATCTTAGGAGTGACAATGCCACAGTTTTAAAAGAAAGTAACTGTGCAAAAACGCGTCCCTTCATTAAGCGAGACAGGTCTCGCAGAGTCATCAACCACGGAATCGAGCCATGAGAGTGAAGTAAGTAGAAAAATAAGAATGAGGTGTATTACATTTGGTGAGCATTCTCAATTCACGAATGATAATCTGCATCTAACTATCAAGAGAAAGGTATATAACAGCTTCATCTTGCCGGTACTTACATATGAAGCAGAAACCTGGAGGCTTACACAAAAGGCGCAGCCTAAGTTGAGGGCGACAAAGGGAGAACTAAGAAGGAAAATGATAGGTGTAGTCTTTAAGAGAGAAAACTGAAGCAGAGTGGTTCAGGGAACAAACCAGAGTTAAGATTTTCATAGCTTAAACTAAAAAGAATAAACGCACATAAGCCGTGCAAGTAGCCCGTAGGTAGGATAACCACCGGTCATCAAGGGTAACTGAGTGGATTCTCAGAGAAGCGAAATGCACGAAGGGGAGAAAAAGTTAGGTGAGCCGATGAGAATAAAAATTCGCAGGTATAACGTGCGAATTTTTCTGTCAGCAGAAAGCACAAGACCCAGTTGATTGAGCCGATCATGGGAGAGTCATTTGCCTTGCAGTGGTTGTAGTCAGGCAGATGATGATGGTGCGCCAAAAACGAGCACCGACATGTGTGCAGGCAGTAAGCCTTATTGCTGAAAAGTGTGTCAATATTTAGGCTTCAAGACATGTTTGTTTACATGACAGAGTTACGCAATAAAAACAAAGAGTAATGAGTAAATTGCATTCACTTGCTTTTGTTTCACTGTGACTCCATGACCATCACTATTAGCTTGCCCAAAGGCTCCAGTTCAGCATCTGAAATCTCATTCGCGGTGAAATGCTGCTGTTCGGTTGTTTTCAGCTTCTAATAAATTCATCTACGTTTGATGTCGCAAAATGTTGTGATCACTCTGGGCAGGCTTCGGCGAGCAGCAACGAAAACAAGAGGCTCCCAGTTTGAATAAACCATTATGAAGAGATTTCCTCAAGTAAAAATACACAGGGCTGGGCGTGTTTACTCAACCAACCTAAAATACCGTCCTTTCACTGTGATAATATGTGTTTCATGTAAAAGACCTGACACAAGACAAGGCCTTTTTAAAGGTATGTTAATTTTAATAGAACGATGACTGAGAGCACTTCGTGGGTATAAAAAAATTGTGCCAGTGTTTGTACATGTTGATGGTTCGAACCACGGTGTAAGAATAGTTTAGGTGAGAGAACGCCACCGCTCTTCGCTTCGCGTCAAAGGTCTGCTTCTCAAACCCTTCAGCAGATGGCGCTAGCAACTAATGCCTCGCCGGCGCAGCAGAGCTGGTAGAGCTCGTAGCCACCCTAGCTCAAGCTCGGTAAGTAAGAAGCCAGTTTGGTCCAGCTATGGCACCGAATGCAGCTTTTATGAAGCAGATCGTTTATTAAAATATGTTCTTTCACTTTCTAACTTAAAATTAATTATTAAATTCATTAAGCATGTAGCATTCAGGATTATGTAGCAAAGGCGAAGCAGCGCGTCTGTGGCAATGTCCCAGTTGTCTGGCAGATATATGGGGGTGTGGCGGGAAGATTCTCTAAAACCACCTATTACGTCCAGAAATCTGCCCAATATTTACACCTTGGTCACAGCCATAGGCGGTCAAGAGCACATGCTGAGTTTCTTTTCCGCTGCTGGCGAGGGCCTTATTATGCGGCAACATTAGCGTTGGCGCTAAGCGCGCAAGAAATTTAGAGGATGAAAGTAACCCACATAGAACGCTAGCTACATCTTGGCCAAAAAATCGGCTAATTAGTTGCGATATCCCATTCAACACTTTTGCTCTTTGTAACTTCTCATGTATATACAACTTAGTATTCGTTATGACTTTTTCCTATACTTCATGACATGGACACACACATTTGCGTGGGTGAGAATCCTTAAATTTATTTATTTGGATTAGATCACCAGTACATTTATAAATAAAACACTTTATATAAAAACGAAAAACAAAGGGTACATCACTGTACACGATGATCACAGTATACATAACCATTATTGCACACATATTACACATTTCTCTTCTCCTGAATCATTTATACAAGTTTCGATAATTTGCGCAAGTCTTGGTTCTTTTTATATGCTTATTCTTCAGCTGCCTGTAGTATTGCCGCATGCGTAGGCACACATAATAGAGCAATAGCTTGGCAAGAACTGCTTCTTTTTGAGCAGCACAGGGAAACGTGAAGGTGAAATTTTCTAGCACTGCATCTGTCGTATGATCATATACATCTCTCTCACCAGCATGTTTTGCGAAGTGCTCCTCAGCGTCTTTAAACAGAAGAAATAGATGCACATTCGTATGTGTGAGCCCCCCTCTGGTTTTGCAATTTAATAAGTCAGTTTCTGGTAGCTTTAAAATACCTTTTTGCCCAACCAGGGCCTCCTTACAAATTGCAGAGGAAGTTTGAGTGGCAAGCTTTCGCGACACATACCCAGTGACATAATATACAATGCAGTCCACTACGGCGGCATCAGAATAATCATGCTGAAACACTTCATCGCACTCCCACGTTTCCTCACTGATGAGGTCATCTAGTTTCTCCTTAAGGTCATGCATTTTATAAGTGCGTTGGAAAGGTGCAGACTGGAACACTTCACTGAAATCATTCAGGGTGAGAAAAGCAGATTGCGTTTTCTCAGAAACAACACAGTTACCAAACTTTGGTGGCTTGAGCAAAGAATACAAGGAAAGCATGCGGTAAAGTTGCAAAAATGTCGGAAATGTTGGTTGCTCATTTTGGCCTGCTGCTTGTCTTATAATACCAAAAAAGCATTCCAACGAATCCTGGTTCATTTTGGCTGACAGGACATACTTGAACTCGCACTATTTCAGAAGAAATGCTGACAGTTCCTGAACAGACTTAAGTGTAACACGCAGGCCTTTAGCAGTAGACTGTGTTAAAAAAACGATCTTTGTGAATGTTACCCCTCACTACTTCCTGCTCCCAGCTATCAAGCCACCTAGATGCTGACGCTAGAACATGGAAGTCTTTGCATTCAAGGGCGAGGCTTTCTGCAGCAAAGCGACGATTGAGGGTCCCAAAAAGATCAATCATTAGAAGCGTAAACTCTATAGTTGACTCCACATTCTCATGCCGTGGTGTGCCTCTCTGTGCATAGAAAGAAATGCCCTTAGCAACTGAGTTGCTCAAAATTTGTGTGGCTAACTTCACTCGCATTTTGAACATATGTGATGGATTAACATGCCAGTAAATCAACTTTGGACACATCCTAAGCTCCGCTGCGTTTTTCCTGTCAGCAACAAAAAGTGCATCATAGCATTATAACTTCACAATTTTCCCATTTACTTTCAATATTTTCTTATCATGAAGACGATTTCTAATACACTTGAACAAGTGAGGGGTATCTGCCACAGCATACACTTTTCGGGATGGATCTAGGGGAGGCCCGAAAGCATTTACGACATGTCCTAGAGCACCACTTACCCCAAGCTACTTCCACATGGCCCCATTAGTAATGCACTGTCACAGAACTCACCATCATAAACTCCTGCCTGCTCTAAATGCACAATGCACTGAAGCAACAGCTGTGCAAGGAGTGTATCCTTAGTTGCACCTTTAGATGCAAATACTGCCACTGGTTGTAAATAGCTGTCAGCAAAAGGGGCAAAAGTAAACACTAGACCATGGTCAGCCAGCTCATTGCCTTGTCCACCTTGGTCTCTATAGTCAACAAGACCAGAAATGTCATGTTCTTCAAATTTACAGTCATCTCTTTCCCGACCTGTATCTCATCTAGAATAAGCATCCCTCTACGTTGAAAGGGTGTCTCCTTTGCCGATTTATTCTTGAGAGCTATAAAAAAGTTCTCATCAAAACCACATTTGAGCCCCACCATAATTACATATCTTGTAATGGTGGTTGTGCATGGCATCGGCAATATGTTTTAGCATCGTAAAAAGGCGTAAGTAGAAGGGCTCCTGATGTTAAACAAGAGGCATAAGAGTAGCCAGTCATCTGTATAGCACCTGCTAATCTTCGTAGTGCACTTAAATGCAGATATACATTCTTGCACAAGAAGAAGCTGCATCGGTGGAATATCAAAAGCTTGGAGTTTCTTTTGGATATCCTTTTCTTGCAGTTTCATTATTTCAGCTTTACTTTCTTCCAGTTCTTCAGTAATTAGCTGGTTGCGCTTCAGTAGCCATGATTTGCCTTCCTTAAAATGGACCTTGCTTGACGCAAGGCGTCAACTTTGTGTTTCCTGGTAGGCGACACAGACAGCCTGATGCGCTTCAGTGGTTACCGTTGTTCCGCTCGAGCAGCCTGCCTCTTTGCATGAATTCTGAGAGTATCAAAGAGACTGCTGCATGCACGTCTTATGCTTCCCTTCGGTAACAATACTTGGCACCTTTTATGCCTACATGTGCTGTGGCAGTTAATGTAAGCAGACTCGGTGGCCACAGAAGAAAACTCCTTCAAACTGGGTCCTCCACCACAGACATCTACACTGTCAACAGTTTTCAAGATATGTTCAATTTGCGATGCCGTTGCAGTGAAATTATTTACACCCATTGCGCTACAATCAACCGGCTTGCCAAATATATGCACCTGTACAGTCATGTCACATTTCACATGCACAGTTTCTCTATTGAAAAACACAAGTGACCCATCACTTGCGTGCAGCAGAGAGGCGTCGTGGAACACGAGGTCACGATATCCTTCCAAGTCAATGCGACGAACACCTCGCGATGGCGTCGGAAAGCACAAAGTCGACGCAGAGCGGAACATTTCAACAAAACGTGATGTGGCGGGGTCACTTGCCGCGACGACATCATTATTTTGGTTGACTTTAGCATGTGAACTTGGGGCTGTTGCTGCTCGCTGCTCGGCTTGAAACCTTCTCCTGGTCCCGCTGCTGGTCCCGCTTGTGCTAGCAGAGGAACCTGCACCGCAAGCATGCCGCCTCGACTGTTTTCGAGGACTTCTTATCTTCATGACAACTAACTAGGTGCTCCTTCGAAAATAGATGGCACGGCGTCCTTTGAATGTCCTGCTCTTCTGCTGCCAGACATCAGAACGTGGCCATTAATTTCTGCAGACCACGCTTTCAAAATAAAATGCGGGCCGAAATGTTTTTCGCACACACGATCTGTTCGTTGAAGGACGCGGTCCTTGCGAGGGATCACCCGCCTGCATGCTTAGAGCCTGGCTTGATCTTGCGGTGGCGTAAAACGCGAAAACTTTTCTTTGCACGAGCTAGAGCCTGTGTTGCAGTAGGGTACAAAGCACTTCCCCATCACGAAGCACACTAGTACACTGAACAACAAAGTACGTCGAAGTGCCAACTTACGCGAGCACGTTCAGAAAAACAAGCAACGACATGTCCAGCTTGGAGTGAAGGGACAGCAAGAATGAGGCGGAAGAGCAAGCGGCGGCGGTGGGAGGCTAGTTTAGCGCGCCCTCTCTGGAGAGGTTTCCTAACCAGAACAGCATGCGCCTCTCCCCACGAAGGCTCCCCTATGAGCCGTTCTCTCACCTAAAATATTCTTACACCGTGGTTCGAACTTGTACTAAGAGTGACTTTCTTGATATTTCTGTGAACTATGTAGCCCAAAGGACTAGTTTTGTATCATAGCCCTGTTAAGAGTGAGGCAGGCAGTAAGAAGTAGTGAATAGAAATTTGAATTCAGCTTCTGCCGTTGTCCACAGTTTGAGCAGCGTCTTTTATGACTAGGCACCATTGTCACAAAAAAAAGCTTATTTATTTATCTGTCAACGAAACGTATAAAAACCTTGAATGTCATTCAATAACTAAGGGTCATTTGATTCTAAACATGTAAACATTCATTAGCAAAAGTTTTCGTCGGTAGGCTTAGTTATTCTGAACATGTAAACATTCATTAGCAAAAGTTTTTGTCGGTTGGCTTAGTGTAGCAAAAACCTACTTTGCTTTTCTACAGAATTAGTCCTAAATTTTTACCACTTTTCGTACCGTCACAGCAGTCTTTTTAGTCAACCTGCATAAAAGATTGCCATCTGGTAATCGAACCTGTTGCGAACGATGATCTTGAAATTCTCACTCTCTTCAAATCACACCCCAAGCCACTATTTCAAGTGAAAGAAGGAGAAATATTTGCATGGGGCTGGCTAAGGCCAGTAGTGCGTGCAATCAGTGTTACAAACAAAAATATTTGATCTTCACTTTGGTTCTGATTGTGGCGCAAGAAGGATGATTCCATATGAAAATTTGGGACGTCATCAATGTTTATCGTACTTTTTACTTGAGTGAGTGCGTCACAGTGTACGTCCGCTGCATCTGTCGCCCACATTTTATGGAATTGAACACTAAAATTTCCCTTTTAGATTTCGCAAATTGTAGTCACTATTTTATAAGTGGAGTGAGCTAATTGCTTGATTTTTTCGGTTTTTATAAAAAGGAGTAGTGGCACCATCCCTCTGTTTCTACACTTGCGTAAACTATTGAGCGTAGTCTCCTGTGCAACAGTGGGCAAACACAAATTATCCCTGTTTTTACTGGTAGAAGTCGAAAAGAGGTCCTCCCTGTTGACGTCCTTTGGTGCTTGGTTAGTAGGTAAGCATTTCTAGAACCCAGCTTGAACAAGATTTATGATATCTTGGCACATTAGCTGAAATTGTTCATATTGTAATGAGGCCAACAAAGAAAGCTTTGTCTTACACACCGCTAAATTTCTTGTCAATAAATGGCAATATCCAGTCCACTTGAACAGTTTCATTGGTCTGGATGCCACATCAGAAAAATAGTTTCCGCGTTGTTCTTCATGAAAACGGAGGGATTTTTTGTATTAGTTTTACTGTTAATACAAAAGCGTTACTCTTTGAACGCAAGTATGGAGATTGTATTGATGCTCGAAAAGCAGCAGCTCATAGGAATGAATTGCGTTTCTATCGGTTATTATAATCAAATTTTACCATGGTTAGACGCAGTACTTTTATTGATCGAAATACAAAGCTTCATTATAATTCAGCTTGATCTATCAATACGAGCTTGTCTGTCAGACTTTACATGTCACTACGCTGAAGCGAACGTGTCTAAAACCTGTGAATCTTGTCAGCTGCTATTCTTAACCGACGTCCAGCTGCGCAGCTTCCTGCGTGAAAATTCAATGCCGGCAATTCACTCGGAGACTAGCTACGAAAACGGCGCAATCATGCCCATTATGGGTGTGCTTGCCTGTGAATGAAAAGCCGCTGCTTTGCATCTAGACATATCCCCTTTGTTTTCATGCGTTACAGTCTTGCTCATTTCATGAGGCTTTTAGACTTGTACAACTAATGAGATACACACCTTGTGAATGTTTTAGATTGTTTAAGTTGTTGTCACATTTGCTAAAGATATCTTTATCGCTAAACTTGTAAGTAACACAGATTACATCATCACAGACTACGTTTTACCGTTTTTGCTCAAAATGAGTCTGCTGCAATATATGCTCATAAACGTGATGCATGGTATAGACGAGAGCACGTCTATCTCGCATCCAGGTGCCTTCGGCGGTATACCCTCTCTCCCAGAGGCGCCATAATTTCTTTGGAACTGCCAAAACGTGCCTCGCTAGCATGGCAAGCAGTGGCTCGGTGACTTTAAAATGTGAACAAAGCGCCTGTTCATGCTGCGCTAACTTAGAAAAAGTGACCTGGGCACCACTGCGCCATCTTCGGATGCAAAACTAAGCAGTGTCTGTGAAGATCTCAACACGATGCGGCAGTTGTGCCGGTGTGGCGTATTCTGATTGCGCAGATTTCCACACGCAACGATACACGCTGAACTCCGCTGCCAGTGGACATAATCGCAATCGGCAGGAAATACTACGATTCCAGTAAAAGTAAATAACTGCGTTTACTAAAGCGCCACGCCAGCTGTTCCGCTTTACTAAATGTTTTGTCAGTTTATTGCAATATCCAGTCCACTTGAACAGTTTCATTGGTCTGGATGCTTGGCTTGGTGCTTCAGTTTTTGTCCTACGCATTTGTGTAGCTGTTCAGAAAGCCCCGAGACCGTGTTCTGACACTTCTTTCACGCGTCTCAGTTGGTTCATGAACAAGGCACTACTCCCCCTAAACTGCAAAAAAAACTAGTGATTTTTTGCATGCACAAATGTAATTAAAGTGTACACCTCACAACAGACAGGAGCAACAATATTCGCCAATATTGTTGTCTGCGCTCCCCGGCAAGCAGATGACTATTGAGTAGAACAATCGTTTCAGTACTTTCACTGAGTAGTAGCAGATTGTGCTGTGTATATAGGTCTCCAAACTTTCTTGCAAATATTGAAATATTAGGAAATACATAGCCCTTATGCTCTAAATATTCCTCGTAAAAGAATTTCGATATTCAAATTTGACTGCAATGATTATTCACTGCCTATTTTTCAAACATGGCTATCGTGACCTACAGCACTTTTCAGCTGTTTAGTGTTACTACCGTTCTAGATGTTCATGTTGTATAGTATATGTCAGGTTCAGTGTATCTTGAGCTCTGTTTACTGGTGCGTAATTTCCTCTTTACAGATGAGTACTTCTTGAAACACCAACAGGCATCCTCTATTTTGTGTCTGCTGATACAGTGGGCGAGCAAGGACAAGGGTAGATAATTTGCAGAACTTGTGATCCATGACAACTTTTACAAAAATGTTGACTTGCTGAAATGTTTGACTCAGGCTTTCATTATTCACCAACTGTTATTCAGGTAAACTTAGTGTCTCTCACTGCAACCTTTTTCCTTCTTTGAAAAGTAAACACCATTTTCTTTTCAACATAATTCTGTATATGGTGTTTTCCCAAAATGCACGCGCTTTTCTCAACTGGAAGCTTTTTTAGTTAGTCATATAAGTATCAGATACGCAGGCAAAACCACAGATAATAAAAACAATATTGAGAACAATGTTATATGCAGGGATACCTACCATAAAAGCGTGGAGCTATTTCTTTTTATTCAACGCGAAATACCTCTCGGCACTATGTTTTCAAATATCCTATTTCGGCTAAGGCTAATCGTACTTACAATGCACTTTTACATGCGGAGCATGTTATTCGAGGAGCTAGTCATGCGCCGTCACCGTCCGCAGCCTGCCCTCCTCCTCTGCCAGCCATCTGTGCATCACTTCCTCCTCCCAACAAAGCACGCGCTGCGCTCGCTTCTCCCCTCCGCGCGCCGCGCGACCTTTTAGTTTTACGAGCGACAGCTGTATGCTAACGCGGGCATATGCAGGCCAGGGCCGGTGCTCGCTATAAATAACAGAGTATCAGGGTGCGCCGCCCGTACAGCGAAGAAGCTGTGGAAGAATACCTGAAACAACGACCGCAACGACGACCCTTCGAATAGTTGGCGACTTCAACGTCGACGTCATCAAGGACGGTTGGGTGGTGGACTACATGGAGTCACGGCACTCGCTGAAACGAGCAACGCACGACGGCAAACATCATCCGACCATGGTTCGCGGGACGGGCATCGACCACGTCTTTGCAAATTTCGACCTTCGACCGCTGCAACCAGACCCACTCACCCTTAACTTTATGGACCATAAAGCCATCTTGGTCAAAACACCCAAAGCGTCTTATCAATAAACATCGTCTTTCGCAGTATACGTGCGTGCGTGTTCACTCGCGTTCACTCATATTCACTCATAACACACACGCATGTCGTAAATTACAAACGACATTTATCGCAGTTCAACACATATACTCCGCATGCTAACCAGTGTTCCCACTCGGGAAACTGCGGTCGATTTTTTGAGGGCATGTGCGGTGAGAAAGATAACGGGCAGCACGGTACAATCTACTGTGCAATAGGTGTCAAGTGTAAATATTGTTGTCTGCCTGAACGAAACAAGAGACATAGTTGCACATTTCAGCTGGTAAATTTATTAAACTCATGGCTAGCACTGTTTCTTTTTGTATGTACTGTTCAACTCTGTGAGAGACAGTGCTCCTTGTTTACATGTATACAACGCCATTCACGATTTTCGATAAACAATGTAAGCTTACCTATTCGGCGTGTTTTTCAAGGAAAAGCTGTTCAAGAAGTGGGCCGTGCGTTTTCTCTATGTAGTAGCGACCTTTAGCTTGAGTCCTTGGAATTACCGCTTGATGGAGGTATTTGTGAATGATGAATATATGACAAAAATATGCGAGATGGTGGTACATGGATTATTCAATAAATGGATGGAAGGACGGACGAACGAAAAAATATACAGACAGACGGACATGCAGACGGACAGACAGACAGACAGACAGACAGACAGACAGACAGACAGACAGACAGACAGAGACTGACAGACAGGCAGGCAGGCAGGCACGCAGTCGGACGGACATAAAGAAAGACCGATGGACGTACACACAGACAGATGGACGGACATGCAGACATACAGGCATACAGATATAAAGATGCACGTATAGACAGACAGACACACAGACAGAGAGACAGACGCACAGACAGACAGACAAAGAGACGGACAGGCGGGCTGATGGACGAATGATCACTGATAAAACCTTCAAGTTTAATCGATAAAACTATTCGCAGCTTTACCCCACACATTATCATTCTCTCCGTGGATATGCTGCGATTTTTTTTGCCAGTTGATGCCTCTCGATCACCTGACGACTTAGCGGAAAAAAGAGCGCCGTGCGAATCATGCCTGTATATGCGTTTAATGATATTGCAAAACGGCTTGAATTATTCGAAAAAGTGCGTATTTAAATTACTCGGACATATGCGCGGTACTCATGAGAGATATCAAATGCGTATGTGATGCTATATATCATAAACGTTGTAGAAAGAGTGAAGCAGTGGCGAGCTTTTATCCTGCATTCTATATAGTGCCAAACTCATGGAAACCAATATCTAGAATAGGAAAACACAATATACAAGAATACAGGGCAGTTCTCATGCTCACCTTGGCCGGATTTTTGTGTCTTCATCACTTGTCGCTCGTAAAATGTCCTGCAGCACAGAAGCTGTATCATTCTCAGACCAATGTATTGTTATTGCTCAAATTGGTCAAAATAGTCACAAATGGTTTGAGCCAAAGCGGACCTTCTGGAAATGAACGTGAAGGTCCTCTGTCATCAGGAATTAGTGCATAGTGTCCAGATGGTAATGAGGCAATATAAAGCATGATACAATCACAACATATTTATGAAGTCAATGATGATGAGTTGGGCGGAGATTCCGTCAGCCCGTCCGTGCTTCCATCTGTCCGTTCATTCTTGCTTCTATTAGTCCGCGCGACCATCCGTGCGTCCATCCATGCGTCCGTCCGTCTGTCTGTGCGTCCATCCGTGAGTCCTTCTATCCATCTATCCGTCCGTTCGTGCGTCCATCCGTCCGAACGTCTACGCGTTCGTCCATCTGTCCATCCGTCTTTTAGTCTGTCTGTCCGTCCGCCCATGGGTTCATCTAGTGAACACTTCGAGTACCACCATCTCACATCTCGCATCTTCTGTCACACATACCCGCTACGCACGTCCGTCCGTTCGTCTACTAGTCTGTCTGTCCGTCCATCGATGCATCCGTCCGTGCGTTCATCTAGTGAACACTCCAAGTGCCGCCATCTCCCATCCCGCTCTAGAGCGGGTAAGTGCCACAAGTGGCTAGCTATGACAACAACGGAGGAATGACAGACCCGCGCCCTGAGAAGCTTCGTTCCTAAAAGACACATCTTAGAAGTCTTCAAAATCTTCAAGGATAAAAGGCAAAATGCCAAGAAAGTACATCAATGACTTTGTTGAAAATAAATGCACTCTTGAAAGATATGATGCTGCGAGTAGCATCAGAGCAACGTTTCAGATTTCGAAGCCAACGCACCAGCCTTCACTTTATAGTGTAATGGTGAGCTTACAAATGATACAGGAGGCAACACATTGGCGTTCTAAAAGTCTTATAACAGTTTCTTCAGCTATCTCTTTCATGATTCTCACGTTTACCTCAAGACTAGTTTTCTTTCTTTTGTAAACCCGTTGAAGGGCAATAATTGGGCAGTCATTAGTTGACCCATTACCATACACGAAATTTTGCAGACAATTGACAGCTTGCTTTTATTGTAAACATTTGGCTCTGATGAAATTTCAAGCGAATTTTACAAAGCCTTGAAATAATGCTTTCTCCTATATTACTGGCTATTTTTCAAGCAAGTTATGACAAGAATACACTCCCATGAAGTTTCTGCATAGGTCAAACTGTATGAATATCAAAAACAAGCGAAAAGGAAAACTTCGCTCCATCGGAAGCTACAGAAAAATATCACTGTCAAACTTGAACTAATTAATTTTCGCGAAAGTATTATCATGTAGGTTGGAATATGGTACGTCGATCCTCAGTGGGCCTCTTCAGACACGTAGAAATAGGCGTCAATCAATACAAAACAATACACATGTTACTCGTACAGTGCTGAATTACTATAATATATACTAAACGCATCTTCCAATGCTACAATTAGACTTTGCAAAAGCCTTTAACCGTGGTAGTCCGCATTCCTTTTTTCTCTTTTTGTTGGCAAGGTTGTTCCTAAAGGCGTTAAACTGTAATGGGTATGCTCAACTCATCCGATTGTTATTGGTCAGCTTCCCAAGTCTGCTTTTATTAGCTCTTTTGCAAAACGAGGATGCCCAATGTCACTACTTCTCATGGTACTTTATCTAGAACCACTGTGCTTAAACGTAGTACAGTCCAGTTGCATTCGTAGCTTCAATATATTATAGAGGGAAGTTGAAGTATTAGCTTATGCAGACGATGTTGCTTGCTTTTGTAGAGATAATCCAAGTGTCAAAAAAAGGGTATCTACGATTGAAAAGTTTCGCGTAGTATTAGGAGCTCTTTTAAAAGCCTCAATAAGTTAAGGTTTGTTGCTTGGCTTGTGGGTTGGCACGCCCAATAGGCTTGCCGGGATTAATTGAACAAAAACTTCACCAACATACCCCGGTGAACCATTGCATGCGTTTGCGTTGAGTGCGCAGTACTGGAAGAAGCGCCTTCTTAAGCTTGGATGACAGGGTCAGACTTCTGTTCCATATTGACTTTCAATATTTGGGAGAGCTCAAGCTTCCAATAGCTGTCCTAGCAACAAAGCTTTACATGGATTATCGCAAGATTTTATATACAAAGTTTTCATTGGACTTTCGCTACTTTCATATGGTCTTCGACTTTTGAGCACCTGCGTTGTGGCAACATAATCAAGCCAGTTAGTTAGCGAGGGCTAGAAATAAAACGCCATTATTTATGGCAAACAGTGTCACGATTCATCTTTCTTCGAGTCCATCCCATTCTGTCTTTCGTTCATTCTTACAGGCTACACTTGTCGGTTGTTAACTACCTTAATTGTTTCATTAAACGTCTCCTAACGCCCGTGTTTGTGGGGATTCCTGCAGTAAGGTAACCTCGCAGTTTCGTTCCTTAACGCTCACTTTTCTAAAGACTATCTGCATAGTATTTCGCAAGAAACTGTATCAGGATCTACTAAGTACACTCTCCGCACCTTCGTTGTAGCGCTCATTGTAGTCCGATATTCAAGGCTGCAACATGTTGTAGTCTTGAATTGTACACTCCACAGAATTCAAAAGCATTCTTCTATAAAATCCATTCTTAAACATTGCCAGTAAATTCATGGTTAAAAAGAAAAGATATATTTCTTCCATGTGTTAACTTCCGTCTTTAAAATGTGCTGGAAACGACTGAACATTAATTTGTTGGCTGCAAAGATGGCAATCTGTTTTGGGGTGTCCTTCAGCGAGCACTGAAAGAACGTTTCGTAATTAATTGCCACAGCAAACGTTATCTTTGACCGGCATCACTTAATGAAGTTCCATATGATATGTTTTCCTCAAGGGTATGTTCAGCTTATGCAAGGTACGTATGCAGGACTGCAATGCAGAATCCCCCACTTATTCAAGCACACTTAATTCAAATAGCTAGTGACCTCAAAGTCATTTAGAACAACTTATACTTCAGTCCGGCCTGGTACTCCATCTTGGTGAGGTGTTTGGCCTCAATTCTTTCTTGTTTGTATAACACGATGTAAAGGACTCTTGGTGTGAAGAATTCACGTGGTGTTAGCCATTGAAGGTTTGTCAGTAACGCTTGAGCGCTTATTCTCTCCATGTGATTGCACTTTTGTTTGCTTGATTTGCTTTTTATTACGCCAATATTTATGAATAACATGAAATAACTGCTCAGCGGCTTCGAAGTTGCAGGCACGCGCTAAGGGGTATGAGATCAAAGATTCGACGCCCGTGGCTGTGAAACATTTCTTTCTCGCTTCTTTCTTTGCAATATCTTAGTAAACATTTTCAATGTCATATCTGTGACGAAAATACGTTACGGGGCCGTAGTGAACGATGGCATGAAACACTTTCCTGTTAAGAAACAATCACGCTTTAACCTGCAAAGGCGAAGCATTGAGTACCAGAGCGACAAATTCTTATGTTACTCGAAACAAGTCTGGTAACTCTTTTAGGACCAGCCTCGTGCAGTCCTACGAAACGCTGGTCTTGGAGCCTAGTACCACTGAAGAGAAAGAAGCTGATTTAGCAAAGTTTGTTCGCTCTAAAGTGTGGCACGTAGGGGCATAGGCGTGCGTAAGGGGGACAGGGGGTGAAAAGGGTGTACAAATGCAGCTTCATACATTTATAATAAATGAGGGGGTGAAAAGGGGCGGAAAAATTAGGTCCATACAATGACATGATGGGGACGGGGCACTGCGATGAGCCTTCGCAACCCTCCTGAAATGAAACATTGTGCTTGCTTATACGTAGGGGTTATACGAGCCATTCGCTTCTGCCTGCCGAGATAGTGCGCACGCCAGCAATCACAACTTCTGCCCTTTGTTCAGAGTGCATTGTGGGTGTCTAAACACACCTTCACCTTTCCCTTGGCGCCACGTCCTGTTATGCTTCTTCAAAACGGGTTTTCTGTTGTCTTGCTCCTTGAGCTATAAGCTAATGCATCACGAGCACACGAGAAAATGTTACTCGCAGCATGCATTATCTGAGTGACAAAAATGACATACATGCGTGATTGGTCTTTGGTTAAGTCAGTTTCGTAAATCTGGCTCGCGCACTTTTAAACGCACATATAACATACAGTGCTCGGGCAACTGTTATCGCTGCAACCATTATACAGAACATGACTGCGGTGGCAAAACCCATATTCAGTGGCCATGTATTTTATATCAAAATAAATATGAAGAGAAATCAGGAAAGGTTCCCAGTTCCGCTAGTTGTGAAGGCTTGGCACCAATATGCGAATAAGATAAAAATAAAAAACTGAGAGATACAGAAGCAGAAAGAAAAAAGTGGTAAAGCTTGCCACTGCCGAAAGCTAAGCAGAGAGATAGATAAATAGTAGAAAAAAACATAGAACAACCAATACTGAAAAGAGATACAAGGAACAGAGCGAAAGCGAAAAAAAGAAAGAAAAATATGCAGATCCCAGGCCTTGTGGGAATCTGTCTCTTTTCAAGTCGTCAAAGAATATTCATCTATTCTCCACCGCTGAAGCGCGTTGCTCGTGATAGGCTTGAAATTTGTTATTTTACTTAAGTCTAGCTTACCCAAGTAATACACTAAAGAAAATACTGAAAAACTTCACCTACTACTTGGCCTGTCACCTGGATTGAGTATGAGCCAGGCGTTGAGAAGAAGAAAATGTAAATTTAAACAGATATAAGTTTTTGATAACGTCTTTTGTCTTGTGCATAATTTTTTACAACGCTAAACTTCGGAAACTTATCTAAGAAGTCCTTTGCATTTAAAAAGGTTCCGACAATACCAATGATGTCAGCTACGAAGTGTTTGTTCACAAGTATGCATACTTTGGAACTGGTGGCTGCCCTCATGAGGGCAGCGACTAGTTCAAAATGGCTGTGCGTTCAGCAATTGCATAAACTTTGACCTAGTGACTGGCTCGTGTGACAGACAGGCATACGTACAGAGTCAGAAAAATAGACATACAAACAAAAATTTCTGTTGCAGAAATTGTCGCAGCGTAATCCCCAAACGTGACAACCTCAATAGCCTAATCGAAGACGTTGATGCAGACGTCGTACTCTTAACAGAAACGTAGCTACATCCTGACATTAGTGGTAACGAAATACTCCCATCTGATCTGAACTTCAGCATATATCGTCATGACCGGCTGGACCGGAGAGGGGGTGGTGTTCTCATTGCTGTCCGCAATACCTTGTGTTCCACTTTTTTGTTCCACGACGACACCCTCGAACTAACATGGATCTGTTTGCGAAACCGCACAGTTACGGCTGTATTTGGTATCTGCTACAGGCCTCCCGACAGTCCGAATTCTATCTGTTCATTACTCGAGCGCGCCTTTGTTTTTGTTCGGCGACTTTAACTACCCTTCAATCAGCTGGCCCATCCTCCCCACTCCAAACGCCTCCCCAACAAACGATGCTAATCAGTTCATCCACCTTACTCTAGAGTCTAACTTGCACCAAGTCATATCATGCCCCACTAGAGGGATCAGCACACTAGATCTTTTACTAACCACGAACCCTGATGATGTAATTAGTGTAACGGTGTTACCTGGTAAAAGTGATCATAGGGTTTTGTACATTTGCTTATCCTCGCCTCTCATAAAGAAGTCACGCGAAACTAAATCGATCACAGATTACAAAAGAGGAAACTACGACGCGATAAATATGGGACAAGCACAATTCCACGAAAGCTTCCGGCATTCCTACCAAAATCGTACCGTTAATGCTATCTGGGAACTGTTCAGAAACAAGCTCACAAGTGTCAAAAATAGATTTATCCCTACTATTCTTATCAAAACCAACTCACTCAATCAGTGGTTCACTAAACGCCTAAAATCCTTACTCAACAGAAAAAAAATGCCTATACCGTTCAGCGAAACTACGCAACAATACCGACGCCTCGGAAAAATATCGCCTGTGCGCCGATCAGTACATGAAAGAGGTAGCTGAAGCAAAAACTAAATACTTCTCAGTGGATCTGCTATCTATCCTAAAATCGAATCCTAATAAGTTTTGGCGTTTGCTCTCACCAAAGTCAAGTAGCAACCAAATCGAACTTGTTGATTCAGGAGGTCAACCGATAAATAGTGAGGATTGCGCATCCGTCCTTAATGACTACTTTGCATCAACATTTAACCCCGCCAATAGCAAAGCCGTCTCGCCCTCTCCCTTCAGTTCCCCTCAGGAACTCTCCCCATTTGACATAAATGCTGATAAAATTTCTAACTTAATTCGTAATCCTAAATCTTCTTCATCGGCTGGCTGTGACTGTATCACCACCAATCTCTTGAAAAACACTGTCCATTATTCTAGCTTATTACTTTCTCTAATATTTTTGCAATCCTAAGAGCTGGGCACCGTTCCAGACGAGTAGAAAAAAGGCCAGATTATACCGATCTTTAAGTCAGGGAACCGGTCAATCCCAGCTGATTACCGTCCAATTTCTTTAACGTGCATTTGTTCTAAAATATTTGAGCTCATTATAGCATCTAGTCTCATGAGCCACATTGAACCAATTAATTTCTTCCATCCACTTCAACACGGCTTTCACAAACATTTTTCCTGTGATACCCAGCTCGCCGAATTTACGCACGGCTTACTTAATTCCATGGATAATAACCTTCAGACAGACGCCATTTTCCTGAATTTTCCAAAAGCCTTCGACCGCGTACCTCACAATCACCTGACTCGCAAGCTAACTTCTCTTGGTATTCCTCCGAATTTAATAAGCTGGATTAAGCACTTTTTGACGGGACGCATGCAGTTCACGTCAGCTAATAACTGTCAATCAGCATTTGCTAAGGTAACATCCGGCGTGCCACAAGGTGCCGGTTTATCGCCCCTTCTGTTCCTCATCTACATTAATGACTTGCCGGCTAACATTAAATCTAATATCCGACTTTTCGCTGACGATTGCGTCATCTACACAATCATCAATAGCCCTGCCGATGCTAATCAGCTACAACGCGACATCGACTCAATTGATTCATGGTGCTATAAATGGCTCATGCCCCTAATAATAGATAAGTGCAAATCATTATCATTTACCCGTAAGCGTGCCGTACTTGCCAACATATATTCTATTAACGCCGTGCCCATAGCTTCCGTATCATGCTATAAATATCTTGGCGTCCACTTGACTTCTTCGCTATCCTGGATCGCCCACATCGATTCCATCTGCTTTACAGCATCCCGTATACTCGGCTACCTTCGACGCAACCTGAATTACGCATCCTCCGACGGAAAAAAACTAGCTTTCATCACCTTCGTACAACCTAAACTTGAATATGCTTCAGCAATCTGGCATCCTTCACAAGCCTACCTAACAACTAAATTAGAGTTCATCCAAAATCGCGCAGCTCGCTTCATATCTTCGCAATACTCACACAAAACCAGCGTTACCGAAATAAAACACTCTCTTTCCCTTCCAACTCTTGAATCCCGCCGCTTGATCACCCGTCTATGCCTTCTGCACCGCTTCTACTATCATCCACGCTCAAGACATCAGTTGCTCCAATCTGCTCACAGAACTTCATCGCGCATAAATCACAGCAGGTCCATTTCACGCATTAATGGCCGGACGACAGCATTTATCACCTCATTTTTTCCTAATGCAATGGCCCTCTGGAATGCCTTACAGGATGACTCCGCTTCATGCGCCGATAGAGAAACGTTCCGCGCAAAACTGAACGAACATTTTTTCAAGCCTCTCTCCTGATAAACTCAACTACTTCGTGTTTATCACCAATCGTGTCGAATTGTACTTAGTTTTGCTCTGCAATTGTTTAACATATGTAAAGCATTGTGTATTCTTTTTTATCTTGTTCTAGTTCGTTCATGTGATTTCTGATTCCTGTCTCCTGTGTGAACTTATTTTTTTTATTCATTTATTTATTTATTTACTTATTCTGTTGATCATTGTACCCTATCTTGTTACTTGTCCCCCCTTATGTAATGCCTTCGGGCCTTTAAGGGCGCAATAAATGAAATAAAATTAATGTATGCAAAAGGCACGTTTACACAAGAGTGACACGATAATGACATGACCTCGACGAAGACACGAAGAAGACGCAAACCATCGACCGATGAGTCACCCACCGATGAAGTCGTCAGACGCTGTGGTCACACTAAGCCGACGTCGACGACAACGCCTCAAAAAGACAGTGTTTCAACGTAGTGTAACATCATGACAGACCAAAAACACGAGCAAAACGCATCCACAAACCAGTTGTTGGTGTGTCTTGAGGAGTTCTGCGACTGAGCGAAAATTCGCCCCATGTATTTTCTTCAAACGACGAAGAAGCGGGCAATCTTGGGGGAGTTAAATATGCTCTTTCCGAGGCTTCCGCAGCGTCTGAACAGGGATTTCAAGCATCCACGGAAGTCTTTTCTTCGCTTCTATATTTTGATCACCACCCCCGTTCCTCGTAACTGTGGATTATGGCGTGGGCTGCACCACTTAGTCGGATAAGGACAACAGCTGAGCAGGAAGTATGGCTGAAAAATAGGTGCAGGTGGGCAAGTTTAGTTGATGTCACAGTGTGTGCTTCAAATGTGACTACAGAATTGGTCAACGAAAGACTGTAAGCCCGACAAGGTGCGTGCTTCGTCTTCGAGAGATCACCAGTGGACTCTTTATGTCTTTGCACAATACATATGTAAACGACAGGACAAAAAACGCTCCCAAAGACAGCCCGCAGACCAAAATCGCTGTCCTGTATAACCCTAATCTGTTCAGAATCTTGTTTTGTGATTTTTCGTTATTTCAATCGTCAAAACTCAATTTGCGAATGAATATTGTTTTTGAAGGCGTCTTTAACCCTGAGAAGACCAATTGCCATTAAAAAAGCAAGAAATATAGAGCATGGCTTTATAGACTGCTGGAATGCGATATTTTACTGAGACCAGCTGCAGCACACCGTACAAACGGAACAGTCTCGTAACTTTATGACGTAAGGTTGGTACCTGGCTCTCCGCGGAATATGGGAAACGTGAAAGCAGGTACACTATGTAAATGTGCTTGTGAAATCTTTGAGAGATATCTTCATTGACAATGTTGCGCGAATCCGGGACATTTCGCAGAAAAGCCTTACACGCCAGACTAGGTCACTACGCCTGACATGCTTACCAACACGAAAAAAGAAGTTCTACACTGCGCAGCGTTGCATCAGCGTGCCAATAACATATTTGTGAGAATTGATCAATTGGTATCTATTGTAATAAGCAATAGAAAAAGGAACCGAGGATTTGTGGTTGAAAGCTGGGCTTCCAGGCAGCGAGCCTACGCTTGTTTTGCATTCTATTCTGGGTGTTAAGTATTTCTCTCGTTTTTTTGTTTTGCTTATTTCGCGCTAAAGAGGCTGTCGACATGGGCGGTGGTGGTGGCCGACTACTACGACGCCAAAACAGACTCTTGTGATGTTAAGACAGCTAGCGCTGAAAAGGAAAGAGGCTATCTCATCAGCATGGCAGTGTTTAAGAAGCCTTACAATTAAAAGAGCATGGATTCTAGTGCTGCTGTTCCTGGTTTGAATTGTACGGGTGAGCTGGAAATTCACGCGTAGTGGGTTTAGCCATGCCACCGCGATTCAACCACCAAACCAACTTAGTAGTTCACGCTCTTCAGATTACGCTGAACAGTTGCACACTGAATTATTATTTAAAAAGAGCTGGACCCAAGGCGTCCCCGTAGCGCCTCCTTTGCAATGAAATTGTAACAACCAAATATTTCTTGTTATCTTGTCGCCGCTATTTTTATCAGAGAAAAAATGTTTGGAACCCCATTTTAGAAGTTAGGTTACGAGGTATTGTTTCAGCAATTTTATCAATTGGTGACGCTTCGTTATGTTACTGCCACAGAAGTGTCTCCTTTGCTATTTTTATACACATCAAAGCAACCTAAAATATTGCTGCGTTATTCTATCCTAATCTATTGAGATTACAGTTTTGTGATTTGTCGTTATTTCAATCGTGACGTATAGATTGTCTGCTGACACTTGCTCAGTTAGGATTTTCATTTAATAGAAGTATCATCTCTAAACTAATTTTCAAGGCTGGCCTTAGTTTCCCATGTTGTTACATTTGGCATCCTGTCAGCCGTTTTTAGACTCAGCCCCCTGTGTGATTCAGATCATCAGCATCAACTTTGATCGAAACGACGACGACGTTACATTTGTGGCCTTCGAAGTTCTTCTTCTTGTGTAGTCCCTTGCAGGCTGTGTTTATTTTTCTTACTTTTCAAGCCCGACATATCTGGACGTCGCCCTTGCTCATTCCATCGTATACCATCGTCCACAGTATTAGCATGTAGAGTTCAGCAGAGATACGGACTGGCTTTGCACGGTATCTTCACTCAGCTTTCAACAGTCCACCCAAGACTGACTGCGCAAACGGTAAGCTATCGCTGCTTCTTGTATACATGAGAGCATGGCAGCAAATCACCCCTCCTCTCACAATATACTCACGCGCAATTCCAATGGTTTGTGAATGGTGCCCACACTTTATTTTTAGGGTGTATCTATTCTTTCAGCGACCAGAATAACTGTTCAAAAATTTTCTCCCGGCAGTCACCTTCCTTCGGCTCGTGATGTCACGTGACTAACTTTCGAGATATTTTTCTCGTACTTTCCCGGTCACGGAGGGAACTTGACCTAACCTAACCTAACGGACGCTATGCTATGTCTGTCAAGTTTTTCCGTAGCAGCCAGTTTATCTTCGTCTGCCCCAACAGTTCGTCATGTCGCATAAGAGAGCCAAAGGGAGGTGACTGCCTGGAGAAATTTTTGGAACAACTATCCTGGTTTCCGGGAAAATAGACACTGCGTTAGTGTGAGCCGAAGTTGGTAAAGGGATGGAAATTACTGAATAAGTTATTTATAACGTTCTTTTTCGTTAAGCTATAGTAGCAAGTGCGGTCTGAAGATGGCTATTGTGCATGAAGGCGTACCAGATAGATAGATATGTGGGGTTTAACGTCCCAAAACCACTATATGATTATGAGAGACGCCGTAGTGGAGGGCTCCGGAAATTTAGACCACCTGGGGTTCGTTAACGTGCACCCAAATCTGAGCACACGGGCCTACAACATTTCCGCCTCCATTGGAAATGCAGCCGCCGCAGCCGGGATTCGAACCCGCGCCCTGCGGGTCAGCAGCCGAGTACCTTAGCCACTAGACCACCGCGGCGGGGCATGAAGGCGTACCAGCTCTTGCAACAACAAATGTACCAATGCAACACGAGTGTAATAAGATCGCGTAGATCAGAAGAAACTTAGTATATATATATATATACGTATCGTAGAATACATTATGAAAGTATAAGCTGTAACCTACTGACACCATAGCTTCGTTTTTCACAATACACCAATAATTAGCCAATATACCTCAGAAGCCGTAAACCATATCATTTAGTATCTTGCAACCCTTCTAACTTGCACGTTGGAAATACCCTGCAAGGCCAGGGCAGCGTTGATAAAAACAATTCCACCAGAGAATCACTGAAGCTACGCTTCTGCAATGAGCAACTCTTGAAGATTGGCTCTTTTCTAGGCTACCTATTAGGCTTCTCCACAAGTTCGCGCAATCGATTTGAAAGGGATAAAATGCGTGGTATAATGCCTCGTAGAGTTGTAGTGTTAAGTTCGGTGCACGGTTTTTGTTTTCTGGGCTAACCTATTCCTACCCAAACTCTTGAAGTTTTCATCACTGTTTGACGTATATTGAGGGCGATTTTTTGTGCAGGTTTGAAAGAAGATGTCTATCAGTAAACAATGGCTATTTCAAATAGCATAACTTTCAAAACAACACCGCATTCCTCCTAATATTTCCCATAGTATTTACCAAACTGAACGTGAAGTAACAAAAAACCTGATTCAATAATTTTGATGCTCTGCATTTCTTACCAACGACTGTTGGAAGTTTCGATTATAACTGTGACTATACTGATAAGGCACTGAACTACACCTATACGTGAGTGATCGTTTGTATTTAGTACTCTCGCAGTGCATCAATCCGATTTTACGCTATATGGGTCAATATATTTGAAATAGTGTTTTGTGTAACGAAGTACAGAGAAAACAGCTTTCTTTACAAATGTAATGTAAAATGCCGCAGTAAAGACATTTGTACTTAGCAAAAAGGAAAACACGTTTGTATTGCGACTCGTAGAACGCAGTGGTCCCATAAGCTGACATATTTCGACAGCCAAACATGAGGACTCTTCAAGTTGATCGTATATATCACAGTACCTGTATTGTCGCCACTGTTCTCGGCGACTCGCTGTGGTATTGCATTACCATGGTGATTTAATAAGCTCCCGATCATCGTTATACAGGGTCAACTTCCTTGCCCATGCTTTAGTTACTGTAATAGACATTTTTAGTGTAGTCTCATTGGGATAGCCAGGCTTGAGGTAAGAATGTTATTGTGCCGGAAACGTTCGTTGTGGACAGCTTGCTTCAGTATAGCGAGACAGCGTTTACGTGTTCAGGCTGTGACAAGGCTGACACCTACCAGATAATGAAAGCATTACATGGGCCCTCCAACACTTTTTGAGCAGTCAGAAAACGCGGCTGTATCGGTAGTAGAAGTCCCCGAAAACACGCAAGAAAAATAATACAGCGCTGCACGCGGCGTAGAAATTGCTTAAAATGATCAAATTGAGTTAAAATATCTTACTCTTCTCTCGAAGAATGACGCAAGACGCTGATAAATCGCTAGTGTAAAGCCCACCTATCAGACATTGGCATACTTGAACATGGCGCACTCAGTCGTTACAGAGATCACCACGTAAGGCCGTGACTTACTCACACGTGCGCGTCCGATCACACTGGAAAAGTCGCACATTTGAAGACAAAAAAATTGGCAGATCCCACGTACAGTTGGAATCGATGATATGCAAAGCACGACTGAGAAATGTTGATACTATTACGTAAAAATGACACGAGGCGTGTGTACTCAGAATCTATATTGACACTGATGCGTATAGGATCGCTCAAGAAGGAGGACCACGCGCACAACCAACAGACCACTTCCACGTTGTCGTCATCTGACCGCTGATATGTGCAGCTATGTAGCATTCCCCCCCCCCCCTTGGGTGGTAAAAGCGCCGTCTCGGGGCACATTAATCACGGTCTTCAATAGGCAGATGGTAAGATTTTAGCCTGCTGACGTGCACAACATCACTGGGTATGGTTGGAAGCAGGCTTGTGGTCTCAGATGCAGGAATGATCTCATAGGTGACGTCGGTTACCGTGGCGGATGATACGGTAAGGACCCATGTAGTGCGTCAACAACTTCTCTGATAAGCCGACTCGACGAACTGGGCATCACAGGAGAACAAGAGAACCGGTTGAGAAGCGAACGTCAACATGCCGGCCGTCGTATATGGCTTTTTGGGTGGCTTGCGAAACCTAAAGTCTAAAGTCGGTGATCTGACGTGCGTGGTCGGCACGAGCACTAGCGTCGCGTGCATGTTCGTTCGACGGCGTTGTAGTGGTTGGAAGTTGGGTGTGGAGTGGTAACGAGGGATCACGGCCATAGAGCAAACAAAAGGTTTAATAACCAGTGGTGCCGTTGGGCGATGAATTGTACGCGAAGGTCACGTGAGATAGTGCCAGGACCCAGTCATGGTGGACGAAGGACATATACATCGCGAGCATGTTCGTGAGGGTGTGATTTAGGCGTTCGGTAAGGCCATTTGTTTCAGGATCGTAGAAAGTGGTTAACCTGTGCTGCACCAAAGAGCGCAGAAGATCGTCGATTACTCGCGACAAAAATGCTCGGCCGCGATTTGTGAGTAATTGGCGAGGATCGCCATGGTGTAGGATAACATTGTGGAGCAAAAGTCCGCAACGTCAGTAGCTGTGCTGGTGGGGAGCTCTCGACTGATGGCATACCTAGTCGCGTATTCTATAGCAACCGCAACCCACTTGTTGCCCGATTTCGACTCAGGAAAAGATCCAAGAAAATCTATACCATCAAGGAAAAAAGGTTCGGTTGGGATAGAGATCGATTCAAGAAGTCAAGCCAGGGGTGCAGCAATTTGCTTCCTACGTTGGCTTTTATCGCAGGAGGACACGTAACGGTGAACGAACCTGGCGAGACCACGCCAAAAGATGTGGTGACGCACACAGCTGTACGTCCGAGATACACCCTGATGACTAGCAGTTTGTTCATCGTGAATCTCGTGCAACACGGTTGAATGCAAATGTTTTGGCATGACAAGAAGGAGCTCAGGGCCATGTGGCTGGAGGTTACGACGGTACAGCGTGCCATTCAGGAAGACGAACATGCGAAGCGACGCGTCGTCCGGAGCAGATTCGAGACGTTCAATAAGTTGTCGCAGGGAAGGAACACGACGTTGTTCATCACCGATCTGAAAAAACTCGGACATTGACATGGCGCTGAGCCTAGGCTCGAAGTCTGATTCATCGGGCTGATCAACAGGATAGCGAGATAAGCAATCGGCGTCCAAATAGAGATGTCCAGACTTATAAGCAACCGAGTAGGAATACTCCTGTAGGCGTAATGCCCAACGGCCAAGTCGTCCAGTGGGTTCCTTCAGAGAAGAAAACCAACAAAGCGTGCGATATTATGTGATGACACGGAAAGGGCGGCTGTACGAGTAAGGACAGAATTTCAAATCCGCCCACACAAGGGCGAGACATTCCCGTTCTCTTATAGAGTAATAGCGTTCAAACTTTGAAAGCGGACGGCTTGCATACGAGATTACACGATCCTTGGCCCACTGAATTTGCGCCAAACTGCCCTAATTTTATGACCACTCGCGTCGTCTGTTCGCACTTCTGTAGGAGCATCGGGGTCGAAATTTGCAAGAATAGGGGGTGCCGTTAGAGCGGCGATTAGTTGAGATAAGGCGTCAGCTTGAAGAGGGCCCCAACAAAATAAGACTTCTTGTTTCAGAAGGTCGGTGAGTGGCAGTGCGAGTGCCGCAAAGTTTTTCACGATCCGGCGAAAGAGCAGAGTCCCCCGAAACTGCGAACATCATGGGCAGAGCGTGGAACTCGGAAGTTTGCTACAGCGCGTATTTTCGCCGGGTCTGGTCGTACGCCGGCAGCGCCAACAAGGTGACTCAACACAGTAATCTGATGAAGACCGAAGTGGCACTTGGAGGAATTGAGCTGCAGGCCAGTCCGTCAAAGTATGAATAGAATGAACGAAAGCCGTTCAAGGTGGGTTGCGAAGGTAGGCGAGAAAATCATCACGTCATCCAGATTACACAAACATTTCGACCATATAAATCCTTGTAGGAGCGTGTTCATCATTCTCTCGAAGGTCGCTGGAGCGTTGCAGAGACAGAAGGGCTTGATCTTGAATTCATAAAGACCGTCAGAGGTAACGATGGTGGTCTCTTCTCGGTCGATGTCATCTACAGCAATTTGCCAGTAGCCAGATCGGAGGTCGAGAAATGAAAAGAAGGTGGCGCCATGGAGGCAATCGAGGGCATCGTCAATGCATGGTAGAGGGTACACGTCTTTTTTGATAATTTTGTTGAGATGGCGATAATCAGCGCGTAAACGCCATGAGCCATGTTTCTTCATTACTAACACCACGGGAGATGCACAGAGGCTCAATCATGGTTCGACTACGTTTTTCGTAAGCATTTTGGCTACTTCTTTTTGAATCACTTCTCGCTCGAATGTTGACACGCGGTACGGCTGACGGTGAATGGGCTCAGAGTCACCAGTGTTGATTCGGTGAGTGACAATTTTAGTCTGGCCCAAGGGAAGATTGTCGGTGACGAAAATGTCACTGTATGAGGTCAAAACCTGGCAGAGAGCGTCGGCCTGTTGAGACAAAAGCTCCGATTTAATCATGTTTTGATATATAGCATCGTCCGAGCTGAATGACCATGAGACTGCGCTTCAAACAGGAGCAGATACAGCGACAACACTTACATCGTTCTCTGTTATGGCAGTTAGCTGGGCTAGAGACATCTGGCAGGGCAACATTTGAGGGGTGAAACCAAAGTTAAGGAGCGGAAGGAACACACAGTTATCCGCATGGTCACAATGGTATGGGGCACAGTAACACTGCGCGTCAGCCAAACATCAGTAATCGGCGCAACGATATAATCACCGTCACGAAAGGGAGGGGTCGATGACAAAGGCACGTACGTGACGGCACTAGGTGGAAGGCGAACGAAAGTGGTAGTACTCAAGTGATTGGTGGGCTTTGCAGAGTAGTCTACAAAGATTGGAAGATCGAGGCTGAGGGTACCAGATGAACAGTCAATTAGGCCAAGTGTGTCGAAAGGAAATCATGGCCAAGTATGAGGTCATGAGGGCAACAAGCTAGCACGGCAAAAAGGGCCACGGTGTGACGACCGGCAATGCTGACATGAGCAGTGCACATTCCGATTACTGGTACAATACCGCCATCGGCAACGTTGCCTGCGTCGTAGACGGCGTCATAATTGTTTGCAAGCGGTGGCAGTAGAAAAGCGCTCATAATAGACAGCTGCGCACCTGTGTCGATGAGGGCGGTCGCAGGAACATGGTCAATTTTACTTCAAGCAGGCTGTGGTGCGTGGGGAGCATCAGTAGAAGATTTTCGGCCGTCATTGGTATTGTAGATTCACCTCTATAAGTTGCAATATCTAGTTTCCTGCTGCGATCGTGTAGAGAATCTCGGCGAGGAAAAGCGCCATGACAGCGGAGAGCGGAATAGGCGACGTAGCAGCGACGGGAAGCGGGAGCTGCGGCGACCGGCCGAAGGGGTGTCAGTGTAGCAGCGACCGGTTAAAGGGGTGTCAGTGAAAGGCTTGTAAGATGACGACGAATAGAAATTGAAGGGTGCGGCGGCTGACCGTCGAGGGGTCGTCGGATGCATGAGCGCCGAGGTAGAGAAGGTCTGACGCGGTTGGTTTGACCAACGGCGGCGGCAATAGCGAGAAATGCGCCCAGGCTGGTGGCGAGAAAAACAAATAGACTAGTCGCCGGGTGTTCGCCATTCCGAAGGGTTACGGAAGGGTATTGTTGGACGTAGACGGCGAGCGTATCCTGGGGATTAAGACGAAATTTCAGGGCGAGTCAAGGGACATGCTAATAGAAGGCCGAGGTTCACAAACTCCTGCCTCACCACAGGTTGTATTACCGCCACTGACGACTGTTGTTCGTCAGAGGCGAGCGTTTCGAAAACGGGTGGCTGAAGAAGATTCGGACAGGTGGCTTTAATTTCCCGACGAATAATGCGCGTGACGCTGTCATACGTGGGGGACTGGCGGGCGGCTTCACACGATGAGGTTTCGGCAGTGTTGGGCAGCCGGGCGAATCGCTAATACGGCAGCTCTTAGCTTCTTCGAACCGCCGGCACTCTTTATTGGTGGCGTCGACGGTGGCAACATTGTTGTACACTAAAAGAATCAAGGCATCATCTGCTATGCCTTTCAGCTCATGGGCCACTCTCACAGACTCCCTCGTGCGCTCGTCAATCTGGCGGCAAAGTGCGATGACGTCGTGAATGTACGCGACGTACGACTCCGTCGACGTCTGTGCACGAGCCGCCAGTTGATTACGCGCTGCGATCTGCCACCCAACGGTGTCGCCATAAACGTCGCGGATCTTCTCTTTAAAAGGGTCCAAGCCTGTAATATCCGCTTCGTGCGTCTCTAACCACACCCGCGGAGGCCCATTGAGGTAAAAAAGCACATTGGCAAGCATAAGAGTAGGGTTCCACCGATAGCTTGTGCTGACCCGTTCGCACCGGCTTATCCATTTGTCGACGCCAACGCCATCCTGACCGGAAATCACGCCGGGATCACGACCAGGAGGTAAAACGACGTACGTAGAAGTCACGGAAGGGGCAGGTAGTGAAGACGATGGTTGTTCAACCTGTGACATGGTTGGACCTATGATAATGCGGTTGTTGCGGAGCTTCGTGATGGAGGCAGAAAAGGAACCCGCACCTCCGCCACAAAAATGTTACGTAAAAATGACACGAGACGTGTTTATTCAGAATCTATATAGACACTGGTGCGTACAGCATCGACTAAGATGGAGGACAGCACGCACAACCGACGGACCACTTCCTCATTGTCGTCTTCTGACTTCTGATATGTCAGCTGCGTAGCAATATGTCACTAAAATTAGCACAACGTTACGAAGTGGAGGTAAATGATGCGGTACATGATTTCCGTGTCATGATTATGTTTGGATGAGTTGTTTACCTTCATCATCTATTTGCGTCGCGTGGTACCAAACTTAGTATATTTGGAGCTAGCTAAACGGCCGGGAGCACGCTATGAGCGTTGTATGTTGTCTTGTTCTTACATGACACGCGTGTCAGGATTATTATGTGTGCACCAATCATGAATTTCGTCACCCTTTGACGTCACGTAACACCAAATTTGGTATATGTTGAGCTAGCAAAACGGTGAAGACCACATCATGAAGGGCCCACTATACTACAGTGTAGCGTTGACACGCGCGCACGTTGGGTACAGCTACGGTACGTTAGCAAAACGCGAGAATTCATTATAGACTGACGCCAGGCGCGACCAGCGTCCGTCGGCGCGGCCCGACTGCAACAGGTGCAAAATTCGACATGCTGCATTTCGCGCTGATGCGTTACCGAGACAACATTGCGTCTCCCTGTTTTGGTGGCGGAGGGACGCTGGACGCGCTCAAACGTGCAAGCGTCAAAGCAACGAAACGCGGCGTGCGCCTGGGAGTGATAAGCAGGACCGGTGCCTGCCACAGCAACGCCGGCGTGACGCGACGAAATGTACGCCGACGATCACGCGCACCGCGTCACTTCGAAATGTACTGGCGCCTTGACTGTGGCATGTCATGTTCTCACATGACACGCATCTCATGATTATGTTTGCAGGAGTCACTTACCTACGTTATTCATTGGCGTCACAAATGCCAAATGCCTTTATATATGCTAAATTTGGCATATGTGAAGCTAGCGAAACGGCCACGAGCGCATCATCAGTGTGACATGTAGTCATGTTGTTACATGACACGCATGCCGTGGCTATCACGTTTGGATGTGTCATTTACCTATGTCGTTTGTTCGCATCGGGTAATACCGAGTTTCGTACATGTGAAGCTAGCGAAACGGCCACCAGCGCATCATGAGCGTGGCATGTAGTCGTGTTGTTATATGACACGCATCTCATGTTTGCACCAGTCAGGTACCTTCCTCATCCATTCATGTACTGTAATACTAAATTTGGTATATGTAACGCAAGCGAAACGGCCGCGAGCGCATCATAAACGTGGCATGTAGCTATGTTGTTACACGACACGCAAGTCATGGTTTTCATGTTGGGGTTTGTCGCTCTTGTTGGCCATGGAATAATGTCATACCATACCAGTGTTGCATTCATAACATACATGTCTTGATTTTATTGTTATGACTCATCAAATATGTTCTTCGTACAGTCATGTTATGCCATACCAAATTTGGTATCGATACCATTACGGAAACGGCCACGCGAGCGAAAGGTCCTAGGTGGCTAGATAGATAGATAGATAGATAGATAGATAGATAGATAGATAGATAGATAGATAGGTAGATAGACAGACAGACAGACAGACAGACAGACAGACAGACAGACAGACAGATACGCTCAAACTCGCCGAAGTTCACTAACAAATGCTTCGCACTTAAAAAAAAGGAATGAGTGCTCAATTTGACGAGGTGCATGGGACATATTTTTTTTCTTTGCCTCTGCTTTCCCTCCCTGCTCAGCTTCCATCGCTTTTGTCGGGACAAGAAAAGAGAGAATGCAATGGCATCATGCAAAATTCATATTAACTGCACTTGCACTGGAAGGACTCTTGAAAGTTTTGAGGCGTTGAATTCCTGAGGCAATAGCTCTTCCAGTAAACTTATTCTATGTTTATTTGAAAAAGTTTTCCAATGCCCCTTTATGTTAGTTACTGAAGACAGATAAAGAAAAGACCAAAAATGCTTATTTGCGTTGCGGCATGTAGCTAGGTTACTACTTTGTTTACATCTGGGGTACAGCCTGATCCGGACAAAATTCGCGCAGTAACTCAATTTCCCGTGCCCTCTTCTCCTAAGGATGTCCGGAGCTTCCTTGGTTTGTGCTCCTATTTTCGCCGCTTCATCCGGAATTTCTGCGATATTGCGCGTCCTCTCACCGAGCTTCTTAAAAAAGACGTTTATTTACTTAGAATTCGCTTCAAAGTGCTGCATTTTCGGCGCTCATTGCAGCCCTCATGACCACGCCAATATTACCCCACTTCGATCAGACTGCACCGACAGAAGTTCGTACGGACGCGAGTGGCCACGAAATCGGTGATGTTTTAGCTCAGCGTCAGCATGGACGTGACTGTGTCATCGCCTACGCCAGCCGCCTTTTATCCCCTGCCGAGAGGAACTATTCCATCACAGAAAGAGAGTGTCTTGCTCTTGTGTGGGCTGTCGCTAAATTTCGCCCGTACCTGTTCGGTCGCAGTTTTAATGTTGTAAGTGATTACCATGCACTCTGTTGGCTTTCCTCGCTCAAGGATCCCACGGGACGTCTCGGTCGTTGGTCTCTCCGCCTCCAAGAATACACCTTCTCGGTCGTGTATAAATCTGGTCACCTCCATCAAGACGCCGACTGTCTGTCACGGTATCCAGTGGATGCACCAGACGCCACAGAGAGAGCTACGGAGGCTTGCGTCTTATCAATATCAGACTTCCTTGATATCGCTTCTGAGCAACGCCGCGACCCAAATTTACTTCCCATCATAGAAGGCCTGAGTTCCGCTACTCCACTCACTTCTCTAAACTTGTATTTCCTTCATGAAGGTGTTCTCTACCGCCACAACATGCGCCCTAATGGTCCTGACCGCCTACTCGTTGTGCCTTCCCATTTGCGTGTAGATGTTCTTCGACAACTTCACGATGAACCTGCCGCCGGTCACCTGGGAGTCACCCGCACTTATGATCGCGTTCGGCGCCGTTTTTTCAGGCCACGCCTATATCGCTCTGTGCAAAAGTATGTGGCCAGCTGCGACCTTTGTCAACGTCGAAAACGACCAACATCGCTTCCAGCTGGCCTTCTTAACCCTAATGAGATCCCTGCTGAACCATTCTACCGCGTAGGGCTCGACCTTCTCGGGCCATTTCCCACTTCTTCATCCGGGAACAAATGGGTTGCCGTGGCGACCGACTACGCGACACGTTACGCGATCAACCGCGCTCTTCCAACCAGCTGCGCTACCGACGTCGCTGACTTTCTACTGCATGACATCATATTGCATCACGGCGCTCCTCGACAGCTCGTTACTGACCAAGGCGATACTTTTTATCTCGCGTCGTCCAGGATCTTTTACGTTCCTGTTCCACGAACCACAAGTTCACAACGGCATACCATCCACAAACTAATGGACTTACAGAGCGCCTGAATCGCACTATCACCGACATGTTGTCAATGTATGTTTCTCCAGACCACCGTGACTGGGACGCAACGTTACTCTACGTCACCTTCGCTTACAACTCCTCCAGACATGACACCTCAAGCTATTCCCCGTTCTACCTTCTTTATGGACGCGAACCCTCTCTGCTTCTTGATACACTCCTTCCCGCTGGTTCAAACTCCCCTGTCACATACATCCGCGATGCCATAGAGCGAGCCCACGCAGCACGACAGATTGCCCGAGAACGACTCATACTTTCTCAAGCCTCTAAGAAAGAACGATACGATCGTCACCACCGCGAAGTTTCGTATGCACCAGGTTCTCTCGTACTCTTGTGGACCCCATGTCGTCACATCGGCCTCTCAGAAAAACTTTTATTTCGCTATGACCATACTTTATTTAGCGGACCATACAAAGTCCTACTGGCTTTAAAGCCAGTACGCACCGATGATCTCACCAGAGAAGGATTGGCCACCCTGGTGCAGTATCTGGCCACCCCCTCCCGTAGGCATTCGTCAATTAACTCACGGCCCTCAGTCCCCACCAGCTGCGGAGCAACTGACCACGGCGGTGGTCAGATCTGCAAAGCAGCAGAGGGTGCTAGGAATCTCTGGATACGGACAGGCCACCATTGGAACTTGAACTTAGCAACGTTTAACGTTAGAACGTTATCTAGTGAGGGAAGTCTAGGTGTATTATTCGAGGAGCTAGAAGGCATTAAATGGGATATAATAGGGCTGAGTGAGGTTAGGAGGACAGATGAGGCCTATACTGTGCTACAGAATGGGCACGTCATTTGCTATCGGGGCTTGGCAGACAGAAGAGAACTGGGAGTAGGGTTCCTAATTCACAGAAACATAGCTGGCAACATAGAGGATTACTATAGCATTAATGAAAGGGTGGTAGGCATTGTAATTAAACTGAATAAAAGATACAAATTGAAGGTAGTACAGGCTTACGCGCCTACATCCAGCCATGATGACGCTTCAGTTGAAAGCTTCTATGAAGACGTGGAATCGGCATTGAGTAAGGTGAAAACACAGTATACTATAGTAATGGGCGACTTGAATGCAAAGGTAGGGAAGAAGCAGGCTGGAGACCAGGCAGTAGGAGATTATGGCATCGGCACTAGAAACGCCAGAGGAGAGCTACTAGTAGAATTCGCAGAACGCAATAATCTGCGTATTTTGAATACCTTCTACCGAAAACGAGAAAACCGCAAGTGGACATGGAGGAGCCCTAATGGTGTAAATAAGAACGAAATAGACTTTATAATGACTGCACACCCAGGAGTCGTGCAGGATGTGGAAGTGGTTGGCAAGGTAAGATGCAGTGACCATAGAATGATACGGGCTCGAATCCGCCTAGACTTGAAGAAGGAGCGACAGAAACTGATACGCAAGAAGCAAATAAATGAGCTAGCACTGAGAGGGAAAGTACAGGAATTCAGAGTGTCACTGCAGAACAGGTACTCTGCTCTTAGCGAGGAAACCAACCTTAGCGTAGATACAATGAATGATAATCTGACGAGTATCATCACGGAGTGTGCAGTGGAAGTTGGAGGCAGGGTAGCTAGACAGGACACCGGCAAGCTTTCCCAGGAAACGAAGAACCTAATTAAAAAGCGTCAAATCATGAAAGTGTCAAGTACAACAGACAAAATAGAACTGGCAGAGCTTTCGAAGCTGATTAATAGACGTAAAGTATGCGATGTAAGAAGGTATAACATGGAGAGAATTGAGCACGCTCTGAAAAACGGAGGAAGCGTCAAAGCAGTGAAGAGGAAACTTGGGATAGGCAAAAGGCGGATGTATGCACTAAGGGACAAAGAAGGCAAATTAACTACCAATATTGTGAGGAACCGGTTTATTCGGCCAGGCTCGAGCTCAATCACGCCGGTGATGATATTCGTAGATGAAGAAGATGTACAGGTGATGATGATTACAAAGAGAATAAAGAGTCATTCGCTTGTCGCGTTCACACTAATTCCCCCGCGCGGTGAAAGCGGCCGCCTGGTCGCTTGACAGTATTATGAAATGCGTCGCGCATAAGGCTTTAAACGAGATACGTGCACTATCTCTGTTCCTCGGCAACGATGATCAGGACTAGCGCTAAGAGGAGAAACGCGGTAATTGACAGGAGATGTCTGTTCGACCACCGTGTATGGCCCAATGAAGCGACTGATGAATTTGTCGCATAGGCCGGGGACGCGTAGTGGAGTCCATAGAAGAACTTCGTCACCAGGGGAAAAACTTACAACACGGCGAGACGAGTCGTAGCGAGATTTTTGAGTGTCTTGAGAGAGGCCGGTGTTAACACGGGCCTGGTGACGGCAGTGTGCGAGACGAGATAGAAATTCTTCAGAGAAAGGAGCCGTCGAGGGTGCAGGGGCCGAAAGGAAAGAGACATCCAGAGCGAAACTCGGCGAGCGACCATGGACGAGAAAAAATGGAGAAAAGCCGGTAGTGCGTTGAGCAGCCGTATTATAGGCGAATGTCACGAAGGGTAGAATCGCATCCCAGTTCGTGTGGTTGGGGTGAATGTACATGGCGATCATGTCCGATAGGGTCCGATGAAACCGTTCAGTCAATCCGTTGGTCTGCGGGTGGTAGCTAGAAGTGGTCTTGTGAACGGTGTTCGAGGCACGCAAAACTTTCTCGACAATGGAAGATAGGAAGACTTTGCCACGATCACTGAGGAGAATGCGTGGAGCTCCATGACGCAAAAAGATGTGGCGAAGAAAGAAATCGGCGATCTCAGTGGCAGTCCCAGATGGTATGGAAGCTGTTTCTGCGTAGCGGGTAAGGTGGTCGACTGCCGTGACAATCCAGCGATTCCCATTGGATGATATAGGAAGAGGGCCATACAAGTCGATTCCAACGACTTCAAAAGGTGAGGCGGGACAAGGAAGAGGTTGCATTAAGCCAGCCGGAGCAGTTGTCGGTCGTTTTCGCCGTTGGCAATGGACACAGGAGGCGACGTACTTAGCGACGGCTGAAGAGAGGCCAGGCCAAAAACAACGACTTCGTACTTTGTCGTAAGTCTTGTGGTAGCCTAGATGAGCAGCGGTTGGATCGTCATGAAAGGCTTCGAGAACTTCACGTTGCAGAGAACGTGGGATGACAGGTACCCACTTGTTGCCATCGATGTGGTAAACGTAGCGACATAAAGCATCACCGACAAGCTTAAATTGTTTAAGTTGTCGACGGAGTCTGGCGTTTGGAGGAGTAGTAGAGCCGGTCAAGCGGTCAACAATGGTGCGGCAGTATGGGTCGACACGTTGTTGTGAGACAAGGACGGATAGGGTGGCAGGTGATGAACTTAGCGCTGCGATTGGAGAGGTGCTAATGTTTTGGAGTATCGAAGGTGAATTGCTTCCGCTGGGCAAAGGACAGCGCGATAGAGCATCAGCATCTTGATGCTTCTTCCCAGATCTGTAGGTGACATCGAAATCATACTCCTGTAAGCGAAGCGCCCAGCGACCAAGGCGACCCGATAAGTTTTTCAGCGATGAAAGCCAGCATAGGGCGTTATGGTCGGTCACGACGGTAAAATGACGGCGTTGAAGATATGGTCGGAATGTTTGCACTGCCCAAACAACAGCAAGGCACTCCTGCTCTGTGATAGTGTAGTTCTTTTCTGGAGCGGTAAGAGCACGACTTGCGTAGGCAACGACGCGTTCGCGTGAGTTTTTGTCACGCTGCAAGAGTACTGCACCGAGACCATGACTACTTGCGTCGGTGTGAAGGATGGTGGGTGCGGTGGAATCGAAGTGGCACAGTACCGGATCCGACGTGAGGGCTTGCTTCAATGCCGTGAAAGCGCTTTCGCAGTCTTCGGACCAAATGAAGGGGACGTTCTTTGCGAGGAGTTGATGGAGCGGAGACGCAAGTTCCGCGAAACCACGTATGAAGCGCCGGAAGTAAGAAGATAACCCAAGAAAGCTGCGCAGGTCCTTCTGACGTAGTGGACGAGGAAAATCTAGGACAGCGGCAAGCTTCTCGGCGTCGGGCCGAATTCCTTCTTTGCTGACAAGGTGGCCGAGGACCTTGATTGTCTTGCTAGCAAAGGTACATTTCTTGGTGTTAAGCTGTAGACCGGCTTTTGCAAGGCATGTGAGGACTTCGTCAAGACGTTGTAGATGCTGCGAGAACGTGGATGAAAACACTACTATGTCATCGAGATAACACAGGCATGTTTTCCATTTCAAACCACGCAATACGCCGTCTATCATACGTTCGAAGGTGGCGGGCGCCTTACAAAGTCCAAAAGGCATCACATTGAACTCGTACAACCCATCTGGCGTTGAAAAGGCGGTCTTCTCTTTATCAGACTCCGACATTGGTATCTGCCAGTAGCCTGACCTAAGGTCGAGGCTGGAAAAATACTCTGCGCCTTGTAATGAATCCAGTGCATCGTCGATCCGAGGGAGGGGATAAACATCCTTGCGCGTTATTTTGTTCAGCGCACGGTAATCGACGCAGAAACGCACTGTCCCATCTTTCTTTTGAACGAGAACAACTGGGGATGACCAGGGACTCGAGGAAGGACGTATGATGTTGCGTCGTAGCATGTCTGAGACGTTTTCCTCGATGATCTTGCGTTCTGCCTGAGACACGCGATATGGACGCCGATGTACAATACGAGAGCCGTCAGTCTGGATGCTGTGAGTAGCGGTGGTAGTCATGCTGAGGGTGGGTGAGTTCACGTCAAATAGAGAACGGTGTCTATTTAACAGGGCGAGCAAATCTTCAGTTTGATCAGGTGTTAAGTCATTGCTTATTGTCGCCGACACAGGTGTTGCAGAGGCATTGAATGGCAATAATCGCGACTTCGGAACATCGTTGTGGTTGTTGTTCGGAAGAGTAACAATCGCAACAGGCTCACTGTCGACCGCGCAAGATACTGTTGAGCCACAGGGGAGCAGTACACACTCGGGCGTTTGATTTATGGCGGTTAGGTACGTACACCCATCGAAGAAGCGAATAAGCCCCGGTGTGATCACAATGCCCCTACGTAGGGTATGACCGTAAGGGAGAATTAGTACGTCGCCATCCACAATGTCGGTGCAATTAACACTTATAATTTCTTCGATGTATGGCCGAAGTACATAATCTGACTTGGTGACAAGGCGGATGCGTCCATCTTGTTCAAGCGGAGAAGAGTCAGTGGCGTTTAGATGCAGGAGGCGCTGATCACATGATATGAAAGCGGACGCAGAAGACAAGAAATCCCACCCAAGAATAAGAGCGTGGGTGCACTCACGAAATACCGCAAAAACAATGTGATGACGAATGCCTTCTATGCAGACACGAACAGTACACTGTGCAAGTGGACGAATGAGAGCGTTGGTCGCCGCACGTAGAGGTGGGCCGCCATAAGGTGTGGTGGCTTTTCGAAGGCGGCAACAAAAATCAGCACGAATATTCGAAACGGCAGCGCCAGTGTCTACAAGAGCCTCAACACGTACACCTTCTACAAACACTACTATCAAATTCGATGGCCGCTCTGGAGGAATTGTTAGCTGTCCAAGGAATGCAGTTTCCCCTCCTAAAACTGCATCGGGGAGTTTTCCGCGTGGGCGTTCGTGGAATGGGAGGCGGGCCGTAGAGGCGACACTGAACGGCGACCTGGCGAAGGCGACCTGCGGCGAGACGTACGGGAATTCCCAGGCATGTCTGTATGGTAAGTAGGTGACGGTGAACGGTAATAGGACGATCGGGGGGGGGGGTGGCCGTAAGTAGTTCATGGTCGGACGGAAGCTTCGATGTTCTTCGGGAGCGTAGCCACGTTGCTCGTCTTGTTGGCGCCTTCGACAAAACCGAGCGATATGTCCTCGATAGCCGCAGTAGTAACAGGTTGGCCGAGGTGGGCGCTGAGGTGCGTAGTAAGGTGGTGCACGCACTGGCGGTGATAACGAAGCCACAGGCGTATGGTCTGCTGTTGTAGGCACAGAAACGGTGGGTGCGGCAGAGAGCGCGGCAACTTCGGCGTACGTGCGCGTCTGGCGCACGCAGGTACTGTTGGAACACGTCGCACGCGATGCGGAGGCGATCTCTTGTTTAATCAGGTCTCGCAAGCTATCTTTTTCAGGAGGTGAAGTAACTTCGACAGCACAGGAAGAGCAGCGCCCGTGCAGATCTTCACGAACGATGTCGCGAATAAGCGCACGCAAGTCGAGGGGTGCAGGCAAAGGAACGTCGGTGGCATCGTAGCAAAGGCGAAGAGACTGAAGCTCGTCAAGTCGCTGACAGATGGTTATCACGTCCTGGGTGGTGGCAGGATTTTGCGTGGCGAGGGCGTTAAAGGCGACGGTGTTAATGCCTTTAATAATGTGGCGTATTTGGTCTTTTTGAGACATGCCGGTGTTAACGCGCTTGCACAGTGCAAGGACATCCTCAATATAAGAGGTGTAAGATTCACCCGGCAGCTGCGTGCGTTGAGCGAGTTTCTTCTTTGCTGCCTCAGTGCGAACTGCAGGGGCACCAAATACCTGACGAATTTGCTGCTCGAAAGTGTCCCAGTCGGGAAGATCCGGGTGGTGGTTCCAGAACCAAGTTTTCGCAACATCGGACAAGTAAAATGGGACACTGCGCAACTTGTGTGGATTGTCCCACCTGTTCAAATCGCTGACGAGGTCGTAGTTCTTGATCCAGTCTTCAACATCATCACCTCGGAGACCGGAAAACACAGGTGGATCACGCAGGCGAGTGTTATTGGGCGGAGCGGGGGGCGGTGGCTGCAGTAGGACGGCGACGTTGGATGGGCCAGGGTTTTCTTGGGCCGCCATGGCAGGGGGTTGTACGCGACGACCCGAGCGGAGTTCCAGCGAGAACGGGCGAGAGGACTTGAGGGAACGAAAAGCACAGTCCACCACTTGTGAGGAACCGGTTTATTCGGCCAGGCTCGAGCTCAATCACGACGGTGATGATATTCGTAGATGAAGAAGATGTACAGGTGATGATGATTACAAAGAGAATAAAGAGTCATTCGCTTGTCGCGCTCACAATATGGATAGGATATTTAAAATATTGGAGGAGTTTTACAGAGATCTGTACAGTAGCCGAGACAACCACGACCTTAATACTATAAGAACTAGCAGTAACCCAGACGACACCCCACCGGTAATGATAGAAGAAGTCAGAAAAGCTTTGGAGAGCATGCACAGAGGCAAAGCTGCTGGTGAGGATCAAGTAACATCAGATGTGCTGAAAGATGGAGGACAGATTGTGTTAGAAAAACTAGCCACTCTATTTACGAGGTGTCTCCTGACGGGAAAAGTACCAGAGTCTTGGAAGAACGCTAACATCATCTTAATACATAAGAAAGGAGATGACAAGGACTTGAAGAATTACAGGCCGATCAGCTTGCTCTCTGTAGTATACAAGCTATTTACAAAGGTAATTGCTAGCAGAGTAAAGAAAACATTAGAATTCAATCAACCAAAGGAACAAGCAGGATTTAGAACAGGCTACTCAACAATTGACCACATTCATACTATCAATCAGGTAATAGAGAAATGCTCAGAGTATAACCAACCACTTTACATAGCCTTCATAGATTACGAGAAGGCGTTTGATTTTTATTTATTTATTTATTTATTTTCAGATTTACTGCCAGCCTTTGAAAAAGGCCTTTGGCAGGAGCGGGCAGAACAAATAAAAGAATGCGAGAACATACGCAAATACGTCCACAAAACAACCGCAAGAATGAGCGGGAACAAAATAAAATAAAAATATACAAATACGCAATCAACAAAGTGACAGCAGGTACTATTAACAACTTGTTTGGTACCAAGCCAGACCTACACTGATAGAAACTATTAATAATATACAAGACATGACTGGAAAGAGCAGGAGAAATCTGGACCGAGGTGCACCGCTAAACAAAACAGAGCTACAATGTGACACACTCCACATCAACAACAAAAAAAAGAAAAAAAAAACATCAGAACAACATTATTGTTTCACAATCACATATCAGTTTGCAGAAGTCGCGATACTAGGAAAGCGGAGTGACGACCAAGATACCGAAAAAAATTACAGATAATCTGACAATGCTTTAGCAAAAGAATTTAGTGTATTACAATCAATTACATTGGATGGAAGTCGATTCCATTCACGCGTTGTTCTCGGAAAAAAGGAGTTTTTGAATGTGTCTGTTTTACAGCTAAAATCCTTTATCTTTTTTGTGTGGTGTGATCGCGTCGAGCGCTTACCAACCAGGTCGATAAAATTACTCTTGTCTATTGCCAGCTTATCATGATAAAGGGAGTACAAAAACTTGAGCCGTTCAAGCTGACGTCTCTTTTGCAATGTATCCAGCTCTGATTCTGCCAAGATTGAAGTTACTGATACTTGCCAGCGATAGCAATTATGAACAAACCTGATGCCCTTCCTTTGAACGAGTTCTAGTTTATCAATGTTGTTTTTTGTGTACGGATCCCATATAACTGATGCATATTCGAGGGAGGGCCTAATGAAAGTTTTGTAGGCCAGTAACTTTATTTCCTTGGTTGATTTTCGCAATGACCTTCGAAGGTATCCAAGTTTACGCATGGCTTTATTTGTAATATACGAAATATGTTCATTCCATCTAAGGTCCGAGGTAATAATTACGCCTAAATATTTGTACCTTTCTACAACGGAAAGAGTGTGATTATCTATAGAATATGGAAAGCTTAGGGGATGCTGTTTACGCGTTATTGACATGGTTACCGTTTTAGCCTTGTTAACACTCATTTGCCACGTTGAACACCAAGTTTGTATTTTCGCTAAAGCAGAATTCAAAAGAACTTGGTCGCAGCGGCTTTGAACTTCATGATAGAGGATGCAGTCATCTGCGAATAGTCTAATTTTAACTGGTATATCCTGTACTATGTCATTAATGAACACAAGAAAGAAAAGTGGCCCAAGCACCGAACCTTGAGGTATACCGGATATAACTGTCTCTGCTGGAGAGCACGTACCATCAATTGTTACACATTGTCGTCTTAAATGTAAGTAATATTTTATCCATGACAGAAGTGTATCGTTCTTCAGTATGGGTTGAAGTTTTAAGAGCAGCTTTTGGTGCGACACGCGATCGTACGCTTTCTCAAAATCTAGAAAAATAATATCTGTTTGACCTTGCCTGTCAAGGGTTTTGGCGAGTTCATGTACTGTTTCTAATAGTTGTGTTACGGTAGATACACCTTTGCGGAAGCCGTGTTGTCTGGGGTCAATAAGTTTGTTTTCTTCTAGAAATGTTGATAAGTGCTTGAACATAATATGTTCCAATATTTTTGCACATGTACACAAGAGGGTGATAGGTCTATATGAAGTAACCAAATGTGGAGTGTTCGATTTAGGTATAGGCGTAATTTTACCATATTTCCAATCTTCTGGGATCTTAGATTGGGATAAGGATTTGTTAAATATAAGATGCAGATAATGTGAGCACCATTCAGCGTACCTCACCAAGAAGTGGTTATCAATACAGTCTATTCCGGGTGTTTTCTTACGATCAATTTGAAGCAAAAGAGAAAGGACACCTTCCTGGGATATCGAAATGTTGCTTATTGGGGGAATGTTCTCGAACTGGTTGACTGAAGGTGTAATAGTGTCGTCTTTCGTGAATACTGAACAGAAGAAGTCGTTAAAAGACGTTGCAATGGTGAGTCGGTCAGTGACGGTTTCCCCGTTAACTACAATGTTAGAAATTGACTTCTTATTTGGGGAAAAATAGCGCCAAAATTTTTCAGGAGACGAGAGAAAAAAATTTTTCATAGTTACTTTGTGGTAAAATTCTTTAGCCTTTTTAATGCTTTCTTGAAGGCGTTTGCGCATTGACACAAGTTTTTCACTGTTAGCTGGTGATGGAGACTTGCGATGCTGTTTTCTTAATTTTTTTGTCTTTCGTCCCATACGCACTATTTCCCTTGTAATCCATGGAGAAACCCTATGGCTGAAAATTTCTCTGAAGGGCACAAATTGTTCAATGCACGACAAAACAAGTGATTTAAAAAAGTGCCACAAGTCTTCGACAGAGCAATCATTTGACTCGTAAAGAGAACAGAATGTTGGAAACGACATGTCTAGAGCGTCAATAATGTCCACATCTTGAGCACGTGAAAAAACTGGAACCGACCGTCGGTATTTCTCTGTTTTTATGACACGATTTCCAGGGATCGACAAGAAAACCATTTTATGATCTGAAATTCCTTCCATTACTTGTACATCAACGTTTCGACTTGCAATATTCTGGCTAACAATAAAGAGATCCAAGAGTGAGCTCTTGTCTTTCTGAATGCGCGTGGGTTGTTTGACTAATTGCGTTAAATTATGAAAGAGCATAAGGTCCACAATGGGTTCCGCCGCACAGACGAGTGGCTGCGGAAAACCACCGGACCAGTCGATGGACGGAACATTAAAGTCTCCAGCTATCAACACATTGCTTGTGTCACATCTGCTAGAACACAGGAATTCATTCAGCTTTTCGAAGAATGTGTGATCACTATTTGGGGGGCGATAGAATGCGCCTACAGACAAATTTAGTTCGTGTAAATAGAGTAGAAATATCAGCCGTCATGCAGACACTGCGGAATCAGGGCGTAGATGAAATATATATAAACATTCTGGAAGAAATCTACAGGGGATCAACTGCTACCATAGTGCTTCATAAAAAAAGCAACAGAATACCAATAAAGAAGGGTGTAAGGCAGGGGGACACAATCTCCCCAGTGCTATTCACTGCGTGCTTACAGGACGTTTTCAGAAGCCTAGAATGGGAACAGTTAGGGATAAGAGTTAATGGAGAGTACCTCAGTAACCTGCGTTTCGCCGATGACATTGCATTGCTGAAGAACTCAGGGGACGAATTGCAACTCATGATTACGGAGTTAGACAAGGAGAGCAGAAAGGTGGGTCTTAAAATTAATCTGCAGAAAACGAAAGTAATGTACAACAACCTCGGAAAGGAGCAGCGCTTTGCGATAGGTAATAGTGTACTTGAAGTTGTAAAAGACTATGTCTACTTAGGGCAGGTAATAACCGCAGAGCCTAACCACGAGATTGAAGTAACTAGAAGAATAAGAATGGGGTCGAGTACATTCGGCAGGCACTCTCAAATTATGACAAGTAGATTGCCACTGTCCCTCAAGAGGAAGGTATATAACAGCTGTATCTTGCCGGTACTTAGCTACGGAGCAGAAACCTGGAGACTCACAAAGAGGGTTCAACTTAAATTGAGGACGACGCAGCGAGCAATGGAAAGAAAAATGGTAGGTGTAACCTTAAGAGACAAGAAGAGAGCAGAGTGGATTAGGGGACAAACGGGAGTTAAGGATATCATAGCTGCAATAAAGAAGAGGAAATGGACATGGGCCGGGCATGTAGCACGTAGACAGGATAACCGCTGGTCATTAAGGGTCACCAACTGGATTCCCAGAGAAGGGAAGCGGGGTAGGGGGAGACAGAAGGTTAGGTGGGCAGATGAGATTAAGAAGTTTGCGGGTATAAATTGGCAACAGCAAGCACAGGACCGGGTTAACTGGCGGAACATGGGAGAGGCCTTTGTCCTGCAGTGGGCGTAGACAGGCTGATGATGATGATGATGACAAAGTCCTACGCAAGATCACCAACCTCACCTACGAGATACAGCGAGTCGTCGACGAAGCGCACTCAATGCCACCACCATCCACTGTTGTGCACGTCGTAAGACTGAAGCCTTATGTGTCACCCAACACTCCCCTGTCGTGACAAGCGCCGGGTCGGCACTTTAACGCCGTGGGGTAGTGCCACAAGGCAGTAGTGGGGTTGGGGCATAAAGCGGTAGAGGGTCCCTGCCTGAACGAAAAGACTACGAAGTGGAGAGAGACTGGTCCCAGCCCGCTATTATTTCTCCCTCCCCTTTTTTTCTTTTTTTAACATTGCGCCAAATTAATTTCACAGTCAAAACACAGTAATCATATTCCCCTAATCTAGAAAATCTATAGGTATTTACTTACATTAACCACCGGCTTCTTGGCCAATCCCCCTTAGTGGGTGAGAGCCACAAAAGAAAGCTACAAGCAAGCAAGCAAGCAAGCCCGCCAGTGTGCCAGGCATTGTCATCGCGTGAAAACGTCGTAAATATCTACAAATATACGTTTCCTTGTAAGATTATTAAAAGTAAATTTTAATGAACTGTGCTTCAAAAGCTATACTTTATAGCTTGAGGTTTGTGTACGCCTATGTTTATGTCGGGCCTAGAAACGTTCGAAACGGGAAGTGATTACAAAAACTGCGCTAACAATAGGCAATTATTAGTCGACAAAAGGACCTAAAAGCATGCGAAACCATTTGACGGAGTTGTTTGCTTGGAAGAACGATTCCTTCAACATCAGCGCCAATTTCAGCTGAAAACGTGCATCCAAAAAGAGCCACCATGTGGTAGGTCAAATACGTAAACTAGACAGATGCAGCAAGGTGGCGTGAAAGATTGCGCGTGGCAAACGCAATGGGTTGTTTGATGCAGTATTCATGCGCATTTAGATCTTCACCCCACCCCTCAGCTCGTTAAACTGTTGAATTGGAATTCTACGCGCAACGGGAAGAGGTGTGGCAGTGGGATATCACACGCGACTCATCAGGCAAACTTACGAGAAGCCACTTGTTTTCGCTGAAAAACTGAAACTGCATAAGTATTCCTTTTGTTTTTCCATAGTAGGATGTGCCGTGGTCCAAACACAATACTAGGACTGTGCGTCAGGCTTGAAACACGCCGATACTCTTCTACAGTTCGAAAAAGGGTCACATCTAAAGATACGCAGTGCCAATGAACTGCCTGCCTTGTTTTTCCTTCTTTGTTTTTCAACGTGGCTGCAACAACTCGTATGTACGCGAGAAACACTGTAAGTGTTGTGAACCTGAACTCACAGAAAACTTTATTCGCCTAATAGGCAGGGGAAATTTCACTGTGGTGAAAATTTGAACGCACACGGATAATAAACATAGCTTGCTTCGGTGGCGAAAAACGACTTTTTTAGTTTTGTTTCTTCGATAAACTACACTGTTTCAAACAGGGGCGTGCTTGGAACGACCGCAGCACCATTGTACAGAAAGTGAAGGCTAAATAGGATCAAGGAACTTGAGGCGCTGCGATTGGTAGCTTGAATTGTGTCACCGTCTCAGAGTTGCGCGGGGTTCTACCAAATGCAACTTAGATATTTTCAGGCCTGCTCACTGTGTCTGCCGCGAAATCTGGCATCACTCAGTTAAGACCGCCTTGTTCCACTGCACACAAATGTCTACGCTTGTTCTCGTCACTCGACTGACACAGATTGTGAAGCCCGATGAATGCTTTCGTGGCGTGCTGCTGTGCTGGTTGGCGATTACAGAAGACTGTCTTTTTCTGTGTCCGTGAACTGCAGCGTGGATATGTGATGTGTTTCGTGAGCAGAATATTCACAATCTGTACGGCCACAAATCCGAATGGTTAGGCGATGCTGCATGGTGAATTGTCGCGGAAAAGGTACCGAGTTTGCGAGTTTTCTTGTTTCCCATTGACAAACGAGGAACAAAATTGGAGAGTGTCATTCATCAAGTTCATGTACATTCATTTCCTTCTTGACCCCAAGGTACGTGGGTCCGTACTGCATATTTCTAAGTCGTTCCATTGACGCCATCTCCGCGATGTTCCATTGTTGCTTTAAAATAAAGATCTCGTGTGTGAGTCAGACCGGTTGGGGCAAGCTGTCATTCAAAAACAAATGCGCGTGGCAGTACATTTTAAGAACAGGTATTTTTCCTTCAGGGTCGCTAAGCATTTTGGTATTGGTGATTAGCGACACGGACTTGTATTACTTCTGGTCAATTGGTCGAGAAAAATAGAAGGAATGTTGTTGCATTACTTAGTGAATTGGCTTTGCACATAGTATATTTGTGCCAATATTCTACCTCTTTAGTGAGGTATTATAATTTTGCGCCTGTCTCGTCAGCAACGTAACCTAATATGTTAGCTTGAAATTTACATGCATGTAGACACCTACAATAAAGCGCTTTCTGAAATGGTTTTCAGGTATGTGAGCTATACTTCAAGCTGGAATGATGTAGAACCACTACAGAAACTACACCGTTCAAAAGTCCAGCAGCGCAGCAGAAGCTGCCACGGGGACAACACGGTTTATTATAGACCCACTACTAACATTTTTCCCAGTTCCTAAGTTTATGACAAACTATGCACTACTGTGAGAGGGGCTAGAGCAAAACAAGAAACACCGCTCCTTGTGTTGGTCAAAAAGATTTTTTTGTGAAGCGAAAGATTTAGTTTTCTGTTGCAAGGGTCATCACCCTGATATTGTGCTGATTATCATAATTGTCGCAGCGGCACACACTCTACAATAAACCATCTGTGTCTATGAGGATAGATGTTTCAAAGAGTACAAATAAAACTGCGGAAACTTTGCACTTGTGTAGGAACGATTTCTCTGCATGCTCTAGATAGTTTGTATGTGTGCGTGCGCGTGTGTGTAAATAAAGAAAGAACTAATAAAATTTACCCTATTTATTTCATCAGTTGTCGGTATATCAAATTTTGCTCTTACGGATTGACCACACGTTCAATAGCACACAGTCTTTGATATAATTGTGGAAGAAATGGCTCGCAGGCAAATCTCCAAACGCTTTCAAGTGCAATGAATTACTCGAAGGAGCACCTTTTTTATCAGAATGTTGAATAAAGCTGTCAGGCATGTAACACTCTCCGCGAACGCTTTATCTTTCAACGGAAGACGATCGTGGCAATGAATTTAAAGCCTCCCATGCGCCTGGTCACTCGGGCAAAACGATTGACGTCACGGCAGCAGAGAGCAGGCTTCATAAAATTCTTCGAGGTGGCATTGCTCCACTGAAGTTGTGCGGGCGTACACTGCCCACGTCCCACATAACTGTCCGGAGCTCTAATTGCAGGGGTATGTGGTAGGTCATCTTTAGTGTCACTTGCTATGACTGCGTTAGTTTTACTTTCTTTCTTAAAACTAGCTTCGATTTCTACAGTATTGCTTCAAAAAGTAACGCCTATTGTGAAGTCTGGTATTAGGTTACGCATTCGCAAAAATTACGGACGCGGTATGTTTTTGTCGAATGTTTTGAGTTGGATCTGCAAAAATAGTCACGCTGATGGCGAAAAATTTCTTCTGTTTGACTACTTATTTCACGTTATTTTTCATGGCGAAACGTAACAGTTGAAACGTGTTTAAAGAACAAACAAAAGAAAATCTGTGCAGCTACAATAACTGACAAAAATATTAGCTCATCATCAACAGCTACAATTCGAAGATGAACGTTTTGAGTATGAAGCGTGCATCCTATATACCAATGCGCCACATGGGCGAAGCTGCGCATAAGTCTTGAGCTACGACAGAATCAAATATAAGAGGTGTTTGCACATTGCAGGCTAGCGATCACAGTGCCACGAATAGCTTGATCCTGGTGACAGCTTCGCTTTTCAAAGCTCATTCCAAGCACAACATTATTTTATTGGACTCACGCTGAACCACCGAGAGTAGTTTAAACGGCCAAGGTAGCTGCGGCATTTTCTGGGATAAACAAGTATTAGTATTAGGTATAAGATCAAGGCATGCAATTGCTGCCACGCATGCTCACATATGACTTATTTACAACTCCATAGGTCCCTCGTAGATTTCTTAGCGGGAAGTTCTGTCCTTCTAGAGAATATTGGTGACAACTGCATATGGGTCATATTTATTCATACCCTAATATGCCAGAAGCGATGATGTATGCTTTGAAAGGCTTGGCTTTCGGGTGCGCTGTCATTGGTGCACAATCGTGGAGCTGTGGACCGGAAGAATAATTTGTTTTCATTCATTCCATATCATATGTACAATCGTTATTTTCTAAATGCCTTTTCGAGCTCGAGAATGTAATTCTTGGTGCTTTAAACATGACATGACTAACGTACACGTAGTTTATAACAGACAGTTTCAGTTTCGCAGGCGTAGAGGCTTTTCGTTTATTGAGCATGTACGTGTCAGTAGTGCGCATGTGCAGAACTTAGCGGCTGCGCGCTGGCTTCACGAACGTACGCCATATTTGATTTTTTGAGTGTGTTTCTTGCGCACGTCAACAGCATCACGCAGGTGCTCACACAAGATAGCGGGACGATGCGACAACAAGATAGCGTGTCGTTAATTAGCTACCGCAGTGTTCGTAATTCTAAGCAGACGGAGCTGTGTAGCAGCCCTCACAGCGCGTAGCGTACGTGTAGATAGAAGCGTTTGTGATGGTGTGCACGTATCGTACGTGGTCGTTTCGCGTTGGCGTACGTGAAATTCCTACGTACGTGAAACTGAAACTGCCAAACATTTTAAGGCGCTGGTGGAATTACTAACGCAAATTAACTTTCGATGGACCTAACTGGAATTGTAATTGCTTCGTTTTTTTGTAACATTTATATGTCAAGAACATGAGCGTATGAATCTGAAAGAAAAACAGTGGTAACACAGGTACGGGTGAAGGAACATTCCACGATTACTGTCGCTGACTGCCAACAAAGCTTTTATTGCTCGTGCACATCTTCTGCAGCAAATGGTGATAATTTCTCAGGATGCTCCGGTTTTGTATGCCCCATGAGGTGAAGCGTCGTCCTTTATGTAGCTGTTGTGGTTATAGTGGCTACCATTCACAAGTTTGCACAAAAAAGCCTCCTTTCTGTGGTGTCGAGAACACGACCTGCACAGCAGAATGCCTTGTAGCCTTTTTGATACAGAGGAAGGGTGTGCATGGACGTATAGAATGACCGCTAGCTTATTGTCTTTAAGTTAAGTTCGAACCTTTAACTAGGTGACATGAGCTGTTTGATGAGAACTTGTTCCGGTGACGAGAAAATAAGTACCAAAGAAGCAGCTTGTTCAGACCCACTTCTTTTGCTTGTGAAAGCTGCGGTTCACATTGTGGCGAAATAAGCGGGTGCGAGCGTTCTTGCTGCCTGCTAGTGCAGAGGCTCCTTTCACAATTCCTAAATGGGCGTAGAAAAATGGCAACGGCTTCTTCTTCAAGCGTGGCGCGTATGCGCAGTAGGTGAGGTCCTGGCTAAAGTGGAGCTCCGGGAACAGAAACCGGATACAGTCGTCGACTGAACTTTGTTTCTTGAAGGAGACGTCTCAGAATATCGTCTGAAAGTCGCCAAAACATTCTGTACATACGTGCAACTCTTTTTTTTGTAGTCGTGTTGGACAAAATCGAGGAAATGGTCTGCGAAGCCAAAAACTTTCGTTGAGCCAACCGAGAAGAGTCAGGTGATCTGAGCACTGCCGATCACTAATGCCTGTATCTTGTCACTTAGGATGGAGGCCATACGGGAACCGTTACTCCCCCCCCCCCCCGTTAATTTTTCGCATAAACGGTGTTCTTGATGCCAGTGGAGCGAACGTGAATTAAAGTAAGCACCCGTGCCAGCGTAATGTTCGTTTGTCCGTGTTTGCATTAGTGCTATTTTGAAGATGAAACCCTGCCAACGAGCTCGCATCCATTCACTTCTAAGGCACCTACGGAACTACAAAGTGAAAGCCTGCGTAAAAAACAACTTGTTCTTTCTAGGAATACAAGTTTCGGTATATTAAGAAATCGCTGTCGTGATACTAGGTTAACTAGCAAAATCATGCATTTCGTAGTTTATTTCAATCTGATATAGCAGTCATGACGGCATACAACGCAAACACAAGACCACAAACTAGTGAGATGATGAAGAGGCAGCACATTTGACGCAGGGATTCTGATTCTTTGTTATGTTGTGTTTGTGGTCATTAACATTATGAATGATTACATATTCCAACTTGCCCAATAAGTGGCGTTCTTGACCCATATGCCAGGCACAACTTTTTACGCAAAGAGATGTGCCTCCAATCTAAGGAATAATGCTGAGGGTTTAATAAATGTTCACCTGTATAAATAAATTTGTGCCGCTTTTATTCAGGCTACATATTGCATATCACTAGCCTGAGAGCACAGAAAGTCAGATTATCGTTGGTTGAAAATTCGTGAATGATTTTTTTTTCACAAAGTCTTCAGAAAAAGACTACGAAGTGTTGCTTGATTTTTCTATGAGGAAGCAGTGAGTGGCTACACTAGCGATAAAGCGCCTATGGTCACCGCACACAAGCTCCCCTGTATCTTGACGCCTATGGCACTGCTGCGACGATTTGTCAATTTTCACGGGTAAAAACGACAAGCTGGATGTCAGGCATGCTGTCGTGGTGGACTCGGGGATAATCTGCACTACATTGTGGCTCATTACGTGCACCTTAATCTAAGCATACTCGTGTTTTTTTAGAGGCGAAGCTCCTTATGGCGTGACTTGTGCGTCCCCCGTTGTCAAAGTGCGTAACCTGGGGCACATACCCCCCCCCCTCTTGCACAAATCCGCATGTATATGTTACAGAAAACGTAGCAAGGCATCGTTATCACGTTGTCGGTGTTAAAGCGCTGACAGCAGAAATGTGGTACATACTCTTGTTTAGTCCTTGGAATGTGCGCAGGATGGCGGTACTTGCATATAATGAATATATGATATAAAGAAGCCAAATGGCGCTACTTGAAGTGTTCGCTAGCTGGACAGACGGACGCATGCATTTACTGACGCACGGACGGACGGACGCACAAACGGGCGCTCAACAGACGCACGTTCGGACGGACGGAAGCACAGACAGATTGACATGCGCTTTTCCTCAGTCATCATCATTTATTTCGTGGATATTCTGTGATTTTTTTTAGGTTTTGGGCTCACGTAAATATGGTCCCCATGGCCACGTAGTGGAGCTCACCACAACGGCCCTCATGTGCTAGAGCCACCACAACATGTGCCTTGCGACAGTTGGCGGCATGTTAACGCGTGGTGGATTCCTTAAACACTCTGGTAACTGCTCGATGAGTCATAACGGCAAAAATCAACAGAAAACACAAAATTGGCATTCGAAGGAATAACCTCAGACCCATGCGGCAACATAAACTTGGCGGAATCTTAAAAGACAATTCACTACGTCTTTTCCCGCGTAATATTTTTAGGCGTGCCTCAATAATAATTGCATTAAACGGCAACAGCTCGAGCTCGTGCTTTTTGTACGCAATGCATGAATTAGTTGAGATTTTATGTCCCAAGATAGTGGTAGGTTTTCGGTTGCTGTTCTGGTTGGAGAATTTGTCGTTGTTGAAAAATTTCGGACACCTGAGGCTCTTGAACCTGTTTTTAAATATCACGGGCCTCTGGCACTTTGCCTGCATTGAAACGCGACCACTGTAGCAGGAGTTCGATCACCGACCTCCGCGTAGTTCGATCACCGACCTCCGCGTAGTTCGATCACCGACCTCCGCTATACAGTCAGGCACCAAGTCCAATATAGATCACAGTGGCGGTTGCATGCAAAAAAAAACTAATGGTTTTTCGGAAAGTGCCACTTCAGTGAAGTCCTCAGACCCTGTACATAAGTGTGCGGAGGCTTGCCTACTGAGAACGACGGAAAAGGCGTACTTCATTTTGGCGACACCCTTCTTCACCTATTGCTCTATTCCCGCTCAACATGGTTGACTAAAGGTGAAAAAACTGAATAGGAAGCGATTATTAGTTTTTCACGTTAAGTAGCCTCGGGGTTTTCACCCATCATTATCCGAAACCTGCTTGACCGGAACTCGGTAAAAAGATGGCGCAGAGTGTTCCAACCCTTCGCCCACCCCGAATATACATAAGGTGGGGCCTCAAACTTTTGCCTACGTGTATGAAACCGCATCTTATTGTAACGGAGGAGGAACGAACCTTAATGGAGCGTTGCGGCACAGTCTTGTCGTAGAAAGCAGCAAGTGAGCTCACTTGCATCAAGTAAACATATATATATATATATATATATATATATATATATATATTGTAGTGAAGAAGATGAATGCTACTCAGAAGGGCAGGGGGTATGACTCAGTCGGTGAAGAAGACGACGTTTGGTTGGCTGGGAACTCAGGCTGGTTCCGCCATTACCACTTGACGTGTCGTGACCGCTCTCCTGTTTTATAAAAGAGTGCAACTCTAAAACGCCTCATTATAATTGGTGGAGAGTGCTGGGTAACGCCTAATCCTGGAACTGCGAAACCGTACGTTGCCTCCAGTTGCTACGATGTCCACGGACGATGATCAGCAGGCGGCCGCCTCGGCTCCAACTACTGCAGCTCCTGTCTGTCTTGGCTCCTTTCGGCAACGCGATCCACCTACCTTCAGTGGAACCGATGACAAAGACGCGGAAGACTGGCTCGACGAATACGACCGGGTGAGCAAGCACAACAAGTGGGACGATGCACACAAGCTCACTGTCGTCCAATTTTATTTGACCGACGTCGCCAGTCTGTGGTACCGCAATCACGAGAGAGACCTCCCCACCTGGTCGGCCTTCCGAACGGCGTTTGCGGACTTGTTTGGCCGTCCAGCACTTCGCAAACTACGGGCCGAACAGCGCTTGCGTACCAGGGCTCAGCAGAATGGTGAGCATTACACCAGTTATATTGAAGATGTGGTCGACCTTTGCCGGCGTGTCAACTCGGCCATGACAGAAGCCGAGAAGATCAAACACATCTTGAAAGGCGTGACTGACGACGCATTTCAGATGCTTGTCGCCAAAAGCCCGCAAACGGTAGCGGAAGTGATCCAACTGTGTCAGAGCTATGATGAGCTCTGGAAACAGCGTGACACCACTCGTCGTGCTACCGCGCCATGTGCAACCATCTCCGCTTTAACGTCGGCTGGCTCTATAGATCACACCACTTTGCTTCTCGAGATCAAGCAATTTGTACGAGAGGAGGTCGCACGCCAGTTGTCCCTCGTGCCTTATACCTCCGAAAGTGCCCCATCTACTTTAGCGCCATCAATACAGCGAGTAGTCCAGGAGCAAGTGTCCGAGGCGCTACCAACAGCTCACGCACCACCTGTGGCTGCTCCATTGACCTATGCCGAAGCACTGAACGGAACCCGACGTCCACCTGTCGCGAACGGCCACGTTTCTTTGTCGCGAACGCCTACGTCCACGCGTCCCTTTGTCGTACCGACTGAGCCTATGTACCAGACTGCCCGTCCTATCTCCCGACCACCACCTCGACGCTTTCAGAACCCTTGGCGCACTCAAGACAACCGCCCCATATGCTTCGCCTGTGGAATTGCGGGTCACGTGGCACGATTTTGTCGACGGCGTGAGTTTTTCCTGCGTGACGACGTCAGGCCCAACAATTATGATTTACCCCCACGACCGGAGCCGGCTGTATATGGCGAGACTACCACAATGGACACATTTTCACCTCGCCGGAACTTCAACAGACACCGGTCGCCTTCACCTCAACGCCGTTCCCTTTCCCCTATGCTCCGTCGACCTCGCCCTGTCCCTGAGGAAAACTAGGAGCCGCGGTTCCGGGGGCAAGCACTGCGGATCTTTCGAACTCCACAAGACCTTGTTTTTCGCCGTCCAACGTCGTTGCTGTCTCCGTTGAAGGTATACCTGTTTTTGCATTGGTCGATACTGGCGCCGCAGTGTCTGTAATGACTGAAAAACTTTGCCGTCGACTAAAAAAAGTCACAATGCCTCTACACGACTTCGTTTTAAGCACTGCGAGCGAGCAACGAATTCGCCCTTTTGCTGCATGCACAGCACGTGTCGTTATTGCTGACAATATATATGTCGTCGAGTTCGTAGTGCTCCCGCAGTGTTCCCATGACATTATATTAGGCTGGGACTTTCTCTGCACTCATCATGCCGTCATCGACTGTGCTCGCGCGGAAGTGGAGTTCGCGCCGTTATGCGACGCTGCTTCACTCGACTTGTCCCTTTCACCTGCAAAAGTTTTCGTTGCCGCCGACACTTCGATACCCCCGTTTCGTCCGCCCTAGTTCCGCTTTCCTGTGACGTCTCTAGTGGCTCAACTGTTCTTTTTACGCCTTCTGTAACCGCTGTTCGCCGCAAGTGCTTCCTGATTCCTTTCGCCGTTCTGAATATTCACGATGGATCAAGTGCAATTTATGTATCAAATCCGTTTCCCTCGCCTTCCAAGTTACTGTGCGGAGAGTGCCTGGGCTTTGCCGATGACATTGATCCCTCGAGTGCACGTGTAGTTCCTGACCACTCGACTACGCTACCTATTGATGCTGTTGATTGCTGCGCGTCATCCTCTTCCCCATCATTCACCGACGCAATTTCGCGCTGCATCGACCCCAACCTTACGGCCCAGCAGCGCACCGACATCATCGCCCTCCTCGAGCGCTTCCGTGCCAGCTTCGACCACCAGCAACTGACTTTTGGCCGTGCTTCCACTGTATCTCACGAAATCGACACTGGCCTTCACGCTCCTTTACGTCAGCGTCCGTATCGGGTATCGGCATCTGAGCGTCGCATAATCGCGGAACAAGTTGACGACATGTTGAAGCGAGGTGTTATTGAGCCCTCTAACAGCCCGTGGGCCTCCCCAGTTGTTCTAGTCAAGAAAAAGGATGGCTCAATAAGATTCTGCGTCGTCTACCGCCGGTTGAATAAGATCACGCGCAAAGATGTTTACCCGCTACCTCGCATAGACGATGCCCTTGACTGCTTACAAGGCGCGAAGTTCTTCTCGTCACTAGATCTGCGTTCAGGTTATTGGCAGGTTCCCATGGCTGAGGCTGATCGCCCCAAGACGGCTTTTGTTACCCCTGATGGCTTATATGAATTTAACGTCATGCCATTTGGGCTCTGCAATGCGCCTGCCACTTTCGAGCGCATGATCGACAACATCCTCCGTGGCCTGAAATGGCAGACATGTCTGTGCTATTTAGACGATGTTGAATATTTTCAAGCGACTTTTCAACGCATCTTCAACGGCTCGAGACAGTGCTTACTTGCCTCACCGCCGCCGGTCTACAGCTCAACTTGAAGAAGTGCTGCTTCGGCGCTCGACAACTCCTAATTTTGGGCCATGTTGTATCTAGAGATGGCATTCTTCCGGATCCGACGAAACTCCGTGCCGTCGCCGAATTTCCCAAGCCGAAGACCTTAAAAGAACTTCGCAGCTTCCTCGGTTTATGTTCATATTTTCGTCGTTTTATTCGCAACTTCGCCTCCATCATATCGCCCTTGACTGACCTTCTTGCCGGCAACAAAGACCTTTCTAGTTGGTCGTCAGCTTGTGACGATGCATTTGCCACACTCCGCCACCTTCTTACGTCACCTCCTATACTGCGACATTTTGATCCTCTTGCCCCGACGGAAATACACACGGATGCTAGCGGAGTTGGCCTCGGTGCTGTGCTCGCCCAGCGTCGGTGCTGTGCTCGCCCAGCGTAAACCTGGATTTGATGAGTACGTCGTCTCTTACGCCAGCCGTGCACTCACAAAAGCAGAAGCCAACTATTCAGTCACCGAAAAAGAGTGTCTAGCCATCATATGGGCCATAGGCAAGTTTCGACCATATCTTTACGGGCGCCCATTCAGCGTGGTTACAGATCATCATGCATTATGTTGGCTCTCCTCGTTAAAAGATCCCACCAGCCGGCTTGCCCGTTGGGCGCTTCGGCTACAAGAGTACGACATCCACGTCGTTTACCGATCTGGCCGAAAACATTCCGACGCAGACGCGTTGTCCCGATCACCTCTACGATGTAGTGACAAGCCGCCGTCTTCGCCTGCCCCCGACGTATCTGCACTTAGTGTCAGTGACATGCGACAGGAGCAACGAAAAGATCCTTGGATCGCTTCACTTATCAACTTGTTGAATCGAACTCCCTCGCAAAATATCCCTAGAGGTATGCGCCGTCAAATACAGCACTTCCTTATCAGAGATGGTTTGCTATACAGACGTAATTATCTCTCCGAAGGACGCCAATGGCTTCTAGTCATTCCCAGAAGTCTCCGCTCAGACATATGTGCCTCCTTTCACGCCGACCCACAATGCGCCCATGCTGGAGTGTTAAAAACCTACACCCGCCTGTCCCACCGCTACTACTGGCGTGGAATGTATCGCTTCGTCCGTCGCTACGTACGTTCCTGTCTCGCTTGTCAACGCCGGAAGAATCCCACTCCAACTTCTCCAGCTCCACTACAACCCTTACCTTGTCCTGCCCGACCGTTTGACCGTGTTGGTATTGATCTGTATGGACCTCTTCCGATTACACCGGCTGGAAATCGCTGGGTAATCGTCGCTATCGATCACCTTACGCGCTACGCAGAAACTTCACCACTCTCTTCTGCGTCAGCCAGCGACGTCGGTCGTTTCATACTGCATCAGATCATTTTACGTCACGGTGCACCACGTGAACTCCTGAGTGACCGAGGGCGTGTGTTTTTGTCGGACGCTGTCGAATCGCTTCTCAAGGAATGCCAAGTCATTCATCGCACCACCACCGCGTATCATCCTCAAACAAATGGCATTACAGAAAGATTCAACCGTACATTAGGAGATATGCTGTCGATGTACGTCGCAACCGATCACACCAATTGGGACAGTATTCTCCCTTTTGTAACCTACGCGCATAATACTGCTGTCCAGACAATCACTGGTTTCTCGCCATATTTCCTCCTTTATGGTCGCGAGCCCTCTTGCACGCTAGACACCATCCTTCCTTACCACCCGGATGTTGCTGAGTCGACGACGATGTCACAAGCTGCTAAATACGCGGAAGAGTGTCGTCAGCTTGCCCGCTCCTTCACAAGTGCTGAACAGCAACGCCAGAAACACCACCGCGATAGCCCGACGCCTCCGGCTTCTTATGCATCGGATGAACTTGTCTGGCTTCGCATCCCTTCAACAAGCCCTGGTCTCTCAACGAAACTGATGTACAAGTATGACGGACCTTACCGTGTGGTTAAACAAACTTCACCCGTCAATTACATCGTGGAGCCGCTTGAACAGCCCCATGATCAACGACGCCGTGGACGTGAGACCGTCCACATAGACCGCCTAAAACCGTATTACGATCCCTCTATTGTCTCCTGTCCATGAGTCGCCAGGATGGCTCTTTTCCGGAGGGGAGGAAAATGTAGTGAAGAAGATGAATGCTACTCAGAAGGGCAGGGGGTATGACTCAGTCGGTGAAGAAGACGACGTTTGGTTGGCTGGGAACTCAGGCTGGTTCCGCCATTACCACTTGACGTGTCGTGACCGCTCTCCTGTTTTATAAAAGAGTGCAACTCTAAAACGCCTCATTATAATATATATATATATATATATATATATATATATATATATATATATATATATATATATATATATATATATATATATATACACTTTTGCGTGAGTTGTTGAGTGTGTATATTTTCCTTCACGCTATGCGCAGGAAAACAAAAATATTCGTAATTTAATATACGTTTTGGCCTGTAACTAGGTACCAGATACAGCAAAACGGCGGTTTTCGTACTGTTACGGCTTGCGAAAGAAAAACAACATATATATATCCACTGCGCGTGGCGCGGCATGTAAACGCATGCTATAGTTTCTCGGTGAATTCCGCAAGGGCATCGTAGTCAGTAGTAAACATAGAAATTCGTCGCACGCAAGGAATATGTGTCATGTTGGCACGTTTTGGAGAGTTTAATATTATCTGAGGCTTTATATGTCTCAAAGTGACCGTATGATTTTGATGTGAGGGGGGGTGCAGAATACGGCTGCCGTGGCTTGCCTTCAGGCCTGAAGTCATGCACTACTACCGCTACAGCACCGCGGTGGACCAACTATTAGATAACCTGTCAGTTTCTCTGCAAATACTCTGGTTCAACACGCCTGCGTTTATATTTTGTCCATTCTTCGTTACGGGTAGTTCTGGTCTACCATAGCTCAGAGACAGCATTTCCAGTGCTTCTAGGGCGAGGGTTCCGCTTTGTCACTGTAATTTGGCAGTGAATGATTTTTTTGTGATCTTCTTCTTATTTCTTGGGAAAGGAATAGCCATAGAGTTCTCGTGGCCTAAATGGTTTAATGTAAACAACAATGCAGACAGTTAAAATGTTAAGGAGCTTTTTGCTAAAAGTAATTCTTTTCATCTTTATCTGCTACCACGCACTCGTGCGTAGAGGGAGTTCTAATGTGTGAAGACGTGATGTGTCTGATTGTCATAGGACTTTTAAACGAATTTGCCATGTCTGGAAAACACCCACTGCACTATAATGTACTCGTTGCATAGCAATGTACACATAAACATGGCTTATATTTGCACCTATTTACTGACTATATTGTAAATTCAGTGTGACTGACTTCACCACTGATACACTTGTGACTTCCAGCCATTGTTGACTGCAAGCGCTGCCCCATAAAACTGGTAAAGAGTTCGGAGATTCCCACGTCTCTAACTCTGGCCGAAGACCAGATCTTTCTCAGAGTGGAGCTTCCATGGCCACGAGGTGTTTCTCTTCCAAAAGAAATCTCGCTCGCCGACGATGATGGACTCCTCCTCACGGGGAACTAGCAGTCTTAGGTTTCGGCACCGAAGAGCACGTGTACGCGGCAAGCGAAAATTTCCAAGGCACTGTTCTGCAGTTGCGCGCCCTTCCACTCCTCTGCCCGCTACGCAGATGCCACCAGAAAACTACTGCGGAATACCGAGGAGATATGCATCGTCCACAACAACGAAAAGGTGTACACGCTCATCCAAATGTTTCCTAACGCCAAGGTTATCGGTTTGTGTCATGATCTCTGCGAGCACTTCTTGGAATTAGAGGAGCCGCAGAGGGGCCCTTCCACGCCACTTGTGAAGCGGAGCCAACTGAGGAAACTAGTGGGCAACTTAAAGACTGACCCTGAAAGCTGCCTGATGTTGAGTTACGTGACGACGCTGGCGGTCCTACGCACTTGCCCACATGTAAGTGATGCCACCACACACACTTTTCATTCTCGTGTGTTGGAGAGTTTGCTTGCTTGTATAGCACGAGCAACAGTGTGAATGGTGCTTAATAGAGCAGGCGCGTTCATTTGCTTCGAACGCATGTATGCAGTACGATTCTCGCACGAGTTTATGTCCGCTGGTTTTCACCGTCTTATCCAACGTATAGGCACCTCTGCTTTCTTTAAAAGCAATTAAGTGCCCCTCACCAGGCCCCATGAGTTATTTTAAATAAACACTGGCAGTTGTGTGTTCAATGAATAGCGTGACGCCACCAGATTTCTTTCAATCGACTTACTGCGAGCTTAGAAAACCAGCGTTTCAAAGCGGCGCGGTAACATAATGAAAGGGGGTGATCTCGAAACTCATGCTGTTCACCCAACGTAGTCTTGATTGATATGTGGGCTTTAACGTCCCAAAACCACCATATGATTATGAGAGACGCCGTAGTGGAGGGCTCCGGAAATTTCGACCACCTGGGGTTCTTTAACGTGCACCCAAATCTGAGCACACGGGCCTACAGCATTTCCGCCTCCATCGGAAATGCAGCCGCCGCAGCCGGGATTCGAACCCGCGACCTGCGGGTCAGCAGTCGAGTACCTTAGCCACTAGACCACCGCGGCGGGGCACACCCAGCGTAGTCTTCTCAAGCCATATCTCTTCCCTATCCTCTCCAGCATTTGAGCAAATGGTCTCGTTTACGCATGGCGTCTCCGAAAAAGCCCTAACCCCGCGTACGCGAGCGGCGTTGTTTAGTTGACCAGCGTTGTTTTGTGGTCAAATTGCTATTTTGTGTACAATGTTGCTTTGTGGCCAGTTTGTGGGATGTATGCCTCGGTGCGCAATCGTTTGAATAAGCGGGTGTAGACACTGTAGAGTGAATAAGCATATTGACTACTCGAACGCCCAATACCTTAAGATTCGTTTGCAGGGCTAGCACCGACTCGATAGGCTTGATGCGCTATGCGCCGGGACATAAGCGCATGCAAAACGCATGCATCTTAGTCCCGCATGTACACGCTCATTCCCTTCCAACTGCAAATCATTTCTTAGCGAACTTTGGCGACTTTGATCATATCTATCTATCTATATAGCTGCCTATGGCTTTTAGATATCCTTGCCATTTCGATAATGAAGTCTATATCGATATTTGTATGGCATAACATCATGGTGTGACGAGCATAGTGAACTAGTCATAACGTCAAAATTATGACATGTTTTTCACGAATGCCATGACATGTATAATTCTTGCTGCTCTTACGGTGGTCTCGTTAACAAATCTGATGGCAAAACTGGTACGGTATGAAATGAGCGCATGACAAACACAAGTGACAGGCCCTAACGTTGAAATCATGATATGCATGTTATGTAAGTCATAGATACACGCCATACTCATGGTGTGCTCGTGCTCATTTCGCTTCCTTCACATATACCAAATTTGGGAATGCGTGGCTTGAATGGATGACAAACCCAAATGCCAGACACAAACATGATATTCATGGCATAGAAGTCATGTACGGCATAAATTACCTCGGCCTCGTAGCGTTGTGCTGATTTTAAAGCGGCATATCAACCTTCCTCATTCGCACTTCGCATGTCATCGATTCTCTCTGTATGTGGGATCTGCCTAATGTTTGTGTGTCGTTATTTATCACACGTTTTCTTCATCTATTCAAGCAACAAACTACAGAAACTACACATGTCAGGTCAAATAGTTTTCGCCAAGTCACGTGCTACTGTTGGTGACGTCACAGCACGGTCGACTATGTTGAGGACACACATCACACAACTACCGTCTATTTTGTGCGATTCCTGCGCCTACGTCATGCCCTCATTTTCTGGGTGCGCCCCCACAAAAAAAAAGAGCAAGCCACGTTCATCTTGAAACTTGACCTCTTTCCTCCATAGAGTTTCTTAAAATTAACTAGAGGAGACTCTGGTACTGCGATCGTTCAGCGACCATTGTAATGAGAGGTAGTACACAGATTTGCATGGTCTTCGTACTTATGGGTGGCGAATCGCACTTGTGGCTTTGTTTATCGCTGTGTTTAGCTTCTCTTTCTTGGCAACTATGAGGCCGTTTGATATGGTAAGCCTAAAAGAATAAGATAGAAGCGCAACAGTCGAACCTTTGCTGATTTCTGTTTTGTGACAGAATAGCTCACATTTACGCGAACACAAACGGAGCCAGAAGTGCAAAAAATACACAAATCCGTGTGCTACCCATTACTCCCCTGCTCACTGAAACGCTGTGTGTTCCAGCTCCAAAGTTTGCGACACCAGGGCCAGGGCTACATTTTGTGGATATATAGGAAAATGTATGATTTCCGCTGCGCGTAGGGTTGAAAATTTAGGCAGGCGTGGTCGTGAACGAACGCCCCTTATATGCATTCCGTTCGCTGCTCCGAATTGTCAAGCCTGGTGAGGGTCCTTTAATGTCACACTGAAATTCCTCATGCGTAACAAATTCTGAATTTGTTGCACATGTGTGGAAACAAAGAACATCAGTTAAACCTGCGGAACTCCACTATTCAGCGACTGAATCCTTTCCAAGGGCAGAAGTAGAATCACTCTGCGGTGTGTGGCACAAGACCTTATAATCTGGGAATGTATACTGCAACACTATCACGTTATTTAAAGGCGCGTTCCACGTGAAGCTGGGTGGCTGCAACGAAGCTTGGTCCATCCTATTCGGGTCATATGCATTCAAACAGCCTTAATCTGTACCTCTATGTAGTTCTACACAAACTATATACAGTTGCAATTACCCTTGCTCAAATGTCCAAATTTGCACCACAGCAACTCCAGATTAACCTCGTTTGACTCAGTGTGAGCGTAGTTAATGCTACGAATGTTCAGCTTCCCCTTCGAGGCAAACTCAGGCTTTATTGAAACGTGGACGCCTATGGCACCCTTCCTATATTGGGAGAAATTGCGAAGTCATCATCTTGAGCAATAGAAACGCTGGCCGGTGGCTTATAATCTCAGTTTGTTTAATATTCAAATATTGATCGGCAGTATTCTTGTGAACAACAATAACTCCATCGAATTGGTTTTTGCCCTAATGCCAAAAGTACTGAATGAGGTCTTTTCAAAACAACAGTGAGACAGGAGTTTGACACAATGTGCTGCTAACTTCAGTTTTACGCTTCGCGAGTGTATTTGCTCTGAAAATTATATGCACTATTAAATCAATACGGGAATGGAGAACCAAGGCGACAGGTTAGGTAATTAGTTTGGTCGGTATGATTAGACTTTTGGGAATTGGTATGGTTAGATAATTGGTAAGCCAGTGGAAAACAAAAACATTTTCTTCATCTGCATTTCATATTTCCCGCTGGATTTTTTCCAATCACAATTACAGAAGGCATGGACTAAACAGGAAGGTACGGTAACCACGAAGAGACAGAAGCTTCTGCACCTGCAGGGAGGGTGGGGGGGGGGAGAATTAGGGGGAAAGTTTTCCCTGCATTTACACAGCCAGACGTTTCAAATGGGCATTTCTTCTACAGGGTTCTTCTAACCATATGCTTAGACTGCAATGGTGTATCGATAACGTCGTTAGAGTATGACGCTATGGCGCTTAGACATATTATGTATTCATTCCGTTTGTGATAATATTTAATTGATATACGCTTTAACTATACCCCCTGAGGTGCTACGCAAAGTTGAATGGGCTTGGGTTGGTAATGTCAAATAACGAAAAGTTATACAAGGCAGTCACTCGACGACTAATCGCTTTCTGAGAATCTGTCTCTGATTAGACCATTGGGAAAGACCGAGCTCTGAAAGCGATGAAAACGCTATTGAAGTTACTGCGAGTGATACGTCTCGTTGAACGATTGGGACTCTCCTGTGTGTTTGTGTGCGCATTTATACTTTAACATCTCTTCCTTTCATTTCTATTTTCCGTATTTTTCTGTCCCCCTTACCCCTTTCGAAGTGCATGGTATTTGTTTTCCAGGTATTTGTTTTCCGGTTAACGTCGCTGCCCTTCTACATAAATCTTGCAATCAATCTCTCCTATATGTAGTCGTAAAAAAACAGAAAGACTTCAATCGTGAGGAACTGCACAGCATTTGACAACTTCACCATGCACATGCCTTCTTGAAAAGAGACTTCCATGTATTATTCATTTATTTTCGTTTTAAGTGGTGCACATGTCGTGACAATAAAAAAAAGTTTATTATTTGCTCGGGTAACGATATAACCTGGAATCCCGTTCTATTTCTCATTGTTCTTACTTAAAACGAATGAACATAACTTTTTGAGTTTCCTTTTGCACGGGCGCGATAATGTTTTTTTTTATTTATCAAGTCGAAGCGAGTTGTATGTCTGTTCTGAGAGACATGGGTACGAATGTGCTGTTGTAATAAATTTTCCAAAGAGAAAACTTCTTCTAGTATTCATTGTGAATGGCTCTTATTCTAATGCCATCTTTATTTTGCAAGTATTTAAAAAGTAATCTAAAGGTATTTGTTACATTTTCAGTGTTACATGTTTATTCTATCAATAAAGTAGTGCCCTGTAGTATTCTGAATCACACAAGCATAACTGTGAATATGTCTCACGTGATTTTCGACGCTTATACTCAAAGATGTAGGCAGGGAGAAGTGTCTTTTACTGAAGTTGATTAGACCATTGTGTATAAAAACGACACATAGCCAGTTTACGCATGCAGTAGCATTAAAAGTGTACTAGCGGGCGCTGATATTGATACCTTGAGAATGGCGTGCTTCCACCTTTTTTGAATAGGATGCCTCGAAGTTGCAATATTGCTTTGCCGAAGTAGTAAGGTTGTTTCAGGCAACTTTCGCTATTTGCAGTGCTACTTAATTGCAAGAGCAATTATTGGAACAAAGATCTTGTGGTTGAAATGACATGACTTTTCTTTCGTGAGTGCAATTTTTTAGTCTTCAGCCGACATCAATAATGATATATCTCACCTCGACATGGAATGAAATAATAATCATCAGTCATTTCGAATCTGAAACGCTTTTGTGAATACGGATTCTGACAATGAAAGTCAAGGTATCTGCAGTTCTTCCACTTTGCACTGTGAAGTAAATGTTTGTTTTCTGTTGAATTAAGAAACAGCAGTTTGTCATAGCTACACAAATTAACAATGACATCATTTGTCGATTCTCGGGTGTCAGTGCGCTGTCGGCCAAGTGATGCATGGAATGTGCTAGGAATACTACATTGTATCATTTAGAGCAGTGGAGTGAGTGCCAAGCCCAGATAAGCTCACTTGGGGCTGAGATATTGGTAAGCGCTTAATCTAGCCATCAAAGAGACCAGGAAACTCAGAGGCATATAGTTCGACAGGATTGCGCAGAGCATCGTACACTGTTTAGTCTAGAATCATCCGAGCAACGGAACATGCCGGGATGACGTCTCTGCAAACAGGCGCCTCATCAACTTAACAAAAGAAAGCAAAGTGAAATACACACATTTATTATTTCTCTACTCTATAGTGCTTCATTCGTATAAAAACTGAGTTTGACTTACGTAAAGCGTGTATTTAACACGCCTACCTAAGGCCAGATGACCATTGCTGCCGAATTTCTAGTGACACGATCTCTTAATAAACCGCGTCTATCTGAGTGAATCTTGCGATAATGTCGCGTACGTGAGAATTCACATTAGGTTTTTCGTCGCGATGTGTTTAAACATACATGCCAAATTCATTGGCACGTCACGCACCACGTGTTTCATCAAATGATTGGAAACTTCGCGTGCGCACTCGTCCAGGCCACCTCAGCCGTCCACTAGTGATCATGTAGCTTCATTATGCTGCTCATTGTTGTAGAGGATTGCTTTGTCGGATGCACTACCACGTTCGCCGATTCCTCAATGTGACGCATTCCTGGACTAAAAGTATTTTTTGCTTCCCTCGAAACAAATACAGCCAAAAGAACAAAGTGTGCATGCATTCTGAGTCTAACAGTGAATTACTTCTATGCAAGCAGTAAAACTGGCTGGTGGCAGAATAAGAGATTATCACTTACTCAGTAACTTTGATTACTGAACGTGCTGAAAAACCTCACTTTCCTTCATTTTTCACTATAAATGTAATGCTGAGGGCCTTGGATATATGGGAATTTTGGGAAAGTGGAGAGTAAGTTCTACTCATGCGTGTAAAAATTTATGTTGGAGGGGGGGAGGAGGGGCTGAGAAGGCAAGGCAGTGATCTAAGTGGCATTGTTTTCAGATCAGCCGCATCGACTCAGTGACGCTCGCTGGATGCTTCATGGAGCCGAACCACTTGTCTATATCCACGGAACTGCCTAAAGCAAAAAATCTCACCCATCTTTGGCTGTTCCTTCGGCAGCCAGGGCCAAATGAATCCCGGTCGAGACCAGTGGAAGCAGCTAACGTGGCGCTTGCTGCAGAAATATTTCCCGCCGTGGAAAACCCTGAAGGTAAGAGTTGATATCTGTCAGGAATGTGCTGTGTGTTAGTAAATGGTTCGAAAAAGCTTTCAAGATGCTTGAGATTCGCCTTGAGCAGTAAAATGCGGCTGTCCCCATGCTCATTCTTTCTGCTGGGCTGCAAGGGAACGAACGTTTGTGCTTGTAACGTTGGCTGTAATAATTTATCCTAGAATTTATTAATTAACCCTAGAATGTGGAATAGCTAAGTTCTTCCATCACTATGCTTCTTCCATCTTCGAATTGGCGAAGCACCCCCTACTTGACCGTAAAGTGCGACGTGCCCTTGCTGCAATTTTTGCAAATGGGTTGGACACTCATTCCCTCGTTGCGTAATTCACATGTTGCGTCACATTGGGTGTGTATAGGAATGTGCCATGCCATATTACATCTCCTTGAAAGACTCGTTTAACTACGTGAAATTCATAGGGTTTTATTTTTTTTAAGCGGTTTCAAGCATTGACTTGGCTTTTAGGCAGAACACCTACTTGCCGCGCCGACAGACTGAGTTCGACTCTCATATCAAACAGTTTGATACTTTCTTTGCATTTCAATTGATTTTTAAATCTTGGAGAAATTGATAATTTTTCACTGCAACCAACCATAGTACACCTTCAATGTAATGTCTGCGAAAACCAGCTGTTTAATGAAATGACGTTATTATTATTACAAGGCAGTAACAGCAGTTTGCCCGTAACCACAGCACACCTCATAAACAAAGTCGACCTCTTCACTTCCAGTCTCCGAGGCGCATTTCAGAATACGTCCCACTGCCCCCTGTTACCGTTAGTCACAACCACGTAACACAACTCTCGGCAGCGAAAGCGCTGACCCCACGCGTCTATAAGGCCACAGCAGCAGGGTCATCATATCACTTGAACCTTCATACAAAGCCCACTTCAGGGACAACAGTGTTAAGAAGGTTCAGGGATCATAAGGAGCATTTTTTATGTAACGCTTGTCACTCGTCGAAGCATGTGGTGTGGCTCCTAGAAAGGGGAGGAGCTTCTCAGAAAGACCTGCATGTTTCTCAGGAAAGCACCCGGTAGGAAGGTATAAAAACTCAATGTTGTCCAAAAATAACAGCATATCCACGGTGTGATTGATGGAGAGCGGGGCGAAGCTGGGCCCACACGCTGCTGCAGTGCCGATTCCTCCCCCTCCCCACCGCTCAAACTGCAGGGTCTTCGCGGCGCCACCGTGCACATTCACGGCTAGCTTCGACCTCCCGCGCCCGCACGGAGAGGTCGCTTCTTCGAGCGCGAGCCGCCGCCGCCCTGTGCACACGCCGCTCAACAGCCTTGCCTATCATCCGTCAACGAACGTCTGCTGGTATGCGAGCCATAACGGCGCTTTGTTGTGCTATAGAGCACCCCCTGGCACACGGCGCCGCCAAAGAACACATGATCATCGCAGTGGCACGATCGTCTCTTTCTTCTTCCATACGTGTGACGTAAGTCTTGTTTTTTAAACTCATTTTTTCTTATTACCTGTTGCTACAAAACGCGCTCTACTATGGGATGAGTTTTTATTTCTCAACGTATATGCATTCGTTACATAGTACAAGAAAGACTATCTATGGCCGAATTGAAGTTTAAACGAGCAGTGGTTACAAACATTAACGGAAGACGAACAAGTGAAGCCATAAGAAGCTTCGCCTCTGAAATTAGGTAAAATGGCAGGTACCCAGCCTTGGCATGCCGGGAGTAATTGCATGCGAACGTAACGTGCGGTATAACAAGGTCCCAGTCACGATTGTCGGGCGAGACATATTTTGACAGCATGTGTCTGGGTGGGGTTTAAGAGTTCTCTAAGCACGCTTGTCGAGCGTGGTATGAGGTCGTGGGCTTATGTTAGATGGAGCAGGAACGCAGGATATTTTCCACCGATTAAGAAAGAGACTTAGTGCTTCAGACTGTTAGCAGTTGGCTCCGGGCTCCGGGTTAGAGTACGTTATGAAAAAATCTGTAACCTCTGTAGTGAAGCTTGTAGGAAGGGCTCGTATAACCGCACAGCAGGTCGCGTAATCTGTAGCAACCGCGAGCCACTTGTTTCTGGAGGCGGATGGTGAGAAGGGACCGAAGAGGCACAAACCAACCCGAAAGAAGCACTCTGATGGGATGTCGGTTTGGTTAAGATACCCAGCAAGGAGTCCGGATGGCTTCTTGCGGCGCTTGGAAACTTCGCAGGTGTTGACATAAGAGCGTACATAACACGCAAGGGCAGTTCAGTGTAAGCGGCGGCGCTCATATATAGTATAACGTGCGAAGGATGCTAAAGGTGACCTGTGGTTGCGGGGTCATGGAGCTCGCGGAGGGCTGTGGAGCGCACTTGTTTTTGTATGGCCGGAAGTAGATCTTGACTGGCGGGTGACAAATCACGCTTATACAAGGTGTGCTTCTTCAAGGCAAACAAACAAACAGAATCGTCGTACGGGGAACATCGGCACCATTAATTACTGAGGAACTTATATGCGGGTCGTGACACTGCTCTTCGCTGAGAAGAAGCAGCTGGAACACAGCAAGGATGCGCTCAGAAATTCAGTGCTGATGGAGTCTCAGTTAGCCACAGGGTACTTTCACAGGCAATCTGCGTATTTGTGCAGTCTTTCAGTCTTCTACGCTATAGTTGAACAACACTGTCGGACGCGGAGTGCTCAAGGAGCAACACAACCTGTGGGATCTTTCAACAGGGGCGAGCTGCCAAATAAAGTGGTGGTCGGGAAGGAGTGTAAATGATCGGCGGCACAGGTAGGTAGGTAAGCAATTTTACTGATCCAAGACAGAATCAATTGAGGGAGGTTGGGGGTGTGGATTGGGAAGTAGAATCTGGATGACGAGGGGCCTTCGGGCCGCTGAATGTGGCCGGACACTGCTGTCCTCAGGGAGTCTTCACTGCTCAGAGCTCTAACTCCAGTTGGGAACTGTGCAGAGCAGCCTCCCGTCATTCCTACGTGGTGCTCTGATCTTTTACATGAGGGTTTGGGTTCATTCGGACATTTCAGAATTACGGGATGGAAACCCGCTGTGGTGCTGGGCACAAGTTGCCGCGAGGAGATGTTTCGCCATGCGTAAAAAAGGGAAAGAAGTGAAGGGGTCGTCACTGTGGCCATTCGAAGTCTGCGCCACAAAACTTGGTCACTTTTGAAGAGAGATTCGTGCGGCGGGAGATACGTTAATAGAGAATTCGGGTAAAATAGCAGGACATAGTGATTGCTGAGGAGTCGATCCCTGGCACCTCGAAGTGAAAGCAGGTCGCTGTGAGCCCGGTTGGCGAGTGTTCGAGCATAGGGTGAGCGGCCGTGATGGTTGGATGTCCATAGTGGCAAAGACCCAGAGGAAGACGATCAGGCAATTGGACGGAGGAGTTATTTCAAACATTTTAGCAGTCGGATAATGTATTTTGAAAGCGGCGAAATTAGCACTCGCAGCTTTTGAATCAGAGGAAAGATACTCAGTAGAGGACTGAACTATGGCTAAGGCAATTGCCACCTCCTCTGCTTCAAAGGACTTTATCTCATTTGGAATGGACGCACTAGTGACCAATTTTTCATATCCGTGCGCAACAGCCATTGCAAAATCTGGATGATCCAAATACTCGGCCGCAGCTACACAGACATCAGGGCCCGAATTCACAAAGCTTTTTCTTTGGCTACGCATTTTCTTAGCCAAAACGTCTCTTATCCGGAGGGATTACTATAGCGCGGGTATGAATTTAGCTTATTCGGCACTTAAGAGGGCAAGGAGGACAGACGATAACCGATGAAACGACAAGGAAAGAAAGAAGTGTGTGCCGATAATATCAAGGTAGCACGCAAAGCGTCTAGCATCGAGAGTATGCGATGATAGCCAATGATTTGCTGCATCTAAGTTTCAGTTCCGCGAGCGTCTGCTACAGCGCTTACGGGATGCTGCGTACGTTGTTATAGACGTTTTGGTGGGCTGTGCAAAGCCAAGCACTCGCCTTTAATCAACGACTGTAGCTAAAAATAATAATTGCTTGATGGCCTTAAGCCACCGAGCAATCCATGCACTATCTCGCCAAGTACAAGTAAACAACACTTCAGGTGCACCACATAAATGAAACCACACATAAATCGATGGATGCAATGTTTGAAAATGTGCCTCGAATGTCTTCCCTTATTTAAAGCGACCACTTACCTTACATTTCATTAAAGCTGCGCTGCTACTTAACTAATTCCGTGCAATCTAGCACGGTATAGTGGTGAACGTAAGGGTGTTTTGTACCTATAGTCAAAGGTAGCCTTTGTTACAATATTCTTATTACAAGACACATGAGCGACTTTGGTGACTGCAGACGATTTGTGCTAAAATAGATAACAGCAGTAATCAAATGAAATTGTGAGCGCAATTTCGCTGGTTCCATGCACCGCAGCATTTTTATAAAGCCGGAATGCGAGAACATGCATACGCTTACGCTTAGGTATATGTCTACGTAAATTGAGGGAGACTCGTCGGGAGGTGTCTCAGTGCTAATGCTTTTCACAAAACACGGTGCAAATATTTCGTCCAGCGTTGTTTGAGTGCGCAAACAAAGCAAGGGACGTGTATACGAGTCTTGAGGTCGAGAGACGTTATCACACGTGCGAAAAGGATGAAGAAAGAGAGAGAGACTCTCGTTTCGGCTTCGCGAAAGCTTGAAATTGATAGAGAATAAAGACAATTTTCTGGCCCAGCAGACGTCAGGGAAAGTCTCCGCAAAGCAGCGTCAGATGCTCGGAGAGCATAAAAAAGAGGAGTACGCGTTATATGGGAGTGACAGCCACTCAGAAAGCGAGATGAAGTGTGACTGTCCTTAGATGTGAGAATCATTGCTAATTAGGAGAGTTGAGTTAATGAGCCAAAACATTCCTAAATAGCGATAATGGAAGCAAACTGAGCATTCATCTAGTGAAAGTGACACTAGTGACAGTGAACTCATAATAGTCGATTAGCGTTGTCACAGGCTGTTATATATTTTTATTTTCTTATTTATATTTGGCAAACTATGAGAAGGTAGCCTACGTTAGAGCCGGCTATCCCAACGTCATGACAGTAATGTACGAGAATAAATAGTGCACGGTTATACAGTCACACGTGGCGGTTTCTATCTTCTAGTAACCTTGGGCAAACGCATTTTATTTTCTATTTTTGACAAAGTTCACCGGACGTTTTTGCATTTGGCTTCATTCGAAGGAATGACGATATATCAGCAATAGGGTGAATGCAAGCACTGCTGCAGTGGACGAGCGGTTACAGCGCTCAACTACAATCTAGGAGGTACTTGGTTCGATTCGCAGAATCACTGACCACTTTTTTTCAAGAGGTTGCCCGCCCTGACATTATGCGTGGTGGCGGGTACTAATTTTAGATGCGGAAGCATCTTATACTCGCGCCTTGTAGTGCGCCGTCTGCACCGCTTCTCGAACATTCGACAGCTGACGCGCGCGCATGCGCCGTCGCGCCGTCGCCCACCATCTGTGCCGCGCGCGCTTCTCCTTCGAGAACATTCGACAGCTGACAGCGCATGCGCCGTCGCGCCGTCGCCATCTGTGCCGCGCGCGCGCTTCTCCTTCGAGAACATTCGACAGCTGACAGCGCATGCGTCGTCGCGCTGTATATATACTCAAGGTCGGCGCTCGCTCGCTCAGTTGCCGCTCGTCCGTTGGTTTGTACGGCGCGTCGACGTCCGATGTCGCCGTAAAATGAATGCCAACGAATCCACAAACACAATGATCGACCTCCCCTTCGACCAGCGCCGCCCTTTCGCATACGTGTGTACGTGTTCACTCATTTAACACCCCCTCCTACAACCACGTTAGCCAATTTAGCCATCGACCCAAGTAAGTCGCAATTTAACACCCCATTTCGCAACCACGTTAACCAATTTAGCCATCGACCCAAGTAAGTCGCACTTTAACACCCCGTTAACCAATTATATGCTCCGCATCCTCCTCAGTGTTCCCCCGAGGGAAGCTGCGGGCAATTTTTTTTTAAAAAGTAGGCTTTCGCACTTGCTTCTTTCACTCCCCTTTTGACCCAAAAGCACTGTATTGTGCTCCTTCAAAAATTAAACAATTCAGGGTTCATAATTTTTTACTCCATTCTCTCTTATCGCAAAAGTGTCCAGTGCTGAAATACCAATATCATACCTGGTATATTACTTTTCACGTGTTTGGATATTCGACCAGCAATCAGTCTTCACGGTGTTTTGAAGAAAATCTACACATGCAGTGAGCTAACTGCTTGCAGCCAAGTTGACTGCCTTTGTAGGGACACGCTTTCGTGCTAATTTGGTGGGCATCATCACTTGCAGCAAGACCAAAGAGCACGGACAGTTAGAGCTGACGCGAACAGAGTGATTAGTTTGTGTCTTCTCTGCCGCCATTTGTCATGCTGCACCCTTCAGTGTAATGTCGCTGTCAATGGTTAAAATTAACTATAGCAGTTAATAGAGTTCTGCTGAGAGGGTCCCCTATTGTCCAGAATGGAACAGAACAATGGCAATTTGATTTGTGTGATAAAGAGATACCCTGCTTTTGGTTACTAGAATAAATTTCTAAACTGAAGTTTATTTTAATTAACAACAGTTCCAGTGCAGATGAAAGGTGCATGGACGAAATTCGTGTATTCAGCTCGACTAGGTTTGTGACCTTAATTGTAATTGCAAACCGGTATCACAGTATGCATAAATATCACACACATATACAACCACGGGTGATAGCTTGCTTATTCTGATTAAAATTGAAAGGTTGAAATCGACATATTCAACCAACGCAATGTGTACGAGATATGCCATGTAGAGTAGCTATGCTCTAAACTAATCTTCGCAGGTCCGTTCCATTTTACCCAATTTCTTGCCTATGACTGTAGGTTGGTACATAAAACAACTTCTTCGAACACACATATTCTGTGTAAGGTTACATTTATTTTGATGCAGTACGAAATACATTGAAATATGTAATGGCTCAAAAGAGAAATAACTAGAAACAAATTCCGCCATATCATTACCAAACTTACTCACCAATGTTAAACGAATTCTCATTTAAAAGATACATACATACTAACATACATACATACATACATATACGCACACACACATATACATATGTACACCCATACATACATACATACACACACTCAGGTGTAACTATTAAAATGAATGGCTATAAAACAACAATTCTACTAAACTCATTTTGAATATACTACAGAAAGTAACTTACGAGAGAAATCCACCGGCACTGTTATGTCTGAACACGGTGTTTCTCGAACAATCTCGCAAAAGCTTGATGCATAGTTTTCCGCTGATGCCCAGTGACAAGCACTGTTTATAAAAAACACAAGAATAAAGCCCTTGACAATGTCATGCTAAAGAAAAGGGCTGTGCATCAATATTTTGTACATGTCTGCAATATCACTTTGTTTATTTACATAGCTTGGCTCATTCACAAGCCACTAACAAAGCATGTTAGGACACTTGGGCTGAAAGTTGGCACAGCACGAGTAAATTCTAGACAATACATGAATACTACAATTATAAGCTACTAAGCTCCTTGGTGCAAACAGTGTTTATATTGACAGCTATAGGTGCCATTTCATTTCCCCAAAACACCTCTCAAAAGTAGAATCAACTTTATTTAGCTAAAAGCTTCTATTCTGGCGCGTCGTGGTGGCTCAACGGTGGAAGTGACTCTTTCGGCCAAGAAAACAAAGACCAATTATTTTTCCAGTTCGTGAATTCACCCCATGCTAACATTGAGGCAGCTGGTAGGAGTGCTTTTGGAGAGAGGAAACCACCACATTCCCACCAGTTGTGGCCTTGGGTAGCTACTTCACTTGGACAAAAATGATGAAAAACACTCCTCAAGAAGACTTCAAAGTTTGCACACCAACACAGTTCCCATACAGCTCTCTATTAGTCTGCTTGAAAATTATTGAGTTTACTGGTGGTCAAAGACTGTACACTATGTGAGGTGATGCTCCAGTGCACTGCATGTATGTCTTGCTGTTGGCCTCAACTGCGATGTTTGCTCAGCACATATGTGTAAATAACAACTAATACTGTGCCACTGCAAAGTAATTATGTGTCATTTGCATGAAACAGGGACCACAATAAAAGAACATAACATTTGCCTTCACAACGTTCAAAAACTGTAAATAAATTTCCACAGAGTTTTCCCAGTTCATCTGAGGATAGTAATATTGGTTGTAAACACATTCTTACTTCCACTAACAAACTATTTTAAGATGCCAGATTCAGTATTAGAGTATACCAGCACTTTTGTAGGGCTAAACAATTGTACAGGCACCTAGAAAAACACAAGTGAATGCATGCTATAGCTACATAAAAAAATAAATACTTTTATTTCTAGTCTGAGTAGAGCTGCATAGATGATAAGTCACTTGCATTACATTATGAACAAACCTATCCGAGCAAAGTATACATTTAAAAAAAGTTACACCTACATAGTAGATAAGTAGACTGTTGAAGGACGGACAGGCAGTGGGATAATACCCAAGCACTAAAATCTACTGTTAACATATACTAGGAGTAGTGATGATCCTCTTCCTTCCAAATAAAATAATTCACATAGATTCACTTCCCAGAGCTTATACAGTCATGGCATCATTGGTGCTATACAAATGAGTGTACACGGAAGGATTACATCGACTAAGTACATGATTACTGCATCCATGGCTTTACTTCTTGTACTACAAAGAATGCAAACATTGGCGACCATGGATGCTGTGATTTCTGGCATGCAAATGTAGAGGCACGCAGGCACTTAACACACATGTTAAAAACTTCAGCTCAAAAATATTTGCCCACTAACACTACAGCAGCCTTCAAATTAGTGTCATAGTTTCGTATCTTCCATGCAAAGTTTATATAATTTCGAATGCAAGCACAGAAACTGCTGAATAATGCACTGCTAAGAAGTTAAGCAGCAGCTGCTCCTGACATCACAATGTGCTCTTTCTGCTGTTGTAAACTTTGAGCAGGAGAACAGTCACTTGGCCATCCCTTTATACTTGCTGGTCTTCTGTGCTCTGTTCTTGATACACTGTACATGACCGTGGAGCACTGAACCCCTTGTTACTGCTGGAACTTAGAAAAATACAGATCATTGTTACAACCATGCTACATGCAAGAGTGTATAGTTGTCAATTATGTGCTCATATTTACAGATATTGTATTTTTAGAAGCCAATGACAAGCCTCAGCACACACACACAATAACAGTGAAGGCTGAAAATATATTTAATATGATACAAGAGCAAAACCACAATGTTATAGATGAAGGCATGAAACTTCTGACAGGCATAAAAAGCCAATAGAGTTTATTTTATTTCGGCTTAACACTAGGTGCGAGAAGTAGACCACAAATAAGTTCACTAAGAAACACAAGTTAGACTGCATTACAACACAACAGCCAATGTTGATAACTTTAAGGCTGTCTAACATAGCCAGCTCACCATACCGCATATAGGAGTAAATGGGCAGTCTAGAAGACACAAAGAACTTGTGGATTATGAGTGTGCTTGTTACTGACATCTATTATTCTAAATGAAGAAAACCTTTCAAAAATGCACTTCATCAGGGGAAATAATCATACACAACAAACACAACGGGCTCCTACAGGTGCCACCAACACTCACCATTATTGTTGATACCAGTGTCTTGCCGGATGGATATACTGTCTCCTGCACAGAACACCAAAGGAGCGCTCCATGACTTGGATTGCATGTATGCTAGCTGCATCGCTCTGCTGCTGAAATAGGCTAGCCACAGTAAGAGAAATGAGAAGCCATGGCTTTGAAACACACTGAACGTCACCTTTAGAGATCAACAATGCATACTTAGGTCGGGTACAATTTGTAGAAAAATATATATCACTATGCAATCGTGGTGAACATGTTCGGCTGAAACACAAGCAAGAGCACTGAGAGAGAAAAAGCTACATTAGGTAAAAGATGCAGTTACTGGCCCTATGTCATCTCAGGCTTCTTCAATAGTCTTTCTCCTTGCAAGTTGTGAACAGCCAGGCAATTTTCACCCACTTGCTATTTCCTTCCAGAGCACTTGATCCACAGAGGGAGTCACAAGCTGGAGAGCTCAATAAGGAATCAAAGTGTTTGTGCTCGTTTCAAAGCACAAGCTTTTGAGTCTCAGATTATTTGAGTTTCATTCATAAGCTCCAGGCTTTCAGCTTTCAACATTCTCAATTATCTTGCAATTTAGTTCTATAAATGTTGAATAAGAATTATGTGTAAGAATATTACAGGTATTCACTGAAAGCAACCATGCTTGGGTTTTCAATTTAGGCACAGTAAGTGGTGTTCACGTAATCGTTTGTATTAAAGAAAAACTAACCTTGCAGCCAGCCGTTAGGCAGTTTTGTGCCCTCGAAGCTCCCAAGCAGATTGCAGTCCTTCCAGATGAGGCTGCCAGGCATGCTTCCACGCCACATCCGCTGAATGATAACAGTCCGAGCAGTGACATAGGCTTGCACAGTTAGAGAGAACGTGTCCTTCCTATTTTTGTACAGGTGCTCCAAGTAATGATGAGGATTGATGTGCCAGAATGTGCAACCGATGCATCACAGGACCTTAACAAACCAATCTCTGCGATCTGTGAAGAGCCAAAAACAAGATATTTAAAAACAATCATTAAAAGCACTCACTTCTAATACTTATTTGAGGAAGCTTTCACTTCGTTAAAGTGACCAAAATCTGCTATAATCACTTTGAAATAAACTGAAGCCTCATGTAAAAATTACGTACCGCAATATATATGTCCTACTGAAGTATAGTACTACCACAGTGGTAATCGTCTATAGAACTAATTTTCCAAAATAACATAAATTTTTAAGTGCAACCTGGCTCCTGAAAAATAAATTCACATTAACTTTCGTACTATCAAACGTGGTCAATCGACAGGCCCAACCTCATAATCAAACAAGAGCTCACTTGTATCCAATCACAAAAAACTTTTTATGTATTTGCTCCATAATATATGTACGTATATAACAGTAGTAGTAAATTTTTCATGCTTCAACTTACCATAGAGAAACATTACATCTGATGGGCTTAAAAACTTGCACACGTTATAGAACTGCGTGAATTGTAGTACCGGTGAAATTTAGTTCTGCAAGGTGAACTCACCGATGGCAGCATTTAGAGGCCGTCGGTGTCATAAGGAACCAAGTACGGCGAACAGGCAAAGGGCATCTGCAGACTGGAAGCGGCCAATGACAGCAATGAAGAGCTGGCCAGGCGTGCACGTCCATTTATAAAGTGTAAGAACTGGCCATGACCGGCTGTTGTCAAGGCTCTAAAGCCGTGCAAAGCGATGGTTAGACGAACTCGGAAACCTGTAGTTAGGCGATATTGGCCTACAACTTCATCCAAAGCAAGGCACCGGTGAAATCTTTGCTTTTTGGGGGGGCTGGAGGGAAGCTTGACGTTCACGGGCTCTTGCTGCCACATAGAACTCTTAATTTCTTACCGAAGAACAGTCTAGGCGCGCTTCCAAAGTAACATGATCCACAACAGAATGTAGCATCTCGCAGTTTTGGTTGATCACATCACAGCGCTAGGACTATGGTTATCACAAAAAGGAGAAGTGACGACTTAACAAGCAAAAGCGCCAAGCTGCCCCACCACGACTTCGCAGGGCAAAACAGTTATCAACGCTGTCTTTCAAGTTTCGGTCACACGAGCACAGCTTGTTCACAAGTCTTGGAACGTCAACACAGCACCACTGTTCACAACGAACATCGTTTCACTCCCGAACAGTACACTGCACTCAAGTAAATAGAAGCGTACGGGCTAACTACTGGCGAAGCAAGAACCGAGCGCGTAGTTCATACGTTTCCGTACGTACTTGGGGTCACTCAAGTAACGTGTCAAAACGCTGTCAATCCGAAATGTCGCACAGCACCAAACAGAGAGACTGGAAAGTCAAGCGAACGAACTGTTACCGGCACACAAACACACATTGCAGGCTTCTCGAGTGCTAGTTGTCGTCGATACATCGACGCCGATCCCCGCTTGATAACCACACCGACGCACAGGCTTCGCTGCGCTTCACCGTACACCATTTCACTGCCACAGCTTTCCGCACTGCTTACACGCACCGAAAGAGCTGCTGTATTCACAACACATCCGGTCAAACGCTGAAGTAACTCGTGCGAGAAGCGTTTGCTGAAAGTCGCACCGACCGATATGCTGTTTACGACGCCATGTTGTTTTCGACAACTGCGCAGCACATAAGATGATAAGAGAGCTCTTTGAAAGTACTTGCACTATTTTCACGGCACGACAAAATTTTCTCTTATGTGCGAGGGGGGTGATATGACGAACAGGACAGGCGTGCCAGATGAAAGAAGTGTTTTGGCAACGTCACGGAGTGAGCTGATGTAGAGGGTATTGCTTCACAACCAATCACAAGCTGTGCCTGTCGGCCAAGCCGCCGTCTGCTCGCGTTTGTCGTCTGCTTCGATCAGAGCGTGCGACAGGGGATTCGCCTTCGCAACGCTATTATTCTCAGATCAAGTGGTCGCTACGTCGCACAAAATACATGTCAGTGGCTCGCTCTACCTTTGAATGATGTTCGTGCGCCAAGTTAAATGGCTGGTAATTGACGCAGGGATGAATTCAGCCAAGGTTTGCTCTAGAATCGTGAGGGTTTGCATATTTTCGGTGTCATACAAAGTTTTAGGGTCATTTCATTCCGATTGCTTGCCATAATACCATGGTCCATATCGGTGTCTGAACAGTGAAGATAAAGATGCATGATTTGTTTGTAGTTCCATGCGTAATCACGCGCACCCCTAATACGCTTTGGTTTACCCTAATACGCTTCGTTCTAGATCGTCCCAAAGTGTATCGACAGCTGTATTTCAGAGATCGCAATCATTGGACAGTTAGAGCCAATGAAAGTACACTAGAGCACAAACTTTAGGAACCACTCTTTATTTCCAATAGCGTGCAAAGAATGTGCTCCCATTAACCTCTTTGGTGGTAATTTCCACCAATGAGGCAAGGATCTCGAGTCGCACTTTTAATTGGATGAAATGGGGCGCAACACAACAACATAACAAATAAGGTTGATCCTATGCCATGTCGCGTTCGAATGCACCAACCATTCACGTATCACATTGGTTTTCATCCAACCACAAATCTTTACATGCGTAGTTTTATGCCATTGACGCCCAATAGAATTCTTCAATTACTGCGACTTCGAACTTATTAAACGATGGTGGTTGTCAACACCATCCATTGCGTACAAGAGAAACAACACGCAAAGCTCAAAGCGCCGAAAGAAATAAAAACGCACCAGCAGTCATCAGGCAGCCCTTGATGGGCGTGAATTAACTCAAAACCAGCCAGGGCACCAAAGTATACCGCTGCGGCAGCAGGTTATAAGTAGCCACGTTGTTCCTAAGAGTGGTCCGGACCACTCTTGGGATTTTCTCTCAGCGATGCTGTTTTTACGCACAATTTCGCTTCGTGAATCCACTTACGAGCACTTTTCGGTGACGTAAGCAAATATAGCAACTGCATCACCATCACTGACATGTTCCCGGGCAGTCACAGCGCGCTTTATTTGCAGCGGCCGATGTGACAACTATGGCCTCTTACGACGTTTTTTCGTTTCGTGAATCGACCTACGCAAGAAAATTTCTCTTGCGCAAAAATGTTTTCGTAAGTGAGTTTTGTGAATCCGGGCCCAGAAAAACTAGGAGGGCAGCGTTTGTGAAGGGCCTTGGGTATAGCTTTCTGGGGCACTCGATTATGTTCTGGGTGGGTGTTTTTGGGGAGTGAATGGATGAATTGGTTGCCCCTAACAGCGAAGGGAGCTGCGTGTGTGGCCGTGGTGTGACCAGAAAAGTTTATTCTAAGTCGGCGCAGGAATACTTGTTCTGTTTTTCTAAGCAGTAGTCTTTCATACAGACTGAAAAGATGCGTCTATACAAGCTCTACCGGAGTGTTGTGCACCACAAGATGAAGTGCTTTATTTGTTGCTGTTGATTTAGGGAGATAGCAGTTTTATAAGCAGTGCGAATGAGTCTGTTATGTGGCTCAGTATCCGTGGGTGTGAGATAGAGGTAGGGGATTGAATAGGCAATTCTGCATAAGCAAAATGCCTGAGTGAGGCAGCGTGTGTCTGCTTTTCTCATGCCGTGATGACGATCGGAAATGCGCCTAATGAGGGAACCTGTGTTATAAACTGAAGTGCGGATTAAATTTATGGTGCTGCGTTGAAACCATTGTCAAAAATATTAGGACCTTAATTTTTTTTGACCCTGCGAGTAGGGGTGTGATCAAGCATGACTTGAATGTTACCGGTATCTTGGTTTTTAAAGTCAATCACAAGAAGTTTCAATTTAGCCGCTGAGGAGGTGAGCCCGATTCTGTTGGCATGATTGACAACATTGACAGCGGTGAACTGAAGCCTCGATTCAATTTCGCCAGGGTTGCCTGTATTGACGAAGATGTTGATGTCATCCGCGTACAGTCAGTGATTGATGGAAAGAATTTCGGCAAGTTTCCGCGCTAGCGCGGTGAGAGTAGCGTTAAAATAAACGGGGACAAAACCGCGCTTCCTGGTACATTCCGTTGCTACCTAGCGTGAAGGGATTGGCTTAGAAAGTGCTTAAATGTAGGCGGACGGACCTGTTGCTGAGAAAGGCAGTGGCATACCTGTGCGTGCGAGAGCCTACGTTTGGTTCGCTAAGAGATTGTAAACTTGAGGAGTGAGAAATATTATCGAAAGCCTTGGTCAGGTCTTATGCGAGAATGGATCAGGAGTTATGTGAGAAAGTAGGATTTAGCACATCTTCCTTAAGCTGCAGCATAATATCTTGAGGGGAGAGTACCACTCGGAAGCCGCACATGGTAGAGGGGAAGAGTTTTCTTGTTTAATTTAGCGGTGAAAGTGATTGCGGAATACGTGTGCCATCAGTTCTCATGTACATGAGGTAAGAAAGATATGACTCATAATATTAAGGTCTAACGGCTTATTATGTCTCGGTATGAGAGTCACCTTAGCTGATTTACACTTTGGGGTAACCTGCGCTCCTCCCATCATTGATTCACGTAATAAGTAGGAGCGGCCACTGACTTGAAGGGTATATTTCGGAGTGTTTTGTTCGTAATTCAATCCAGTCCAGTAGCTGATGTCATGTGAACTGTGATTAGTGCTGCCCAAACTTCTGCCCATGTCATCGGTGCATGCAAGTCTGTATTGGGAGCTCGAATGTATGTAGGTGACTAATATCGCCTTGGATCCGCGAAATACGTTGTCTTAAGAGCAATTTCATGGTCTTGCCCTTGTTCCTATACTTCAAAGAAGAGTTTCGTAATTTGTCTATTTCTTTCAGACCGTTAGGTGCATAAGTCTAACACATGGCGAAACGAAAACCAAGAGTTCTTCTTATGTAGAGTGCCGTCAAGTCGGTTACATATCTGGTTCTATTGCTGCAATGAAAGCTCGGCCGTGTGTTCAGCTACAAGCTGTAGCGTTTATGCCATGTTTAGTTTTGATTTGCGATTATACCTTCGCTTGAGCCATCGTTTTTCCAAGCGCTGACAGGTCCCCCATAGGTGGAGTAGCCTGCTCTGTACTGTAGTGTGGATATGTGATGGGGGGGCCACTCTTTTGCTAAGAGCAACATCTTGTTGAAGCTAAGACGCGTAGTCCTCGTAGTGCGGAATATGTTTTTTTTGGGTTTTGATCTCGGATTTCGCAAAAATTGTTCCATTCCTGTCAACTATAGGCTTTAAATAAGATTGTTGACAAAAACAAGCATGCGAAATTGTAGTTGAAAAAATTGTAATGATCACTGCCGAGATTGACTTCTGTGTGTGCCGAACTAGGTTATCGCACGTATCACACGTTTTTAGTGAAAGGAAGGTCTGGGGTGGTATCTCTGCTCCCACTGTTCCCAATTTGTGTTGCTAGCATTTAATCAGTGGCCAGGGTGCACCTTTTTTGCTGAGTGTAGTGAAAAAGGCTGGTGCCCTTCCGAGTGATTCTCTTGTAATCCCAATCTCCGTGCGGGGCATTAAAATCACCCGTCACAACTATGGAAGCTGAGCTTGCCATTTGCATGGCCCTATCAGTTGCTTCAAAAACAGAAGTGAGTGAACGTCTAGGACGAGAATAAGGATCGAAAAGAAAATACGTATCTTGACCTGTACGATGCAGGAGAAATTCAAGAAGAATGCAGTGACAGTAAAGACGGGGGAGATCGTGTGCTATAAACGAGATATTCCGGTGTATCTATGTGGGGGCCCACAGAGAGCAAGGATGCCAACATACAGTTTGATAACCGAGATGTTCAGAAGCTTTTAATGGTTCCTGTATGGAGATAACGTCAGGGGCGCGTGTAGACCACTGTATATAAAGTGAGAGATTGTCTCTGCTGTTTCTTAATCCACAGCAGTTCTATTGGCATATCCAGATTGAAGTGGGTGAGGATGAGGCAATATTGCCGGAGGGGGTTGTGGCTTCAAAGGTGCTAGAGAGGGTTGGGTTGTGGGAGTGGTTCAAGCCTGGATACTAACATGTCTATAATACCCTCTGTCCTAGCGAAGCATTCAGCGATTTGCGTAAAGCCTAAAAATCTTTTTTTGCGTTCCAGGTGTTCTTTTTGTAGTTTTTGGCTGGTGCATTTAAAATCAACTTCGGGCCGCTCTGTTCTATTCTTTTGTGGGCTGTGAGGGAGAATATACAAACACCATCCCTGACTCGGCTGCCATATCAGGCTCTATGATAAAGAAGACGTTGAAGAAGACGCAAGCGGGTCAGTTGTAAGTGTTCTTCAACGTTCCAGTAGCACAGACAACTGTTGCGTTAACTCTTGATACTCTCGGATTACATGTTCGACAGTCTCCCGAGTTTTAGAATTTTCCTTAGCCTCAGAGAGCAGGAGCAGGAGGTTTGCTTTGCCCAGCTCACTTTTTTGAGTTTGGTGCCGCAATCAAGGATTTGTGATGCACTTCGTCCAGCGCTGTTGCTTTTGCTGCTACGATTTCGTCCAGGACTCTTGCTTCTGCTGCTGAGACCTCCATCGTCGATGCTTAGAAAAAACTCTTTCTTGAACTGGAACTCGACCTGATGTTGCTGGTGCTCCTGTTGCGGCCTCTGTCGTGGGTGAGAGGGACAGCTATAGTCACGCTAAAAGCGCTGCTTGCATGCCTTGTCGCCCGTCTTGTGAGCTTCCCACAGATGACGCACTGCGGAGTGCAGAGTAGTACTCTGCGTGCTTCTGTCCACCGCTTGAGCGAGCGAGACGATTTGGCAGAGAACATACATCTTTTCGGTGGCCGACTTGTCTGCAATTTAGGCACGCTTCCACCTTCGGTCGAAAGTTGAAGGCGGCGTAGAGATTCCAAGCAATTTCACTGAGGGAGGAAGCTCCTCAGCCATAAAATTATGAGCACTGAGTGTCACGTACGCCCTATGTCTCTTGCTCGAAGAAGGGGATGCGCCCGACGTAATTCTTGTAGCAAGTCTTGAGGTGATTCACCATTCCACGCGCGGCAGATGATCCCTGCCAGTGCCCCGTCCGAGTGAGCATTGTATGAAAGAAATGCCAGTTTTTCGCCACGTAGCGTGAGTTCTCGTAAGTTTGCATAGTTGGCAACTTGGTAGGCGCAAAAAGCGGATACGGTGAAAATAATCTTGGGCAGGTTAGTGCACACAAGATCGCTCTCGGCAAGCACAGAGTGCGGTCTACTGTTGGTGACTACAGCCGCCTGTAACTGCCCATCGTTGTAGTGGGCCAGATTTAGGCCCTCTCTTGAACGAAAGACAATTCTAAAGTCATCGGACGGCAACAATGGCAGCTGTTTTAAGCGAGGACGTGCCACAGTTGAGTCGTCGAGCTTTAAGAGAATGCTGTGTGCTGATTACTATTTTTGTTCTGGCTTTTGGCCAGCTGACGCCACTTTACTTGACTGCGTTCCATCACTTTCTTTTGACTGCTGTTGAAGTGAGCGTTGTCGGTCATTCAGGACTACACTCCATTCTTCTGGATTGAATTTTGTGGCAGGTAGATCTACTACACTCACCTAGTACTCCATGGCGTTGCTGAATAAACTTGTGCACACGTGTCAAAGCGCGGGCCACACGCCGGCTCCAGTAGCGGTAGGGCTAACGAGGCAGCGTTCCCCCACTGAGAAAAAGCGGAAGTTTGCAAAGCTTCTCAAGAATGAAGAGGTTGTAGACACTCACCAACAACGTCAGCAACTTGCTAAAGTTCAAGAGACACCACTGTTGGCACCAGAAAAGCAGTCTTGGTTCAAAAAAAAACTTCATAGAATGTGGAGCCCATGCGAGGCACAGCAGCCTTGCTTGGCCTCCTTGCAGAAGCCTTAGTGCATAAGTGAGAGCGAAATTTAATGATTTGGACACAAGAGCGATGCGTTCGCGCTCCGTACTCGAATAATTTCGCTGCGAGGTGGGCCTGCTGGCATAAGCTTTCACACGATTTTGCCCAAGTTGTCGCTGCCAGCAGCGTCAACAATATGCTCTAGTATTGCAATGTCGTGGCGGCCGAAAGAAGACTTGGATGAATTCAAGTCCGGCGAAAAGAAATTCATGCAGAATTTTCGACAGTCTCTCAAGTTGAGTTTTCAAAGTTGGAGAAAACACAATTACGGCGTCAAAAATAACAGGAATAACACGTTACCGGCAGCTGAAGCCCCGTAGCGATATTAACTCAAGATTGATTTATGTTTCATGTATGGTGCAAGGGTTATAAACTTTTTTGAATTGCACGTTTGCGAAACGTAATGCACATCACTGCCCATATGCTTGTCAGTACCAACACACATCCACAATTTTTAAATACTCCCAAACTCCCAGATCTCCCTTAGATCTCCCAAACGGCCGACGCCATTCGCAGCGCTCACCAAATAGTGCTAAAGATTCAGCGTTCATACTTGTGCGATTGTTAAATAAAAAGCAATTATTTCCCATATCTGAGGCACCATAACAACACGTAAATATTCTTTATGTGTGTCGTTTACCACAAAATGCATACGTAAGTAATTCTAAGCACCATATTGTTTATCACACCATGCTGACCATGCAACGCTTGCACAAAAAGGCAAGTGTTTCTAACGCTTGGTTAAGACGGCACGGTGGTGTCACCTACCCGTCGGCTTGCGTTCCACACCTGATCGCCTCCGAGACGGGTAGGTCACTCTAAGTTGGGCACGCACACTGCACACTTCGTTTTTCAAGATAACTGCCAGTTGGCGTTCTATCTAACGTGTGACATGACTCGACGCGCCTATTCGCCTCCGCTGCATGCTCGAGACACTCCAACGCAGCGCCTCCAGAATACTATTCACCAATTTTATTACGCATAACATCCAATAAACGTTTTGTTCACACTCACCGCAAGGCTATTGTCTTTCGACGACATTTGCAGGGTAACATGCAGATACGGGGCCAATTTTTCATGCATAGACAATTCGTATACGTAAGTACTATTCATGCCAAAATCAGTACAGCAGTGTCCATTTGTAAATTGCTACAAAATAGAGAAAGGTCAAGCTAGCCCACAAGTATTTATTTAGGCTTTACTAAATGTATTCAATTGGTTATTTAGTAATCCTGAATTGTTCTTGTACTTGATGGCGAGAATGGCTTCGGCAGGGTCATTTCATAGTGCTGTGACGCGTGGTAGTGGAGATGTTTGAGTCCTCGCAACAACAGTGCGCCTAACGCTTAGACTATAGCGTAGTTGTACGCGTATAGGTGTCATATGTAATCTATGACATGGCAGAACATGAAAGTATTTATAAAGCACACGTGAATATGAAAGAGAGCGACAAGCATCTAAGGACAGTTGAGCAAATTATTGCCTAATGTTAGTAACTGAGGAAGGTCGGTTGTAGTTAGGTGATATAGATCACCTGGCGCTCTTTTGTACTCTAATTGGTTATTGAAGAACTGATGATGAGAAGACAGAACCCTTTTTGTGATTACAGCTGTAGGTGACAGAAGGTTTAGTAGGCTAATGCTCTTAAGTTCAAATTAGAATGATGCCAGTTATGGCACAAATATGTTAGTGTTTTAGTTGCGCTCCCCAAAAGTGTTTTAGATGTCGTCGCCTAAAGCGTAGTCACGTGCTCGTTCTGCGAGTGGCTCAAGCTAGCTTTGTAATTAACTAAGTGAATGATATTCGTTCAGGTAGTATGTGTTATTTAGAAAATAAAAAAGAGGACCCTAAAGCATCGCCTTTCGGAGCTGATTGTGATAGCAACATCCTGTTCATAGCGCGTATTTCAAACACCTACTGCACGAAACCTTTTCGAATTCACATGTATCTATCGCACCACACTGTTCTCCGAACAGTTGCCGAGGCGTAGTGTCTTATCAAGACCTAATTAGCCTGACAGAGAGTGAGCTCCTTGAGGGCTGGAATGAACAGCCTATAACGCATGTACAGAGAATTAGGATTAGGCGTAGCAACAAAGAAACTTTGACAAAGCACCTCATTCTTACATTTTGCACAAGCACACTTCCACAATATATCAAAACAGGCTACTTGAAGTTGAAGGTCCAACCGTACATCTCCAACCTCTGACGTTGTTTTAATTGCCAGCGTTTCGGCCATGGTTCTCAGAGCTGCCGCGGCCATCAAACCCGTGCAAAGTTTAGTTCGAACGAACACGCTACAGATGAATGTGAAGAAGCAACTACCCACTGCACGAACTGCGATAGTGGACACAAAGCTTACTCTCACACATGTCCTACATGAAAACATGAATTACAAGTATTTACACTGAAAGTAAAAAAACAATCCATAAGACTTCCATGCCCGCACGCGTGAACCGCGAGAGCTTACAGCCCCTCGTCCGAGGGGATGGACACAACAGCAACTGCAACGGTGTCTTCGGCGCTGAAGGACAGGTGCGGCTTTTTAGAACATGCCATAATGTCATCATCATAGGGTCTGACAATGGCCTGACTTGATGCAATAATTATTTAGTACGATCGGCACTCACACTCATAAAGGATACACAAATGATACAATGGAACGTGAGATGACTGCTTTGAAACCTCGACAATATCCAGGTACTCTTACACAAACATTCCCCAAAAGTGTTCTGTGTACAAGAGAGGCACTTGAATTCCAAGAACACCAATGGCTGCGTCACTGCGTAATATTCAGAAACGACCGCATTGACGTTGTAGCATCATCTGGTGGTGTGGCCATTTTAGTTGATCAGGGCATAGCATGTACACATCTACCACTACAAACATCTCTTGAGGCAGTAGCTATTCGAGTAGTTCTTTTGGACAAACGTGTCACCATCTGCTTTCTTTACACACCTCCACAGTATCATCTCGAAAGAACACGAATTTCAGTCATTGATAGATGAAATACCGGAAGCTTACCTGTTCGTTGGGGACCTGCACGTACTGGTCTATGGAGGAACTCTCGCTGCGATGAACGAGGTCACCTAATCGAACAGATTATCTTTTCTTCGAGTGCGTGTGTGCTGAATACTAAAGATACAACATACTTTAGCCTCACTAACAGAACCTACTCATGCATAGATCTCAGCAGTTTGTCTTCGTCGCTTGTGCTCCTGCTTCAATGGAAAGTGATCAACAATCCATTCGGAGGTGACCACATTCCGATCATTCTAAGTACACCAATAGACAAAGATCCTCCGCGTGTTCTCTGATGGCAGACAGACAAAGCGGACTGGGAAAAGTTCACAGAAGCCTATACTCGCTTGAGATGGTCAGACATACGTCAATTAGGTATAGATGCAGCTGTAGACTTTTTGACCGCAGCTCTTATTGATGCTACAACAAAGTGTATCCCACAAACTGGACGGTTCACCACACGACACGTCCATTGATGGAACAGTGAATGTCGGAATGCACGTATAAACCAAAATATAGCATGAAAGCAGCTTCAAGACTCTCCAACAGCGGAGAAGCTTAGAAATTAAAAAAACATAAAGTCTCAAGGCAGGATGACGCGCCAACAGGCCAAAAGAGAAGGTTGGCACAACTTTATAACAGGCATCATTTCATATGCAAAGGAGGCTGAAATCTGGAAAGTAGTTAAAAGAATAGCAGGGAAACAAGTACCTTCACTTTCTCCATAAACACACAATGTGACAGCTTGGAAGATCAAGCAAACTTCCTCGGCGCACACTTCGAAGAAGTTTCCAGCTCATTACGCTGTAGTGAAGCGTTTTAAGGATACAAAACAAGAAATGAAAAGCAGAAACTCTAACACAAAAATGTACAAAACACGAAGCATACAACCAAACTTTCAGATTAACTGAGCTCCAAGCATCACTAAACTCCTGCAGTCATTACGCCCCAGGTTCTGATGTTGTCGTGGACAAAATGTTGAAAAACCTACATATAGAAACGCAAAAAAATCTACTTTGCTTGTACAATGCTCTCTGGTTTTCTGGTGCTATCCCAACTTCCTGGAAAGAAATTATAATTATTCCCGTTTCGAAAGACGGCAAGACCCATCCTCGGTTCCGAGGTATAGACAGATTGCACTTACATGCTGCTTGTGCAAGTTTTTAGAAAAATAATTGATAAACTGCCGACTTGCACATTTTCTTGAAGCAAACAATTTGCTCGACCCATTTCAGTGCGGATTTCGAGAGAGTAAATCTACCACCGACCACTTTGTTTGTATCGAGGCACAGATCAGAGATGCTTTCGTCCACAAACAATTTTCTCTCTGTGTTCCTCGATATGACAAAGGATTACGATACAACATGGAGCTTTGTAATAATTGGAGGCTTGTCCGACGTTGACGTGTGTGAAAAAATGTTTATCTTAATCGAATGTTACTTGTAAAATCGAACATTCCATGTCCGAATGGGCAGTGTTTTCTCCCAAACATTTGTCCAAGAAACAGGAGTGCCGCAAAGTGGGGCGCTAGCCGCACACTTTTTATTATCAATATGAATTCTTTGCGCGTGTTCTTCTCTCGAATTATGTTTTACTGCGCATATGTCGATGACGTGCAGCTTGGATTTGAGTCTTGTAATCTGGCCTTGTGTGAGGGACAGGTTCAGCTTGGTTTGAACAAGGTCTCCGATTGGGCAAAAGAAAACGGGTTCCGACTGAGTGCATAGAAAAACAAGTGTGTATTCATCTCCAGGAAGAGAGGTATTTATTCCAAACCCGATATTCTACTACATGGGCAACGTCTTTCTGTAAACACTGAGCACAAATTCTTAGGACGCCAGTCTAACCTTCATACCACACATCAAGTATCTAAAAACAAGTGCATAAAAGCCATGAATCTTTTAAAGGTGTTTTAGCGCACTACGTCGGGAAGTGATCAGAAGTGTCTGATAATTTGTATACAAGCTTCATACGTTCTCGCCTAGATTATGCTGCGATAGCATATCAGTCTGCGACGCGTACTGCCCTTACATTACTTCACCTTGCTCATCATCTAGGCATTCGCCTGTCAACGGGTGCTTTCGTACTAGCCCCATGGAGAGCCTGTACGGGGAATCGAACGAATGGTCGCCTCACCTGCAGAGATGTTACATGGCTTTTAAACAGTATCTTAAAGTGAATGCAGACAAGGAACATCCTTCACATTCTACAATTAATGACATGTCGAGTCTTGCTGTGTTTGAGAAACGACCTTCTATCAGACAGCCGTGCTCGCTCCGTGTGAGGGGCCTAGCGAAGGAAACCGGTGTGCCACTTAAAGACCGTTTGATGGCTCCCGCAGTATGTCTGCCACAGTGCCAGTAGCGAACGATAGATGGCGATGTGTCTTTCTTGGAAGTTACGATGCACGCACCAATTGCACATATTCAGACATACTTCCTTGAACTACAACAGAAATACACATGCCCTGAGTTATTTACGGATGCCTCAAAGACCAACACTTCTATTTCGTACGGAGCCTTTGGCCCATCCTTTTCGAAAGCTGGTGTTCTGCACCCTGATACAAGCATTTTCACTGGCGAAGCCTTAGCGATACTTGCGGCTGGTAAACACATTAAACAAATAAAGCTAGAGAGAGCAATACTATACACAGATTCCCTAAGCGTAGTAAAGCCTCTGAGAACGTTTACAAAGAACAAAAACCCTGTCCTTGTCTCGCTTTATTCGCTTTTATCCACACTCTACTCAAGCAAGCAGCATGTTGTAGTCTGCTAGGTGCCAGGACGCCGCGAAATACAAGGCAACGTTCTGGTGGACCAGCTAGCTGGATCCGCCAACAAAAGCGCTACAAATACATTGATAACAATTCCTGTACTCGACATGAAACCTTTTTATAAAACGAAAGCTGAAGGCTTAACAGCAGATCACATGGGACACGCACACAGGTAATAAATTGCATGTCATCAAGCCGCAACTTGGTCATTGGCCGCCAGTATCAAAATCACGCCACACAGAAGTAATACTTACAAGGTTAAGAACCGTATATACATACACTACACATTCATTTTTTTGTCTGGCGGCGATGCACCTTTGTGTGACAGATGTGCAGAAGCACTCACTCTAATTCACATTTTAATCCAGTGTAAACAATCAGGCACGCTCAGAAGACAAAAATTTGCGTTACCATACCGACAACATTCCATCCTGCAATGTTCGTTCGGTAGGGAATCATTTTTCACACATAAATTGTTGCTAGTTTTTTTGGCAGCAGTTCACACCTTTCATAACATATTCCTGGGAATCCCGTAGCGCGACCTTTCTAGCGAGGTCTCTGCTGCGGTGGCTACATTAAACAAAGCACTTGCCTCGCGGCCCAGGATGCAAGGGTGTGAACGAACGAGGCACTTGTGTTAATAGCATACAAGTCCAGCATGTTTTTTTAATGTCACGGCATTCATTGACACTACACACTTTTCAGGACATGGTCATGATTTAATTGCTTCGGTGTTTTTACCCTCCCTATAGTGTGAGGAATTTTAAGGCCTTCATACAGCCGTTTTTCACAATAATTGTCCACATCTCAAGGCCCATGAACTGGCCCTCTTGAGCCATCAAATGGCGCTTGTGCCACAAAGCACTGAACATCAATTAATAAACCTTTTTGGATTTGCTGTGGACCCACTACGTGGCCTTAAGGGAATAGGCGCAGCAGCCTGTGTGGCTTTGAAGTGGAGTACCAGCTTTAAACCACGGAGCCATTAGATAATCACGTATTCTGACTTATTGGCAATGGAAGCTGGTACCACGCAATCATACTGGAATATATTGTGTCGCATTGTGAAGCATGGATAAAGGAAGTGTGTGTTTGTGAAGCATGAAAGCTACTTTTACTGCATTTCCAAGCTGAGGAAGTCCTTGTCACTGTTTTCACAAGCAGAGTTGGGGCCGTGTGGTAGAACATCCGCTGGTCACGGAAATGACCCGTGTTCGATCCCCTCTTGGACCCAAACTAGGACCCAAAGTGAATACCCACTTTTTTGGTTCCCACTCGGTTCCGGAATTTTAAATTCGAAGCATTTTTATCGAACTTTGGTGACTTTGAGCGTATCTATCTATCTATCTATCTATCTATCTATCTATCTATCTATCTATCTATCTATCTATCTATCTATCTATCTATCTATCTATCTATCTATCTATCATCTATCTCTCTATCTATCTCTCTATCTATCATCTATCTATATATCTGTATATCTTTCTATCTAGCCGCTTGCGTTTGGGTGCCTTCATTGTGACTACCTTAACTTGGCGTGAGCCAAATTCAGCATGGGAGGGTAAGATGAATTGACGAATATGACGCGATGGTCAAGACATGAATAATGTTACAATCTCATCGCGTACGTCGTGAAACACTTCCCGCCAGACAGTGGCAAGTTCTGGTATGGCGGTATGTGCCGCAGGTGATTGACACTTAGTAACTACGCAGGAACAATGAGAACACACGTGGGCAATTTCAACGCGTGGGCGTTAAGCATTACCTGACATCAGTAGCGTCTACCCAACGATGGCACAGCATAAACGTGAGTGTTAAGAAAAACCTGATATATGTAGCGCTGACCACCCGAAAAATGCAAACAATAAGATTCAGGGTCCCAGCAGGTATACAACCCAAGCAATGTGCGTCGCAGTCAAGCATTCTACCTCAAAGCTATGTCAGGTCTCGGAACTACTTTTTAAATATAAATTCTAATCTTTGTGAAACGTGAATAGTGGTTGCAGTGCTGCCTACCCAATTTTATAAACAATACATATGTAATACCTTGATACAGCCATTGCGCCGGGTCCATTGTGTTTAGGCCCCTTGTGCTGCAGTTGATTTATGTAGCAGTGTAAAGGGTCAGCACTTTCGCGAGCATGAGCGGTTCATATCACCTTCTTGTGTTGCTAATACGCATGTTCCAGTTGACATCGTAGCGCAAGTGCAAACAAGTGGTTATTTACACACGTGCAACACTTCAACATATGTATCTGCGTACATATATTTAGCGTCATTTTATGACATGTCACTCAATAAAAAAAGTGCAACACAGTCACCTTCCCTGCGAATTCTTCGCATATTATCAATTCCAAGGTGTTTGAGATCTGCCAAATCCTTGTATTATTTATTTATTTCATTTGAAGCGTTATCGACGTTTTGGTCACGCATAAGATAATCATTTTTTGCTCACTATGACACCGACGCCGACACAACGCCGACACCGGAATGTCAGAGAAAGCAGCTCTTTGCGCTATCATGTTTCAAATGTAGATGCGTAGTGTTTACGACTGGATGAGGCTACGTTCCTTTAATTGAATTAGGGTCGTTAGGAATGTATCGCGTCAGCAGTTGATAGAGTTACCAGCGTTGTGAAGGATGCTATGTTGATAGGTTTTTGAAAACACGGTGAAGATCGTAGTCATTGGCGAAGAATTTTGCAGTGGAATTTTTTTTGTGGAAACTTCGTTAATATAGGTCAAAAATAATCAGGCGGCCAGGATGCTCTTGTAGGGTGCACTGAATTTCGCCAGCCAGAAAAAAAATGTACTTATTTGCTACAGGGAATTGAAGACTTTAGGACACATAATTTTAAACGACGAAAACGTTAAGACTGTCGACTCCAATGGCTAAATATTTTTCAATAAGAAGACGATGTGCTGCGCACTAGAGTGCTTTATAGATCTTTCAAAGGCTTTTGATCGCGTCCAACATAACCGATTAATAACTAAAGTCCGTAACCTCCAGCTTCATCAGAAAACAATCCAATGGATTCAAGAGTTCCTCTGTAACCGGTCGCAATCGGTCAAACTTAACCACATAATTTCCAGAAAGTGCATGGTAAAATCCGGTGTCCCCCAGGGCTCCGTGCTCGGACCATTATTATTTTTGGTCTACATCAATGACATTGGATCTAATATTGCTTCTTCTCTACGCCTATTCGCAGATGATTGCGTTATATATAAGGAGATTACCGAACCGAATGACAGTAGCATCCTACAGTCAGATTTGTTAAAACTCACAGAGTGGTGCAATTTGTGGCAGATGCACATCAACGCTGAAAAAACCAAGCATATTAGATTTACTTCCGTAGTCAACCCCTCATCATCCGTCAGATACATAGTCAATAGCACCGTAATTGAGACCGTTTCATCCACAAAATACCTCGGCATTTTCTTTAGTTCCGACCTAACCTGGAACAGTCACATTGAATACATCACCAGCAAATCATCAAAAAAACTCGGTCTTTTGAAACGCCGCCTCAGATGCGCAAACTTGAAAACTAAACTTCACGCATATCAAGCTCTGATCAGGCCTTCACTAGAGTATGCGTCAACCATCTGGCATCTACACACGGCAATGTTATCAGATATGCTAGAATCGGTACAAAATAAAGCAGCTCGGTTTATCACCTCCTGTCATTCTCGCCACCAAAGCGTAACATGTCTTAAGCGTTCTCTGAACCTTCCATTGCTTGCCACGCGCAGAAAGTTGTCCCGCCCATGTTTTTTCCATAGCTTATATCATAGTGACTCGTCATTTTCCGATCATTCATTCACCCGGCTCCCTACGTTTCTGATCGCGTTGGTCATGCACATAAGGTCAATCCAATATATTCACGCACTAAGAAATACCAATTTTCACCTCTGCTGTTATCCATTAACGAGTGGAACGCGCTGCCCTCAAACATCGTCGCTATTACAGAACCCTCCCTTTTCCAGTCTGCAGTACTAACTTACTTAGAAGTTGACAACAATTTGTAACCACCATTGACATTTAATGTGTAACGCATGCTTAGAGAATGTTTATTGCTATTTCTTGAAATATGTTTCCTGTTATGGTGAGCTGCTTACTGTGTTTTTTTTTGCTTATTGTGTTATTAGTAATGTTGTTTGGGCTATCGGTCAGTTTGATTACTAGTATTACTCCCTGACATGTTGTTTTACTGATGCTATAGTAACCTCTTGTATGTATCCCCCCTTATGTAATGCCCTCTGGGCTCTTAAGGTATTTAAATAAATAAATAAATAAATAAATAAAGTATACTGCCGAGAAATATGCAGTCAGATTGGAGGTTATCATACATGTTGGAGTATAGATGGGTAGGTAATTCAAGTATTTGTGTGTCACGTAAGAATCCACAAAAACAGTGCTGAACAAATTATTACCGAAAAAAATATCATACTCAAGGCGGCTGTATACGTAAAAAATATTTTGTAATGAAGTTTACAGCAGATACATGCCAATGAAATAGGACGATAGTCTTCAGCTACGTTACTACGTCAATTTCGAATTATGGAAATACTTTCCAAATTTTCGAACCAACTGCTCGTTTTTCTGATGGTGGCGTGTGGAGGAATATGGGGCATAGTCCTTGACCAGAATTCAGCGAGCTTCTTTCACTACAGTACAATATTTGTTTTCGATACTAGAAGACTTGTATAACCTAAGGGTAGAAATGAAAGCCGATGTGCCATCCAGTGATATTTAAATCTGCGCCATAAAATCAAACTAAGTTTCTGGAACAGGTTGCACGTTGGAATGACTTTTTGAGTAAAAACAGACTAAAAGAAATTACTGTGTTTTTATGCGGATCCTTCAGCAGAAAGTCGTGTTAGCAATATCGCGGTGCACGGAAACTTTGTTATGAACGCTATTTCGACCAATTGTTTTCCATAGTACTTTACGATTAGACAGCCTTATATTATATGTGGAAGCGTTCTTTGCATTTTGCCGAAAGAAACAGTGTTTCGAGACGTCTCGTGGATATGTAACTACGTCACCTTTAATTTCATAGTTGTCTGAGATTTTAATGTACTTTGAGTTTACCATTTTCATACAAAGAAACGTTAATGGGCTTCAAACAGAGGGGTTTGTTTCTGAATATACTCCAGTTTTCATTCCCAGAGAGAGAAAAAATATTGTGGTCAGAAAAATTTTTTTAAAAAACACACCCCAGCCTCGTCATTCATATTGTTAAACTTTACGGCAGTCATGAATATTTGGAACTGTAGCTCCTGTAAAATAAAGCCCGACGTTATGTTCCCGCTGTGGCAGGCTACGATCCCTAAACGCACCTAATTAGGTAATAGGACCTCCAGTATCAGGAAAATTTTATAGTAACACCTCTGAAATTTAGGAGAGAGACGTTGGTTGCTTAACAACCTAAAACAAATTGAAACTCATTGCACCACCAGAAAAGGAAGACAAAAACGAGCACTCAGTATGAGGAAAGTGTAAATCACCGAGCAGATAAATGTCATTGGCCAGACATTGTAGAGATGTCTCAGAGAGAGTTTCCGTACCATGTTTCATTCCCCAAAGGAAGGACGTGAATCTGGTACACGACATGAAGCGCCTAGCAATATTTTATACGAGAGTAATGAAAAAGCTACACTAACAATTTGGCATCTGAGATAATATGCACAAGATAAGATACAAATTTTTTAACGGCAACCAAGACACAACCACCATCACCACAACGTTTTACAGTTTGATCACGCTGGTGCATGTTATCCTGCTTGTTTTTATTGCGAACTATTTTTTAATATTTCGAAATACTGTGATATTTCTTTAATCCCAGCTCATCACGTGACGTTAGTCAAGAAAAGAGTAGACCTGACCGCGTTTAGGATAAAGACAGCTTGTGTTAGTGAACGTTTTGTTAGTGTTGTTAGTAAATGAGAAATTGGATAGGATAACACCATCGAGCGAAGCTTATTCAGGTGTAAACGTTTCTTCTTCTGTCGTTATCCGGTGCGTGTCATGGCTGTGTCACGGGTCCTACTACATGTATAAGTTGCAGTTACCAATCGAAGCTGATGAACAAACTGGCACATTTGTCCTGCAAGAGGTAACAAACTTTTTATCGCCTCACGTGTTGATGTTGAAAAATGTTCACGAACTGACAATTCCGATTCTTGAAGTTTTGTGCACTGAAAGTTACATTGCTTCTTTATGCTGAAAAAGTTTGAACTGAATTTTAATTTGCTGCTTTTGTTTTTTTGTAATAATTTCCGACATGAGACATGTGAAATATGGCACTTAGAAAAAACAAAACAGAGGAAAATTTGGAAACTGTTTTCTTTCCTGAAAAGTGAGTTCATCTTAACACTTACGTTTTGCAGGCCCCTTTGGCTTCAGTGGAAGCCCTTGCCAAGATCTCGGACTTCCACAACCTTCGCAGCCTCAACGCATTCTGGCCAGAGGGTGACCGCGAAGACATTAGTTTGGTATTGAAAAATGTCCTCGAAAAGTTCCCAGATCTAGAAGAATTGGGCCTGGCTTGTTGCGATGGTGTGGTGCTCTCCACTATCGCAAAGCTGTGCCCAAAAATCAAGGTTATCCAGCTCGAGGATTGTGCGGTGTCAGTGGGTGACCTCAACCACAGATCACAAAAACGCGTTAACGCTTTCAAGCTATAGCGTTAAAGAGCTCATGTTGCACAATCCCACCGCCGGTGTCAGCCCCGTTGGGTTGTGAGTGAAAAATTGTGTGTGCGTCTGTGACCAAAAAGTCACGTTACAGAGATCGCCGCGGGAGACCGCTACTTGTCCACGCGCGCGCGCGCGATCATACTGAAAAACCTGCGCATTCGAAGATGAAAAAAAGTGCTCAAGGTTACGCGGTGCTGCAGTTTCTTCACCCCTGCCACCGCTCTCTGCTTGGCTTCCAGCGCTTTCGTTGAGACGAGAGAAGAAATAATCCAATTGCAGCATTCGACAAACTTTTGAAACTATACTCGCACTAGACAGATTCTTAAAACTATGGTGGCGTTGAATTCATGAGGCAATAAGCTGTTCTAGAGAATTCATTCCATGGTTGCATGAAAAAGTGTTTCAAGACCCCTTAACCACATTTACTTTGACAGGTGTCATTACGAAAACGTGCCCCTTCAGCGATAATAGCGCGCACTGGTACAATCTACTGTGTGTGTGTGTGTGTGTGTGTGTGTGTGTGTGTGTGTGCGTGTACGCGTGTGTGCGCGTGTGTGCGTGCGTGTGTGTGTTTGTCCAATTTTTGAAACTCGGAGGACTCCCAAACGTGTATGTTGTATACGAATCACCTGCTGTTAACACTGCAGACAACGTACACTCTGTGGCATATTGGTTTGTGTCATGCGCTGAGAATCGAGTGATCGCCGGTTTGATGGCGCGTGACGGGAGACTGCCTTCTGTGTTTTTTCTTTGTGATCTGTTAGTACATAATTTTTCTTGTCACTTCAAACATGAAAGTACGCCAGCGCAGCCGTGGTAGACACCGGCGTGAAACACTTCGCGTTAAAAAATTAGCAGTGGCTTAGCTCAGATTTGCTGGGATTTATCTATGGCATTAAAAAAGGCTTACCTGATTTTTCTTAGCTTCTCTCTTTGTCTAAAATTATCTTATCAAGCTTACTGCTGGACAGATGGATGGACATAAAAACAGACAGACGGACTAGTGAGCGAGCTACAGCTCAAGCGAGTCCAGCGCCAGCTGTGCGCTGTGTGCGTCACAGCTTCTTGCGCACGCGGAAAACTGCTCAGTCCAAGCCTCCGCAAGCTCCACAACTTGATACAGGTTTTATTACCTTAAGAAATAGGAATTTCAGCAGTAATCGAACTCAAGCAGTTATTCTGGCTGCCACGTATTCAACCACAGAGCCATACCAGGACTCGAAAGTGCTTTTTAAAGAGACACCGTGTAAGCACAACATCAGTGCAACGTCAGTGCGGCTGCATGGCTGGTTATCATATTTCATAAAAAAATTTTGAAGATTACTTAATAACGCCTACAATACCGGCCTTGCGTCGTGGTAATATAAACTGTTGTTATAGGTACAGTACTCACACCACTTCTATAGCAGTCTTATAAACAGTACGTACGTATCCTTTTAGTCAGCAAGCATATTCAAAATTTGCCTAAGTTTGCGAGATTACGCTAAGAAAAAGTACACATGAACTTCGCCTAATTGCAGAGTAATGTGCAAATTGTTTAGATAAAGCGGACGCCTGAACTCTAGTGTGAATGCAAGCATTAGGCTTAAAACCATGACTTACTTTTTAAACACAGGTGTAATAAATGTGCCTCGCAAGCCCACGACTTGCACAAATCTGCTTCGCTCACAAATACTTGGGAATTAATATCATAATGTTTGGCTCAAACCAAAAAAATGCAGTAATGCAACTCCTCCCTGTCAGCTTCGGATGGAACCGATTCACTCAGAGCGTTGTATCTGCCGAATTTTTTTTCCTCTTGGCTTCAAACATGAAATATTTTCAAGGTGGCTGTAAACATTGCGCATGAACAAGTAGCTGTTCAATCTAGGTGTAGCAACATGTGCAGCAAGACCTTCGTTTAACACTGATTTCTCTTGATTTGAACCGTAGAAACATTTCGACGCATTACGTGGCCTTGTGGGACGGCTAAACTATATGTGCAGTTTTTAAAGGTGGGCTACGATGGTCAAACTTGCGATGGTAGAACGATTTCTGCACAGTTTCTTCTTAAGTTCGACTATGTGTGTTAATAAATTAGTGCGTATAGTAGGTTTGCTAAAGCGCTTAAAACTGCGATGATTCTGGATTTGCGCGAGCTATTAGGCTTGTGCAACAGCTCCGAAAGCTCACCGAGGCAGGCATCTGCACTATAGAAAGCCCACAAGCTTGAGTATTTGTAGCACGCGACCAGTTCTATCCCAGCCACCTTGACGGTGCTTTTCACCGGGTCACCGAGAATCTTCTCGTCTACCGGTTCTTTGAAGCAATACTATTCGGCGAACATCGACGAGAGGTCCTGTTCATGTTGGAAGAAAGAAAGTACCAAGTGCTCACTGCAAATTTCTATATTGCTTTGTGGACTAGTGGTATGCGAACGCAAGTGGTCGCTTGAGAACTACAATCGGTTTTTATGATTTTTTAAGACAATGTAGGAAGCATATGAAGGTATAGTGATTTAACGTAAAGCAACATTGTATCTGCGACTAGCTCTTAGGCCATAGTGTACTCAGCCAGGCTTTAGCTTCCCCTTGAAGAGTAAAACGTGATTGTGTAACCGGGATTCGCGAACATTGCCTTCCCAAGTGCAAGCCCTACTTTAGTTCGTTTGATATTGATCGTTTAAAATTTTACTACAGAGCCTACTCTAAGTACAATCGTGAAGTGACCCCCAAGGTAGATTCCTTCAGCGAATCACGGAAAAGCCGACTACGCTTCCGTCAGAAAACACGTGAATCTACGCAGCTGCTAATTTAGTTTGCTTTTTATTATGATTATGATGATTATAAATATGCTGAAGGCAAACTTTTTAAATTATCAATTGTTGCCCATTTTACAAGTTCTGACGCCTCGTGTGCTCCACGATCTAACAGCGCATTAAGAAGACTCTTTATTATGCCCTCCTGCTTGGTCTTTCGACCGCAGTATTCTGTAAATAAATAAATAAATAGATAAATAAATAAACTGCATGAACCTCATAGCGTTCCTTTTAAAACAATTTACGAATTTACAGAGCTATGTAGTAGAGCGCCTGTATGCCTTGCAAAAGCCACCAAAAGCCTTGCGTAGCCTCATGAACAACGCTGATTTTTGGCGCTCACCAAGTCAAGTCGACAAACATGCCAAATTTTCTGCGAAAGGGGCTCTTTAGTGCTGTTGCGTTCAAGGGCAAAAGTTCTCAGAATGACAAATTTTGTCTGCGTTCGAATAGCTGAATAAAATATCCGCTGTCACATACTTACACATCAAGATCTTCACAGCAACTACAGATATGTCGCATGACTGTCCGCTCGGCAAACTTTTCTTAGCATCTTCATATTGATAATGTGTTTTTATTTGCCGTTCACTCAATATGTCTTCCTAAAGAAAACTTAACACTGCTCCAACACATGTTAGAGTAATCTAATGTACTGCTTTTGTGCAACCAAGGCTACAGTACAAGTGTGTAAGATCCGACCCTTACAACAAGCGTATTATTGATGATCATGAGCGTATTCACAGACAAGCTTTATGATTTATGTTTAACAAACTTGACTCACCCAGAGATTTACTACAAGGCAGTGGCATCTCTTTGTTACAAACACGAGGACAAAAAGCTGGATTAGACTTTATATCAATATTAAAAAAGACTAGTCTGCTTCTATCCCCATACTGGACGCTTTTAACTAGCATGCCCGCGCAACAACAGCGCGCAAACGCGTTAACCCATCATTTTTCTCACACTGTCCTATATCCTTTTTCCAATGCTCTAGAAGCATTAGTTATAAAATGGCCTTACTATTACATGTGATAAGACTGCTATGTAGTATTTCTAGCCCTTAATTGCAGTGTCATTGCAACTACATTACTATTTGTAGTTTATTTCTTGTTTCTTGAGTAATCTGCATCGACCATGAAACCGCATGCTGAATAAATCAGTTAATCAAGCAAACTAAAGAAAAAGCAATTTCATTGGCGAGCAAGCCGTCTTTCAGCGAAGACGCACCCGATTTGCTGGAAACTTTGAAGCTACTCACCGGCATATACGATCACCATTCTTCTTTTTCATGCATTTGGTGCCAGACATCCGTGATATCAGCTCTTGTGAAATAAACAACCCGGCACTCTCGCCCATCCTTGAGCAGCCGACTGATGTTACGGTAAGCTTTTGGCAAGTCCCAATTATAATGAAAAGTTAGGAAGGAGTAGAGGTGGTCGAATTGCCCGTACTTATCGATTATGAATTGAATATCTCCTTTCTCGATGTCCAAAACCTCGAAGATTACTTTGGGTTCCTTGTGGTGCTCTTGAGCGTATTGAATCATGTCTTCAGATATATCCGTTGAGACGACGCGTGTGAACGGGCGTAGACGTGGCAGCAGCGTTTCTGCGAGAAAGTCACCTGGTCCGCAAGCGACATCTAAATATTGATATCGTTTTGGTGCAGACCTAAGGAACTTCACAAGGTTTAGAGATGTCAGGTTCTCCTTGTAGGACAACTCTTTCAGCAAGGGGAAGAATTCAGGGTCTAAGTCAGACGTTGTGTGTTTTGATTCTTGCGCCTGGATGTCTTCCATGACGGACATACGGGTCACAGTTTGGGCTGTCCCTGAACGCTCTAAGCACGCCCTGTAAAAATACAAAAAGACTAACAACGTATGTGTCCACATGAGAATATCTGCATTTGGAGCTTAGCGTCCCAAAACTACGATATGATTATGAGACACGCCGTAGTGATGGACTCCAGAAATTTTGACCACCTGGGGTTCTCTAATTTTCACCCAAAATTGAGCACACTGGCCTACAGCGTTTTTATCTCCATCGAAAATGCAGCTGCCGCAGTCGGGATTTATCTCGCGACCTGGGGGTCAGCAGCCGCGTACCTTACCCCCTCGAAAACCACGACGGGGCACACGAGAACCTTAAGCAACCTGTTCAAGATCCTAGATAAGATATGGGTTCACATTCTATGAACAGTTGCAGGCGATATATCAGTAAAAAATAGGTTTCGCTGCAACGTCCAAGCAATCAATGCAACAGCAAGGAATTAGAATGCCACACGAAGAACAACAAGCATGCAGGTCCTTGCAGCGCATCAGTGAAGCATAACATAATCTGGAAAAGAAAGCACATGTATATAGAGTACATGAGTGAGTTAACAACTGCCACAATAGTCACGCCTTTGACGGAAGTGCTGCAAGTGTCGACAACGCAGAGCACGTGCTGCCAGAACCTCATGTCTTGATATATTTCCTTTTTCTATTGAACTGCGGCCCATGGTGTGAGACATCTGCGTCTCCTGCCACGCTGTGGTGTCTGACGCTAAGTCTGCCCAGTGTTCTGTCTTTCACAACAAAGCATCTTATGGCCGAGTTCAATAAGAAAGATTGGTTCAATCATGTGGGTGAGACAGAAGGTGTTGGTGTGACCACTCTGCGCATGCGCAACAGCCGGCCCAAGCGCTGCCAGAACGTGCCACCGTTAGCACGTTCCGGAATGACGGTGTTGTCTCTCCACCTTACACATTGTCAGCAATCACACGATGGAGTCGGTCCACGAAATTTTGCCGACGTGCAATAAACGCACGTGTTCTCGCAAGGCGTGCCGAAGAGCCCCTGTCGCGTGCTTCAACAAGAGTTCGGGAGAAATAAGAGCGACTGAAAGTACAGTGAATTTGTGATGTGCCCCGCAGCGGTGGTCTGGCGGCTGAGGTACTCGGCTGGTGATCGGCAGGTCGCGGGATCAAACTCCGGCTGCGGTGGCTGCATTTCTGATAGAAGCGGAAAAGTAGGCCCGTGTGCTCAGATTTGGGTGCACGTTAAAGAATTCCAGGTGCTCTAAATTTCCGGAGCCCTCCACTACGGCGTCTCTCATATTCATATGGTGGTTTTGAGACGTTAAACCCTACATATCAATCAATCGATCAATCAATCAATCAATCAATCAATCAATCATTCAATCAATTAATCAATCAATTCAGGGTGTGTGTTCCACTTGAAAAGACGTGTTAACTTCAGGCAAAGTACCCATGATGAACTTTACTTTTAGGCCATCTTGTGCTCTGCTTCGCATGCTGCTAATGGTTTCCTTAATTTGAGGAATGGGTGAATATTTATGTGCGGGACATTTTTAGTCGCACAATTTCACGCTTAGGTGTCGGCGTGATTGTCCATACGTCCACTGCGCATGCTCGCGTCTCGTGCCAGCCCAAGAAAACACCCGTAAAACTGTCTCTTCAGCAGCCATTAAAGGATAAGACACCACCGGGCTTTCAGAAAACCGGGCATGCGCAGTGGGGGTGCGGACCTCTTTCCTGTACTCCTCTTCCTCAAACGTGCGTGGTGTGTATTCAAGCTGTCGAGCGGGCGTCAGGAAATTCATCTTGACTTGATGATTTGCTTGACTTGAGCAGACACGATGAAAGCTACAGCACCTTCCACCGATTGTGGGGCATAACTCAGCATCAGTGTCGTACCACTCGTTCAAGACAACGCTTCCTTTTCATTATATAAATGAGAAGAATGAAGACGAAATAACGATTGAACATTCCAAAACAATTTTTAAATACACAACAATTACGCGGTAATCCTACCGCTCTGCGATGCATTTACTCAAAGAAATTGTAGGAGCGTTGCGTGATGTGAAACATAGTCAAGCTCCTCTGAAACATTTGTAACATCAGCGACGCTTGTTTCAAATCTATATTATCGAGACGAAAATTAGGCGCGTTGGCCTTCACGGGAAGATTAAAAAGTACGCCTCGGGATCTGCTTCGAATGGATTACATTCATGAGATTCACGACGCTTGTTCGCCAGTTGCTAGTACACGTGATATCAGTGTCATTTAATTCAAAACTAGCTTCTTTTACACGTTGCTGCAAAAAGTACGTCACAATGAGATGGTATTGAATTGTAAACATATTCATCAAACGGGGTATGCACTGCTCTGCAATTGTGGTCCAGTTGAACCTTACGCTAGAATAAATCATTTTCCAGCACGTTCTTCATTTGCCGAGGTTTAGTAGTTTTGAGTCGTTTACGCTAACCTGCTGTGGTGGTATAGTGGCTAAGGTACTCGGCTGCTGACCCGCAGGTCACGGGCTCGAATCCCGGCTGCGGCGGCTGCATTTCCGATGGTGTCGGCGTGATTGTCCATACGTCCACTGCGCATGCTCGCGTCTCGTGCCAACCCAAGATAACACCCGTAAAACTGTCTCTCCAGCAGCCATTAAAGGATAAGACATTAAAGGATAAGATAAGGCGGAAATGTTGTATGCGCCCATGTGCTCAGATTTGAGTGCACGTTAAAGAACCCCAGGTGGTCGAAATTTCCGGAGACCTCCATTACAGCGTCTCTCATAATAATATGGTGGTTTTGGGGCGTTAAACCTCACATATAAATCAATCGAGTCACTTGCACTGAGCAGTGCTGCGTTGGCGCAAAAAGCATTGACATCACCACGGTGCACAGCCGGCGTGCCGGCGAAAGCGGAGAAGTTTCTGCAGTGGCGTGTCACTAGTGGGCTTGCGTGTGGCTCGCGTGAGCTCGCTCGTAAATCCGTCCACCCATTTGTCTGCCTGTCCACTAGTCCATCCGTCCGCCCAGCAGTAAGCATGATAATGTAATCCTAGAGAAACAAGTGTCACAAAACGAGCACTCAAAAAGGGCGCGCCTCCAAATTCTCGTGACGAAGCGCCAGAGTGACACCACGAGGTCAATCATAAAAAAAAGAAAACTAACATGCAACGTCTCCGCGGGCGCGCGCCTCTCCTCTCGGAAACGTAGGTTCGCCAACGAACCTCCTCACCCCACATTGGCGGCCGAGCAAGCTCTGGAAATTTCTTGATGGAAAGAGGCGTGGTGATGCCGGGTTGAGTTATTCGTCGCGGACGGCCTTCGAACCGTCTCGCCCTCTCCCCAGCCTTCGCTGTGCATCGCGCCGACGAAATGATAAGAACTTTCTGGAATCTCGCGCGGAAAGTATTTAATCGAGCAGCCGGGACGAGAGATCGAAGAAGACGAAAGTTAGCGCCTGAGCGCGTAGGGATTTCGCTGTGTAGTCGGCGAAGGTTTTGTCCGTAGAGACAAAGCAGGAGAAGAAGATGATTTCCACCTGAGGGGTGACGACTCGAGCTACAGGCAAGAGTGTGTGTTTACCGCTATCGAGAAAAGACGCGTGGCAACAGCTGCGTGTGTGAGGCTGACGTGTTTCCGGCGAAAAAGTTTGAAGCTTGGAGAGTGGCCAATTGAAGACGCGAGGTTTCCTGGAAGAGAAACTTCGGCGAGGTTTCCTGGAAGAGAAACTTCGGGGGCAGCGGAACGAAAACAACGCTGGATTTTGAGTGAGTGATTCTCGGAAGAGTATCATCCAGACTTTTGTTCAAAGAACTTTGGACTGAATAAGCTTTCGAACTTTTTAGTCTTTAAGTGTCTTGGTTGTTCGATGCATGCGACTGCATTGTAGTGTGTATTGTTGTCTGTGTCCGTTGTTTCGAGTGTGGCTGATTGTACTGTGTAGTACGTTGTTTGATTGGTGACAGAATGTATGCAACTATTGTGGAGTGTGCATTCTTGTGTATTCTTTTCGATCTGCCATTATTGAGAATATAATTTTGTTTTGTTGATCAATTCTCGGCTCTGACTTGTTCTTTGGGCCGCAGCCGGCGTCTGCTGGCGCGCCAAAAAGGACCACTTCTAAATTGTCCACGCTTTCGTGGTGCGGTTCGGGGGGGCCGATACTTCGGCCCTTGGAATTAGCCCGGCGATCGCCTCCCGAATTAACGGGACCTGTGACAATTAATCTGGCGTCCGCGACAGGTACTTTTGGTGCACAGTGTGTCCAAAGTAGTGTGAAAGAGCCTCGAGTTGTTGATACTGCTCTCGGAACGATTTTACGTGTTGCGCAGTGTTCTCGATAACGAGTGCAGGAGAGTGTTCTGATAGACTGATTTAGGCAGATATTTTTTGCACGCGGCAAGGTTTTATTGGCGAGACACAATGGATCTCGAAAAGTTAGTCGCTCTTGGTGAGAAGATGGGGCTTTCTGGCGCCGAACTACGGGAGTGGGTCACCCAGAAGGAAAAAGAAGAAAAAGAGAGGGCCAAGGAAGAAAAGGCAGCTGAGCTAGAAAAAGAAAGGTTGGCTGTAGAAAGAGCCAAAGCGGAAAAAAAAAGCTGAGTTAGAGAGAGAAAGGCTGGCCGCTGAGATGGCGAAAGAAGAAAGAGAGGCAAAGGAGCGACAGCTGAGAGAAGAAAGAGAGCAGCAATTGAAACTGGAGCTGGAGAGAGAAAAGTTGGCAGCCGAAAGGGCGAGAGAAGTAAGAGAAGCGAGAGAGCGACAGCTGAAAGAAGAAAAAGAAGTGGAGATGGCTGAAAGGGAACGGCAGTGGCAGCACGAGATGGAACTCGAGCAGCTCCGTTTGCAACAGCGAAGTGAAACTCCCGTCCAAGCTAGAGTTGAAAGCAGCGAACGGGAAGATCATGGCTTCTGCTTGAACCCAAGCACGCTGCTCGTCGCGTTTGATGAAAGGAAGGACGACCTTGACGCGTACCTTCACAGATTTGAGACAATTGCACGGAGCCAGAATTGGCCGGAACATCATTGGGCAACTGCTTTGAGTACTTGCTTGAGTGGTGAAGCGCTATGTGTGTACGGCAGGCTGACGCTGACTGATGCAGCGAACTATGCAAAGCTGAAAGCTGCTTTGCTGAAGCGATTTACATTTACTGTGGAAGGATTCCGAGACAGATTTCGGACAGGAAAGCCAGCTGATAGTGAGACGGCTACACAGTATGCCGCCCGACTGTGCAATTGTTTCGACAGATGGATTAAACTTCCAGGGACAGCGCCGGAGTATGATGAGCTTAGAGAGCTCCAAATTAGAGAACGATTTCTTACTAGTTGTTACCCAAGCCTGTCGCTGTACTTGAAAGAGAGGAGAGCTAAGTCACTTGAAGACATGCTTGAATTAGCTGATTAACTCTTGGAAGCGCAAGGTGGCAATTATTTGGCCAAGGTCAAGAAGGAGTGTCCTGAATATTCGAAGAAATCGGCTCCCGAAGAAAAGAAGCGTGCACCGGAGAGCATTCCACGATGTTTTTTGTGCAACCGAGTAGGTCATCGCGCTAGCAACTGTCGAACTAACTCTAAGAGCATTACGGTATTAAAATGTTTCAAGTGTGGTCAGACTGGGCACAATGCAGACGCATGTCGAAATGGAGCGAGTCAAACTCACCAACTATCCTGTGTGCAAGCGGCACCAAAATCCGGCAATAAAGCCGTCACCGATAGAATCGTAGAGCTGAAAATGGGGAGAAAATTCCTATTGTGGTTTCTATAATGACAAAACAGCCAACCGGTGTTACGAAGGGAATGCCAACGCTGCCTGGAAAAGTTGGGGGCAAGAAGGTTACGGTGTTTAGAGACACCGGTAGCTCCGCTGTTATCGTGCGGAGAAATTTGGTATGGGATAGTGAGTTGACAGGCAAAACGAAACCGGTTTGCCTAATTGACAGTACGGTTAGGATGCTTCTCGAAGCAGAGATTGAGGTTGAAACCCCGTACTTCAGCGGGAAGGTTACCGCTCTATGCATGACGTCCCCCTGTACGACCTCGTCGTCGGAAACATCGACGGGGCGCGAGGCCCGAATGATCCAGAACGATTGGGAGAAGACTCGAAGATGAAGCCCTCGCCAACACAGCGACCGTGAGATAGAGTGGAGGAGCATCCCGTGACTGATCTCACTCGAGCCCAAGGTGAAGCCGCAGTGCAAGAGACAGTGAATGAGAAGATGATCGTGTTGAATGAGTTCACGTGTGGGCAGCTCGACGCACGTCGGCACGACCTCAACCGACCGACAGTGTAAAGGTGACGGAGTCGGCCAGCCAGGCCAAATGTCGTGAAATGAACAAGCGGGTGAATAACCGGACAGGATCGGTTGAGCGTCATGACCCGTTAACAGTGTCGGAAGTGACAACGATGGCTGAGACGCCGCCTCAGATACCGTCGTTGGAAAGGGCTCGCCGAAAACGAACGAGGAGAAACCAGAAAACGTCGAGCAAGCACCGGAAGAAAGGGCGCAAGCGCTGCTCGAAGTACTCAGGATAGGTTCTGAGGTCGATTCGGAATGTGTTTGACAGTGCTATGTGTTCAGTTAATGTGGTTGTTATCCTGTGTCACAGCTGTATGTGGAGTGAGTCAAAATGTTTGTTACGGTGATGTGATTGTACAATTGTTGTAATGAGAGAAGTTTGTACGTTTGTGTTGTCTGGAATATGTGATGGAGCGCCGTACTCATGTACCTGTGTCTATATTCTATGTGTTGTGAGATTAAATTGCAATGTACAATTGTATTGAGTGATCTAATGTGAATGTGACGAGTCATGAGAAACGGACTATGTTACAGTCTTTAAGTGTGTAGTGACTGTTGGCGCTCGTTTGTGTGGTTTTGAATATTACGAGATAATATTCATAAAGTGGGGGGCAGTGTCACAAAACGTGCGCTCAAAAAAAGGGTGCGCCGCCAAACTCTCGCGACGAAACGCCGGAGCGACGCCGCGAGGTCAACGATAAAAAAAAGAGAAAAAAAGCATCCAAAGACTCCCCGGGCACGCGTCCCTCTCCCCTCGGAAACGTAGGTTCGCTGACGAACCTCCTCACCCCACATCGGTGGCCGAGCAAGCACTCGAAATTTCTCTATGGAAAGAGGCGTGGCGATGCCGGGTTGAGTCAACCGTCGCGGACGGCCCTCGTACTGTCTCGCGGTTTCCCCCAGCCTTCGCTGCGCATCGCGCCGACGAAATGATGAGAACTTTCTGGAATCTCGCGCGGAAGGTATTTAATCGATCAGCCGAGATGAGAGATCAGGGGAAGTTGGAAGTTAGCGCCAGAGCGCGTAGGGATTCCGCCGTGTAGTCGGCGAAGGTTTTGTCTGTAGAGACAAAGCAGGAGAAGATGATTTCCACCTGAGGGGTGACGACTCGAGCTACAGGCAAGAGTGATTGTTTACCGCTATCGAGCGAAGACGCGTGGCAACAGCTGCGTGTGTGAAGCCGACGTGTTTCCGGCGAAGAGGTTGAAGCTTGGAGAGTGGCCAATTGAAGACGCGAGGTTTCCTGGAAGAGAAACTTCGGGGGCAGCGGAACGACAACAACGCTGGACTTTGAGTGAGTGATTCTCGGAAGAGTATCATCCAGACTTTTGTTCAAAGTACTTTGGACTGAATAGGTTTTCTATCTCTTTAGTCTTTAAGTGTCTTGGTTGTTCAATGCATGCGACTGCATTGTAGTGCGTATTGTTGTCTGTGTTTGTTGTTAAGAGTGTGTCTGATTGTACTGTGTACTACGTTGTTTGATTGGTGACATATTGTACTCAACTATTGTGGAGTGTGCGTACTTGTGTTTTGTTTTCGATCAGCCTTCATTGAGAATATATTTTTGTTTGTTTATCAACTCTCGGCTCTGACTTGTTCTTTGGGCCACAACCGGCGTCCGCTGGTGCGCCGAAAAGGACCACTTCTAAATTGTACGCGCTTTTGTGGTTCGGTCCGGGGGGAGGGCCGATACTTCGGCCCTTGGAATTAGCCCGGCGATCGCCTCCCTAATTAACGGGACCTGTGACATCGTCGTAGTAGTAGTATTTTTCACCAGTCTTACACTTTGACCTTCAAAGTGGTGCCGGTGGGAGATTTCTTCTGTGCGTTGTTGAAAAATAAAAAATTCACAGCGTGAACGTTAACTAAAAGTAGAATCCTCCTGTCTCTCATTCCTCTTAGGAGCCATTGGCATGTACATTGAGCACTATCCTAGAAGAAAGAGTTGCTACGTTATACTCACTGGGCGTAACCTTCTTGGTTTTAGAAAGGTTTAGTGAGCGTTGGGCCGCAGTGCCATGAATACACTTAACTAGTATATACCATAAGCTCGACGTGGTTAAATGTGGGAAGTAGACACGAAGCGCAAGCCGTAAGAAAGTGTGCGCGTACCTCCTCTCGTTCAGTCCTTAGAATGTCCACTGGATGGCGGTGCTTCTTTATGAGTAATATATGATGTAAAGATGCGAGATGGTGGTACTTGGAGCATCGAATAGGTGGACGAACGTACACATAGACAGGTGCATGAACAGACGCGCGGATGGCTGCACTGGCAGACAAGACGCATGGACGGACGCAGGAGCGGATGCATGGACGAAAGCAGGGAAGGACGCACAGATGGACGTGCGGACACACGAACAGACGCACGCGCGGACTGGCGGATGGACGCACAGGCGGCCACACAGACGCACGCATGGACGGACAGAAGCAAGAACGAATGGACGGATGGATGCTTTGCCCTACTCTCCTTCATTCCCTCCGTGGATATGCTGCCATTTCAAGATAACTGCCAGATAGCGCTCAGGTATCACGTGTGATGTGACTTGATGCGCTCGTTCGCCTCGGCTGCACGCTCGAGGCACTCTAACGCAGCGCCTCCAGAATACCAATCACCGTTTTTATATCGCAGAACATCAAATAAACCGTTTTTTTATTCTCTCCAGACGCAAGACTATCGTCTTTTGACGACATTTGCGGTGTAACATGCATATACGGGGCCAATTTGTTTGACAACCTTTGAAAATAGAGATGCTTGTTTCTTCCTCGTAAGTATCCATTATGTTTTTGAGGAATTAACAGTACTGTATTGAGTGAGAAACACATTACGCATCGAGTGCTGTGATGCCAAGTTCGCTTGTCTACGTTGCCTGTTTTCAACGCATCTCTCATTTTTTGTGGTTTCGATTTAGAAGACCGTGATGATGCGCCTACTCAGCTTCGCCATCGCTTTCTAGCCGGTTTGCAGGCAAGGTGTACTTAAAAAAAAACGTGAACGCTATATGCTCATCTGCACTGACATTGGGCGCTACATCGATTCGCAGTAATGAGGGCACGTCACCTTAGCTAAAACTGTCAAGTACAACTTGAAAAGATGCAGCCAACAATCGCAGCAGAACAATGAGCCGAGAGGTCCTCAGCCCCTTCGAATAAGACACTTATTGAGTGCTTCGCACCGTGCTCCACTACCCTCAGTTCGCTGGCAAATGCTTTCCGATCCGAAGCCTGTACTTCCGATGATTCGTGTCATCGGTAGAATTGCCAGAGTGCCCGTTTCCTTTCTAGGTTATTGTATGAAACGCTAGGACCTGTCATAAATGGTTAATATTGTTACACGACATCAGCAACGAAATAGCATCATAGACGACGAAGACGAGGAAAGCGACCGTGCTCGTGTTGTTGTTGTAGTCGCCTCTGTGGGAGCCGGTCCCTGGTTTGCCATGGTGGAAAAATCCAAGCGTCGGCCACTGCGGAGCTCCGTTATAACGTGTTGTACTCCGCAGCACCACGAAATGTCACGGGGGTGAGATAATGAATGCAATTAATATATTTACAGAATATACAGGGAGAGTCAGAGGCAGCTGCAGCCAAGATGGAAGAACAGCAGCAACAACAACACGAGCACGGTCGCTTTCATCGTCTTCGTCCTCTATGATGCTCTTTCGTTGCCGATGTCGTGTAACAATATAAAGAGCTCACCATCGCTACGCCCGCGTAAGCTTGGTGAATGATAGAATTGTCTAATGCAGCAATTTTAAGAGTGGGAAATCTGAAATTTGAATCCCCATTTGGATGCTTCGGTAGTTTTTCTGAGGTGTATATACCCAAGACATTACTGTGACTGCAGAGTAAATTATCCCCCCTGAGTGTCTCTTATAAAGCACGCACCCATACACAGACACACACACACACATATCGGTGTGTGGCGGGCACGCGTGTAGGTCCGTAAGAGCTACTCGGCATGTACCCCTAAGACTTGAAAGTCTCGAGGGTCTCATTTGCATAGTATATATATATATATATATTTAAAGAGAGAGAGAGAGAGAGAGGGAGCAACAAGTAGATTTTTCTGAACAGTTTTAGCCCGGCGCTTGGCAATACAAGCACAAAAACAGGCCGAGCACGCAACACACGAGTGTCATCATCTCTCCTCCTCTTTCTGACGCAAAGCTGGCGCTGACTTGCACCAATAAAATCTCTCCTTGCAAAGAAAAGAACCAGAATGGCGACCTAGAGCAAAGAGGCTACAGGTGGGTCGTTGCAGGGTTGAAACCGCGCGACGTCACTTGTATCGCGGCCTCGGCTGCAATGATCGGGCGATGAATCAACCAGCTCAACGCCGTATTTTGCGGTAGCTTATAGGGTAAGCGCCTTGGTGCCTTGACATGAGTTTGGGGAAAAGATCGAAAGTTGTGGACAGGAGCTTGAGCCAAACCAGCGTTGCCGGGGAGCAATGGGCACAAAACTCCGTTTCAAAAGCTCTTGATAGCGTTTTCAAGGCATAGGCGCTCTCAATAAATTGTGACAGATGGAACTTTATAATTGTGTTCTGACGTGCCTGCCGGGTTTGTTCATTCCACAGGTGACCCAGTATGTGGGGTCATAAGTTTACTACAATAATTATATTTTGACTGTTGTTGCAGAGGGCGCTTGATACCTTTTTGATCTGTTTGTCATACATTCGCATGGAATGACCAGAGCTGCAAAAATTGGCCTGAACTTTCCTATTGTTATCGTCCCCGGCTCCTATGAGTTCTAGTGACACTCAGTGTTTTCCTTATCGTTTATGGAACATATTTACACTAATGAACGAATGATTGAATCGATAAATCTGGAGTTCTATTTTGACTTTTCAGTGGTCATTTGCTTCATTCTTTTTCATGATCGCGCAGAGTTACGTGTTTTGAATTTGACTACTATTACTACCATTGTACTGAATATCCTGAACTGTAAACCCGCACGTAATGAATGACGTGAATCCGCTAGAAGTGTTCACATATTATGGACCTCATCTCAACTTGAACCAGAACTTCTTAATTGGCGCACGTACCGGTGTTGACTCTGGAAAATGTGCGTCGTTTCTATGAGACAGCTGTTCGTAATTGTTTCTTGTAGTTGAAGCGAAGCTTTTTTATGTGAAGCATTTATTAACAAACTTCGATGAATTTGAGCATATCTATCTATCTACCTATCTATCTATCTATCTATCTATCTATCTATCTATCTATCTATCTATCTATCTATCTATCTATCTATCTATCTATCTATCTATCTATCTATCTATCTATCTATCTATCTATCTATCTATATAGGCGCATAGATTTGGGTGCTCTCACGGTCACCCCCTTAACTTGGCGTTAACCAAATTTAGCATAGGATGGTACGATGTTTTAACGTATATGAGCGCTGGTCAAGGCACGATTAATGTCACAATCCCGTCGCGTACGTCGTCAAACACTTCCAGCCAGACAGTGAGACATACCCACGTTCGCTTATGCGCCACTGGTATGAAGGTATGTGCCAGAGGTGATTGACGCACAAAGCGCCCAATAAAGCACAAGAAGTCACATTCAGGCAGCTTTATACTGGGACATACCCATGCTCGGCAGTCTTGTACAAAATCTTTCCGGGCGGGCATTCTCACGATGCATGCGGCTACAGTGAAGATAGAGCTAGCTTAGCTCACATGCTCTGTGGTTGTCCCCTGGTACCGCGGGCCAGAATCGCTAAGGAAGAGTGGAACCAATCTGTACGCAGCTCGTACCTTAAAGCACAGCTCTGTGCTGTCCATCAGGCCCGCGACGCGGTGGAGCGGCAAGGTCTTTCTGTCCCGACTTGGGAGCGGCCCGCTGCGTGCTAAACGCATGCACCGAAGGACCATAAAATTTTTCATTCATCCAACCATCTACTCAGGAACAACGAGGACACTCAAGAGCTATTTTACGGCGAGAGCGTTAAGAAACACCTGACATTGGTATACCGTAGACTCAACGAATCCCAAAATAGGGATAATTTATTAGAAGGCAGAAAGGTTGGCCTGAGATAGTTCGCTCAAGCCTGCTAGTCTAAAAAGTGGATAAAGGAAGGAGGAAGGAAAGACAGTGGAAGCATGACGAAGATGACAAGAATAGGTGACGCGTATGTACAGTAGCCGCTCAGCATAGCATCTTACAGTCTAGTATCTAATCCAGTGCTTTTGATAAAGTCTCATACAGCCTTTGTAGCAGTTTTTGACCATTTTGGTGGTTCATTGCTGAACACATGTGGCTGTCACTCAATGGCGTTTGGCCTATGCTTACGAATGCTGAAGTTAGCTTTGTTATTTGCGCCACGTGTATTGGGCAGTAACAAAATATGTGAGTGAAAGTTTCACGTACTTGGCAGCTCTCACAATTCAGGCTGTCCGCACGGCCGTTTAGGTGGGTGTAATGACGAGTGAAGCGGACGCCCAGGTGAATCCGCCGCAATATATAAGCAAGTCTTCGGTTGATTTTATCCGGAAGACGAAAAGTCATATCGGGGTCTGTTTCCCGCACATGCTTGTTGCGATGATCTGGTAGCGACCAGTAAGTGGGCAGCGCATTCGCGCATGAGGGATCTCAACAATGTGTTGACATCACTTAGCGAATACGGAACTTTGACGTACCAAGCTTTCTGTGTGACATTTTAGCGCAGAGCTACGCCAGGTCTGTGAAACTACTTTTCCAACAGATGCTAAATTTCCTGAAACGTCAATAGTGGCTGCAGTGCTGCTTACCCTATTTTATAAACATTAAATATGTACTCATTTGACACTGCCGTCACGTCGAGTTAACGTCAATTGTGGTTAGTTGCCATGCGCTGAAATTGATTTAATTAGCAGTGTTGTCCAGGCCCAGCATCTTCTCGAGCATGAGCGCTTCATATCAGCTTCTGGTGGTGCTAATGCGCATGTTCCAGTTGGCATCGTTGCGCAAGTGCAAACTGCTTAAATAAAAGTCTGCACCTCTTCAACGTATGTCGGCGCGTGCAACATTTGCACGTATATTTAGCATCGGTTTTTGACGTGCCACTCAATAAAAAATTGGCACCACGGTCACCTTCCCTCCGCATGTTTCCCATAACGTCGATTCTCAGGTACGTGGGATGTGCCGAATTTTTTTCGGTACCCTCTGCATGGTCTTTGTGGGCACAGTTAGTTACTTCTCATCTTCTTTAAACGTGTGCACCACATTAGCAACAGTTGTAATTTCGCGTGTCTCAAAATAGCCATGCATTGCTCTTCGCAACATGCTGAGGTCAAAATGTGTGGATTCACAGGCCTCTAGACAAATGTTTTAGCGTGACAGATTTTGCGCGGTGATCGAACAAGCCAGGTAACGGGATTCTTCGGCATAAACTCTTGCTTGAGAGGTGGTTTTTGCATCAAAAACATGCGGTTTGTTGAGTAGAGTGGTGTTAAAGAAACATGAACGTTCGCGTCCATAGAGGAGAAAGAAGGGAGAAAAGCCAGTGATGGTTTGCGACGCAGAATTGTAAGCGTAGGTCACCAATGGGACCCAGTACGTGGTCCCAGTTGGTAGTTTGTTTTGCCGCGTACATTACCAGAATGTCACCAAGGGTACGATTAAACTGTCCATTATGATTTTAGTTTAAAAATTTTATAGGATGTTTAAACGACATAGCGATACTTTCTGCCCATGGTTAACCTTGTATTGCTTGTCTTGAGCATGCTCTTCAGTGTGTCACACCACTGGCTTAAAGTTAAACTTATAGAAACCTCATTTTGGCGCCTGTCAGATTACTATCATAGGCCACGTCATCTCGAAAGGAGGCATTTCACCTGATGCTGCCACACTTCGAGCTCTTGCTGAATGTGTCAATCTGAACGAACTCCAAAGCTTCATAGAGTTGCACTCATAGTTTCTCTTCTGCCTATTTTCGGCATTCCCTTAAAACATGCGTTACTGCCATCCTAACGCGTCATCAGAAATGCGCAGGGACGCTAATAATGTCAGCCTTGGCGCTGTAGTTACTCAATGAAAAGCCGACCATGGAGAGTATGTGAGGCATATGCGAGTACTACCCTCACAAAAGCATAGTAGAATTCCTTCATAACCTAAAAGAAAATTTTGGCATTGGTTTTGGCAAGCAGTAAATATTGCACTTACCTCTATGGCCATATGTGTTCATTCACAATGTCAATGATAAGCGAAACCACGCACATGTCAGCTTAGTGAGCTTGTTTTTATAGTAGCCTATGTTGGTTTAAAGCTATCGCCTAGCCATTACGGTTGAAACTCGCCCTGTTTTACTTGCATCACATAAAGCATTCGTGGTGAGTGCTTTGATAGTGCATGCATTCAATAAAAGTTTCACACACACACACACACACACACACACACACACACACACACACACACACACACACACACACACACACACACACACAAGTGCGCGCGCGCATGCACGAACGCACACAGCATTATAACAGGCTGTGGCATTTGTTTTGTATGTTTGGTTTGTTATTAGGCAGCAGTACGCTACAAGCGATTTGCTTCATTACCTAGTTAGAGAGCAAAACGTGCTCTGTTCTCCGATCACACAGATAACGTTGTGACGCGGTGGGGCGAAGTCATTGGGCAATAAAATTCTTCAGGTAGTTCTCAGTGGTGGTGTTAAATAAAAAAATTGCCCGCAGCTTCCCTCGGGGGAACACTGAGGAGGATGCGGAGCATATAATTGGTTAACGGGGTGTTAAAGTGCGACTTACTTGGGTCGATGGCTAAATTGGTTAACGTGGTTGTGAAATGGGGTGTTAAATTGCGACTTACTTGGGTCGATGGCTAAATTGGTTAACGTGGTTGTAGGAGGGGGTGTTAAATGAGTGAACACGTACACACGTATGCGAAAGGGCGGCGCTGGTCGAAGGGACGTCGATCATTGTGTTTGTGGATTCGTTGGAATTCATTTCACCGCGACCTTGGACGTCGACGCACCGTACAAACCAACCGACGAGCGGCAACTGAGCGAACGAGCGCCGACCTTGAGTATATATACAGCACGACGGTGCATGCACTGTCAGCTGTTGAATGTTCTCGAAGCGCGACGGCGCATGCGCGTCCACTGGAGAATCAGGAGAATTGTAGAATGTTCTCGAAGGAGAGAAGCGCGCGCGGCACAGATGGTGGGTGACGGTGCATGCGCGCGTCAGCTGTCGAATGTTCGAGAAGGGGGAGAAGCGCAACGGCGCATGCGCGCGCGTCAGCTGCCGATGTTCTCGAAGCGCGACGGCGCATGCGCGCGCGTCAGCTGCCGATGTTCTTGAAGCGTGACGGCGCATGCGCGCTACATTATACAGCTAGCGAATGTTCGTGAAGAGGAGAAGCGCACGCGGTGTGTAGAAGAGGAAGGGTGCACAGATGGTGGAGGAGTGAAGCGCGCGCGGTGTGTAGAGGAGGAAGGGATGCACAGATGGTGGAAGAAGAAGGAGGAAGCTTGCGGACGGCGCTGCACTACAAGCCTCGAGTATTAGATGCTCCGCATCTAAAACATCTTTCCGACGATGCTTTTCATTTTGTCATCAGACGTAGAAGGCAGTAAAAGTGCTGAGTGTGATTGCGACAATGAACCATCAGCTGGTAAATCAGGAAGAGCAAGTTGCACTTGACGTCTCCTCGTGCGTTAATATTTTTTGTGCTCTAGGGTCACTTTTGCAGTATTTATGGCATAATATTCTTGAGGGAGATCATAGCAAATTCATTTTTGCAATTCATATTCCGCAATAGTTGTGGATAACAACATAGGCGTGTGCAGGATTCACCTACGAGGGGGGGGGGGTGTTAAGGACCGCGACAGCGGCTCCCTCCTTGTTACGTCATTGTATGGGGCTGACTTAGCGTCCCTTCTCACTATTAGGCATATATAAAGGGCTATCTTTGCGCCACCTTCTCTTAGGTGACGTGTGGAAACGGGTGCCCCACCGCTCCCGCCGCTCTCTGCCGTGCACACGCCTGTTCTGATCCCCTTCTGAATCAAAAACCTCGCTTGGCTTCCCGATTAACTCTTTAATCGTCCAATAAGGAAGGTCCGCATGGGTAGCATTGGCCGTTTTACACTTTCCTGGGACGCCTACTGCAAGTACACTTGCGTATGACTCATGTACAAGTTCTTGCTTTTGCGAGTCAGCAAGCCATGCGTACATAGGGCAGCACACGAAGCTACGCAGCTGCTAACTTTCTTGGTGATTCTCGTCAAGATGCTAAAAAAATTGTAGTGTTTTTCTCTGCAATAAGCAAATAGAAAATCGGAAACTGGGCTGAATATGACGGGAGCATTAACAGCGGCTGTACTTCGTAGCCAATACTGCGCCTAAACTTCATTTTAGCATTCTGAAAGGTTACAGAGACGGTTTGCTAATAGAAAGCCAGCTGATAGTGAGACGGCTACGCAGTACCCCGCCCGACTTAGCCATTATTTCGACAGATGGATTGAACTTTCAGGGACAGTGCAGGAGTACGATGAGCTTAGGGAGCTCCTTATTAGAGAGCGATTTCTTACTAGTTGTCACCCAAGCCTGTCGCTGTGCTTGAAAGAGAGGAGAGCTAAGTCACTTGAAGACATGCTTTAATTAGCTGATTAATTCTTGGAAGCGCAAGGTGGCAATTATTTGGCCAAGGTCAAGAAGGAGTGTCCTGAATATTCGAAGAAATCGGCTCCCGAAGAAAAGAAGCGTGCACCGGAGAGCATTCCGCGATGTTTTCTGTGTAACCGAGTAGGTCATCGCGCTAGCAACTGTCGAACTAACTCTACGAGCATTACGGTATTAAAATGTTTCAAGTGTGGTCAGACTGGGCACAATGCAGACGCATGTCGAAATGGAGCGAGTCAAACTCACCAACTATCCTGTGTGCAAGCGGCACTGAAATCCGGCAATAATGCCGTCACCGATAGAATCGTAGAGCTGAAAATGGGGAGAAAATTCCTATTGTGGGTTCTATAATGACAAAACAGCCAACCGGTGTTACGAAGGGAATGCCAACGCTGCCTGGAAAAGTTATGGGCAAGAAGGTTACGGTGTTTAGAGACACCGGTAGCTCCACTGTTATCGTGCGGAGAAATTTGGTACGGGAAAGTGAGTTGACAGGCAAAACGAAACCGGTTTGCCTAATTGACAGTACGGTTCGGATGCTTCCCGAAGCAGAGATTGAGGTTGAAACCCCGTACTTCAGCGGGAAGGTTACCGCTCTATGCATGACGTCCCCCTGTACGACCTCGTTGTCGGAAACATCGACGGGGCGCGAGGCCCGAATGATCCAGAACGATTGGGAGAAGACCCGAAGATGAAGCCCTCGCCAACCCAGCGACCGCGAGATAGAGTGGAGGAGCATCCCGTGACTGATCTCACTCGAGCCCAAGGTGAAGCCGCAGTGCAAGAGACAGTGAATGAGAAGATGATCGTGTTGAATGAGTTCACGTGTGGGCAGCTCGACGCACGTTGGCACGACCTCAACCGACCGACAGTGTAAAGGTGACGGAGTCGGCCATCCAGGCCAAATGTCGTGAAATGAACAAGCGGGTGAATAACCGGACAGGATCGGTTGAGCGTCATGACCCGTTAACAGTGTCGGAAGTGACAACGATGGCTGAGACGCCGCCTCAGATACCGTCGTTGGAAAGGGCTCGCCGAAAACGAACGAGGAGAAACCAGAAAACGTCGAGCAAGCACCGGAAGAAAGGGCGCAAGCGCTGCTCGAAGTACTCAGGATAGGTTCTGAGGTCGATTCGGAATGTGTTTGACAGTGCTATGTGTTCAGTTAATGTGGTTGTTATCCTGTGTCACAGCTGTATGTGGAGTGAGTCAAAATGTTTGTTACGGTGATGTGATTGTACAATTGTTGTAATGAGAGAAGTTTGTACGTTTGTGTTGTCTGGAATATGTGATGGAGCGCCGTACTCATGTACCTGTGTCTATATTCTATGTGTTGTGAGATTAAATTGCAATGTACAATTGTATTGAGTGATCTAATGTGAATGTGACGAGTCATGAGAAACGGACTATGTTACAGTCTTTAAGTGTGTAGTGACTGTTGGCGCTCGTTTGTGTGGTTTTGAATATTACGAGATAATATTCATAAAGTGGGGGGCAGTGTCACAAAACGTGCGCTCAAAAAAGGGTGCGCCGCCAAACTCTCGCGACGAAACGCCGGAGTGACGCCACGAGGTCAACGATAAAAAAAAACAAGCATCCAAAGACTCCCCGGGCACGCGTTCCTCTCCCCTCGGAAACGTAGGTTCGCTGAAGAACCTCCTCACCCCACATCGGTGGCCGAGCAAGCACTCGAAATTTCTCGATGGTAAGAGGCGTGGCGATGCCGGGTTGAGTCAACCGTCGCGGACGGCCCTCGTACTGTCTCGCGGTTTCCCCCAGCCTTCGCTGCGCATAGCGCCGACGAAATGATGAGAACTTTCTGGAATGTCGCGCGGAAGGTATTTAATCGATCAGCCGAGATGAGAGATCAGGAGAAGTTGGAAGTTAGCGCCAGAGCGCGTAGGGATTCCGCCGTGTAGTCGGCGAAGGTTTTGTCTGTAGAGACAAAGCAGGAGAAGAAGAAGATGATTTCCACCTGAGGGGTGACGACTCGAGCTACAGGCAAGAGTGATTGTTTACCGCTATCGAGCGAAGACGCGTGGCAACAGCTGCGTGTGTGAAGCCGACGTGTTTCCGGCGAAGAGGTTGAAGCTTGGAGAGTGGCCAATTGAAGACGCGATGTTTCCTGGAAGAGAAACTTCGGGGGCAGCGGAACGACAACAACGCTGGATTTTAGTGAGTGATTCTCGGAAGAGTATCATCCAGACTTTTGTTCAAAGTACTTTGGACTGAATAGGTTTTCTATCTCTTTAGTCTTTAAGTGTCTTGGTTGTTCAATGCATGTGACTGCATTGTATTGCGTATTGTTGTCTGTGTTTGTTGTTTAGAGTGTGGCTGATTGTACTGTGTACTACGTTGTTTGATTGGTGACATATTGTACTCAACTATTGTGGAGTGTGCGTACTTGTGTTTTGTTTTCGATCAGCCATCATTGAGAATATATTTTTGTTTATCAACTCTTGGCTCTGACTTGTTCTTTGGGCCACAACCGGCGTCCGCTGGTGCGCCAAAAAGGACCACTTCTAAATTGTACGCGCTTTTGTGGTTCGGTCCGGGGGGAGGGCCGATACTTCGGCCCTTGGAATTAGCCCGGCGATCGCCTCCCTAATTAACGGGACCTGTGACATCGTCGTAGTAGTAGTATTTTTCACAAGTCTTACAATTTGACCTTCAAAGTGGTGCCGGTGGGAGATTTCTTCTGTGCGTTGTTGAAAAATAAAAAATTCACAGCGTGAGCGTTAACTAAAAGTAGAATCCTCCTGTCTCTCATTCCTCTTAGGAGCCATTGGCATGTACATTGAGCACTATCTGAGAAGAAAGAGTTGCTACGTTATACTCACTGGGCGTAACCTTCTTGGTTTTAGAAAGGTTTAGTGAGCGTTGGGCCGCAGTGCCATGAATACACTGAACTAGTATATACCATGAGCTCGACGTGGTTAAATGTGGGAAGTAGACACGAAGCGCAAGCCGTAAGAAAGTGTGCGCGTACCTCCTCTCGTTCAGTCCTTAGAATGTCCACTGGATGGCGGTGCTTCTTTATGAGTAATATATGATGTAAAGATGCGATATGGTGGTACTTGGAGCGTCGAATAGGTGGTTACAGAGACGGTTTGCTAATAGAAAGAGTTATTAGCCTCTCCACATGCATTCATACACATCACGTTGTCTTTTCGGCTTCTCGTACGCGTCTTTTCACCTGTTTTACAATACCGAACCTATATATAACTGATATTTCCCCAAAAGGCTTTTAATAATGAGAAAAACAACTGAAGCGTTCATTATTTAAATAGATAAGGACAGGTGGCAGTATTTTTCATTTTTTTGGTAATAATACTTCTATCCAAAATATGAATAGATGAGAACAGTGGGTATTGTTACTTCATTATAAAAGTTTTTAAATCTGAAGCTGAAGCATGTAATAACAAAAACTTGGATCCGTATCAGCGTGTTTTGCGGCAAATATTGTCGAAGGTTGATAGTCATCTGACAGCCATGTTGTGAGCCCTCGTCTCATCCGCGTGAGTTATGAACGTCATCTGGCAGTGCCATCAGTAAACATGAGCTTGTGCAGAACCCAGGGCCACTGCCAGGTGGCAGAACCATATCGTCCCCAGGCAGCACGCCGCCGTTGGACCAATCTTGGACCAACATCGGCTAACATCGGCACCGACGTCGGGCCGACATCGGAAGTGCAACTTCTTCCAATGTCGGGCCGACGTTTAAGCCAATGATGGGCCGACGTTTCGCCGATGTTTTAGCCAGTATGCAACCAACATTGGGCCGACGAAGGCCCATCGTATTGCCGACAAAGCTGCCAATGTTCGGCCAACATTGGGCCATATTTCAGCCAATCACATGCCATTTTTACGCCGATGTTCGCTGCACGACGAATATTGGCTACGGATGTACGGCCGACATTGGACCAATCCAGGGCCACATTGCAGCCAATGAAAGGCCGTTATTACACCGATGTTTCCTGCACGACGAATATTGGCTACTGATTGGCTTGCCATTATGTAACCATTATTAGTAGAGAATTTTTCTTACCGGAAGATTTAAACAATATGCCTCGATGACCCGCTCTTGTAGTTTTGCAGCCCTGTATACTTGGGGCAACAGAAAATTGAATGCTGAGAACTGAAAACAGTTACTCGATTTATTTCATCTTTTATACGTCATTCCCTTTGCTAACACTAGAAGTGTAGTTTATTTTTTTACCAATTTATTTTTTGCAATAGGGAGTGCCTTATTTGGTACTGGTATTTGGTACAGCAGATCGAAAAAAGTCGTTAGGAAGTAAATGCTGAAAGCGTATGTCCCCCACTTGCAATCCCCACATATGTCCCCCACATGATAGTCGAGAATATTCATACAGTTTAGAGCATTTTTTTTGTAACTAAAACATGGTGATGGTGCTTCCAAATCAGCATAAGCTAGCCGAACAGTGCACCACCGACAGTCTGCAGACCATTTATTCTTTGTTTTTTTATTTATTTGGTACAACAAAAAATGTATACATTGAAAAATATATATACACAACTAAAAAAGGCCCGCTCTACTGCAGGTCAGGTTGCGTTGGGGGCACAGTGGCAGTGGTGCTGTCAAGGCCCTGGCTGCTGTGGCTGGGCAGGAAGCCAGCTGCCGCGAGCAGCCGATAATCTGCACTCTGAGAGTAGGGGATCATCGGGCTGCTCCACAACAAATGCTTCTCTGAAGCGCCGCTTCCTGCCCCCATAGCGATCACCAGACCCTGGCAGCCACCTCTTAATAAAGTTGAGGGCCTCCGCCTGGTCGCACCCTGCTCTTTGGCAGATGACATCTGCATACAAGAACAGAAATACCATAGTACACATGAAGCACTGCAGTACAGAGAATACACATGGGTACACACACATAAAACAATGAACAAGTTAAACCTGTCACTAATCTACAGAGCCTCAGGTTCACAAAGGCCCTTTTCCCTTTTCTGTCATGAAGACTGTACAGCACTTGCACGTCATGTGCCAATACAGCCTTCATGGCATTCACACCAATTTCTCGGAGGCCACGTCCCCCAATCTGCAGGAGGTGCTTGCGCTGTAAAAAAATGCAAGAAGCATAGATGGAGTAAACGCAACAGCACATCGAAATGTTTTCATGATAAAAATCTGCAAGAAGAGGACACTGAAAACAACAACTTGAATTTTCGGGCATCACAACATTTCATTGTTTTTTTACGCTAACTTCAACTCACTTGACCTAAAATGGTTTCCACATCAGCCCTCTCACACTCAGTGTGAGAACCTTTCAGAGTCCTTCTCTGAATGCAGTTTCGCTGTTATGAAATCAAATACAACACTGTTATAACCCTTAATAAATATTGATTCTAGCTATGAAATAGTATAATTACTTTGTACAGTGCTCAAATTCCAATACACGTTTCTTTGAGGTTACAATGTCTTTGCCTGAATGTTGACCAGGAGTAGCTTCTGCAGGTGAAAAACGATAAAGTATGTGGAATTCAAAAAGAAGCTAGGACATGTTTTTAATCAATGCATTGTAAGCAGAGCGCAACAAGATAAATGAACATGATCAAGGCGTACTAAGAGGCAACCTTAGAGCGACCAAATCTTGGTCATAGATGAAACTGATAGAAAAATAAAGGTCGCACTAGATGGTCGCACCATTTGCTGTTTATATTTTTCTGTGATAGCCAACAAAGAGGCATGTCGCTTTAGAAATCTCATCACAATAAACAAAGGTGCATTTTTCTTCACCCTGCGAAATGGGGTGCATGTTAGATTTTTAAAAAAGTAAGAAATTGGCTAACACAAGGCAGGGTGAACTGTAGCTCAAAGTAGAGAGAGCCGCAGCGGACACGAAATAGGGTGATAAATGAACAAAATTACTGAATGTCTGTTTTAAGCAGGCTATTGCTAGTCACTGCCCATCAAACACACGATGCCGCCTACATCGTCTGCTAGCTTAGGACAGTTCACTCGGACTTCACAGACTATAGTAAATACAGTCGAATCTCATTAATTCCAACACACTTAATTCGAACTGACGCTGTGGTCCTATCAAAGCTATACCGCGCTCCGAAAATGCTCTCAGCACCCCGCCCAATCCTGCGGTGGCACTTCAGACACCTCATCGCTGTGCTTAAAGAAGAAAATGAAGAAAAGGAAAGAAAAGACTGCGGTGGAATGTTTGCCAAATGCCAATCTGCGACATTCCTGTGCCACGCTTCGGCTTTTTCCGTCCCTGCCACGTAGAGACCCTTCTCCTCTTAACACTGCGCACGAAGAGAAAGAGGGGAAAAAAAGCTGTCGCAGGGAGTGGGCTCTCTCTCATGCCGATCTGCAACGCGCCGCTGTCACACTTCCCTGTTTTTCATTCCTGCTATGTAGAGACTCTTCTCCTTTCAACACCGCGCATGAAGAGAAAAAAAAAAGCTGCCGCGGAGTGTTTCTCTCTCGAATGCCTATCTGCTTTTCTCCAGGTGAAGACGCTCCTCCTTTCTCATCATGTGCTGGCCACGCTCCGGCTGCAGCGCAGATGGTAACAGTGGAAACACAGTTGTCTTCAAAGAGTGTCAGCACTGGACATTGCCGCGCGCAACTTCTATTGCCAGGAGAATACTGAAGCCGAAGTACAAATGCTTTGCAAACTGCACGCAAAACTTGTTGACTCGTTGCAAGGCCAACGTGTACAGACATGTATTGACTACTTTAATTAATGACGGATGTCCTGTAATTTGTGAATAAAACTTCTCCATGCATATGCATCACTGCATGGTGAGCCCTCTGCTCAATTACCGTAATTACTCTATTCTACCGCGCCCTCGATTGTAATGCGCGCCCGGTTTCCACGACAAAAAAAAAAAAAAACAAGACATCGGTTGCAACGCGCACCCTTTTTTCACGTTGGCCCGCTTGATCATACCACTCGGGAAAACGACAATTTTCGAGAGCGTCTTCCGTTTAAATATGAAGTACGGGGGAAGCTTATGCCTATCTGACGTGCAACGGAGCATTGCTGTCACTCTAGTTTTACCGTCGCCCGATGTCAGTACACAAACTTGCTTCGCCCCTTTCTCCTAGACGGTTGTGGTGCCAGGCATGTTGAAGTAAAGAGGCGTGTGATCGGCATTCCCGATTTGCCCAAGCAGGTAGCCGTTGTTGTGCCGCAAGTTTAGGAGGAACCGCTGAAGACTCTGAAGCTTTTCTTCGTACTCCTCCGGCAACTTCCGGCATATGCCCGTTCGCCTTCGGAGGGAAAAGCCTTTTCTCTTCATAACGTTCGTTAGCCAGCACCTGCTCGCTTTAAAATGGCTCTGCATTAGCCCTTTTTCTAAGGCTAACTGCATAGCCTGCACTTGGAGCAGTTCTGTCGTCACGGGCCGCTGTGCCGCTCACTGCTTAATCACATACTCACCGAGCAGCTCTTCAATTTGTGGAAACCGACCCTGCTGTGGTCCACTGAAGCCTTTGCGTGAATCTTTGCTGTCGACAATATCCTGCTTTTGTTTCCGCCAGTCCCGCACGCACGTTTCGGGAACTTCGAATGACCGCGATGCGGCCCGATTTCTGTCCGTTCCGGCACACGCGATGACTTTTCTTTTAGAAGCGGCATTGTGGTGCACTCGTCGAATTTTTGGAGTCGGCCCTACCATGCCGTCGATGCTAATGTACTACAAGATGACGAACTCCTCAGCACACGTATGAAGTACCGCACATGGGAAACACATAGGCAGAAATGACCGACGCGCCATGCCGACGCACGTAGGGGGCGGCCATTTTATAAGTAGCGATGGCAATAGAATGACCATATTCATTTTTTTTTCGTACTCGATTCTAACGCGCATGCGATTCATGAACTCTCTTAACCGGAAAAAAGGTGCGTGTTAGATTCAAGTAATTACGGTAACTTTCATTATTTTGAACTTCTTTTAATTTGAACAAATTTTCTGGCCTCTTTGAGTACGAATTATTCATATTCGACTGTAATACAGTGGCTCATGAGATTACCTGGCTAGCTTGTTTCACGAAACACAGTATCTTAAAGCAGTACTAATTTCTGCATGTTACATAGGCATATTAAAAATCAAGAAATACACACCAAAGCCGCAGCCACAGCTTCACTCTGCACAGCTGCCTCTGCTGCCTCCACGTCTCCAATTGTACCAGCAGGCAGCCGGGGAAGGTCAGAAGGGGGCTGTGCTGGCTGGGCGTGCTGAGGCACGGACAAGAGCCGTACCTCGAGCTTCAGCTGTCGCACCTCCTGCAGAACCTCTCTTTGTTGCTGCCGGATGCCAAGTTCGATCCGCAGGATCCGTAGCAACAGAGCTGAAACATACAAGAGTACATACTATATTTACTCGCACAATTTGCATCCTCACATAATTTGCTCACCAGTATAATTAGCCAGCCTGCTTTACTACAAGAAACTTTTTGCTCGCATACTTTGCCCTCCCCAACCAGCCCGAGCCACCTTGCCAGCACACACACAGACACATTTGACTTCATGATGCTCTGGTCAGGCACATCTCTTGTCGAGCAGGCGAGTGCAGTCTTACACAAAATGGGCTGAGTGCAAGGTTCCTTCTTCCATGAACTTTTATGCTTTCCCTAGAATATCGAACTTGAAAACCGTAACCTGTTTATGTGTAGTCCGAAATGCCTAAAGGTTTGCCTCCTATCTTTCCACCTCTTCCACGGGAAGAATGTATTCCCGAGACACAGCACAGATGTTGAACGCGTGCAAGGACCTGTCACATCAACTAGATGAGGCAGGTTTTCGCACTCATTTTCTTTTTTTTTGGTTTCGCCATCTGGCCATTGCGTTTTTACCGTTCCTTGTAATAGGCTACAATAATTATATACGAGGCAGATTGCTGTTATAAAGCTTACCGAAGAAAACTGAAACCGTGCTACCGCTAAGCACATCAGCATGGAGTTCTTCGACATGCAATATTCAGTATGGGAGCCAGCAGAAGAGTGCGTTGAATAAGACTTAGCATAGAAGCTTGGGTGTGTTGGTTAGATATCGGAGGGAACACAACGCAATAGAAGACTGGGACAAGGAATGGGGACACACACACATGAAGGGCGACACACAGAGCACTGTGTTGGCATCGCGTTTCCTTGTCTGCATCTTACTTTGCGTTGGGTTCCCGACAATTATTGGAGAGTACTTATGTTCTCTGGTATAACCTTGTCGTGGGAACTGGTTTTTGTGAGCAATGTTCGGAAGAACTTCAAGAAAATGGGGGCATTTGAACAGGCTTCGCAAACAAATGACAATCCGCTTTGAGACAGCTGTGACAGCGCCTGCAACATATATTCCCATTCCCAGTTGGGCTTTTAGGCCAGCGATTCCTACTAGCTTCGCACATAGCCGGATCGACAAAAAAAGTACACATAATACGCGAGTACATACCGCATTTGACTCTGTAGCTTTGATGAACCAGGCAGATACACAAATTTATCCAAAGCTCCATTGATTCTATTGCAAAATTATTCAACAAACAAATTGCGATTTTATCCATGTTACTATACGATTGTGGCACTTTACCATTGCAGCTTTCCAGGAGGCACACATAGTGCAGCGTTAGTTCACCACTCGCAGTTAATTGTATGCAGTGGGTTGCTCACAGCAACTGACTGCATGCAATGATGAACATCTTGCATGCTTGCACCGCTGTTTCAGCATGCTGGCTGCTTCCCATACGGCTATCAATTGATGTTCACAAAATTGGGAAGATGAAGAAAGACTACACAGTGCCCTCTGGCCACCCTATACTCCAAACCTCCAGCCAACAAACAAACAAAAGAAACAGAAATATGCAAATGAATATTATTCCTAATGCAGCTGGAATGGAGTGTAGTTTTCACCAACTCTGTGTGTTAAGTCAATATGGAGTGAGTTAACTCCATAAAGTAGCTTTTCTCATAACAGTGTTCACTCTATTGTAACACAAGGAGTGACTTCATAGCATATAGAAGGAAAAATAGAATCTTCAGTATTTGATATAAATGTGAGGCTCTACCTTAAAACAACAATAATCTGGAAAAAGAACTCATTACATTCGAAAAAAAAAGGTAGCACAGTTGATCCCCTTTACAAGAGACACTGATGTAACAGACAAACGGGGATAAGAGGCACCAGTGTGCAGGCTTACATTTGGCCCATCATGCATCAGGCACTCCGTAGATGCGCCTGTGCAGACGGGAGCCCTGCAGTCAAGCATGCTGAGCAAGACTGTTGACCACTGTACAATGACACATTGCCACAAATTTTCAAAACTTCATTTCACAGACTTCTGCAAAAGCTTCTTACAGTCTTGCATAATTTTTGCACAAGCTTCTCTCATTCTTGCGTGATTTTCGTCAGAACATATAAGTGTTGGAAGTTGTATGTCCCCAAAAACTTGCACAATACAAATAGCATACATTAAAGTCTATCACTTAATACGTGCATAGTGTAACAATGAAAGGAAACTCACGCATGGTTTGCTCCGAGCCTTCCCCTTGCGGTGCCTCCTTGAGCCTTGGAGAGCACTGTACAGCTAGAGCAAAGTAGCATCAATCCAGTGTTAATGGCAGGTCAACAAGACAACAAAACTAACCCCCATATTCATAAACGCTCCCCGACTCGACTTTCACCCTTCACTTGACAGAGTTGAGCACTGTGCCGCTGCTCGTTTGAAAGCGACGCTGCGCTACTTGAGAATCACAGCAGATTATTGCTGACATGCAGCGACTTTCTCTGCTTAGAGACGGCGCTCACACCAGCCATCTCAAGTGAAGGTGAAGCGTTGAGTGGAGGGACGTTCTAGAATACGGGGGTAAGATTGGTTGCAAGAACACTACAATAGACACAATTTTTACACTTCATCTATATTGTACAGCCACACACATTCTGCATCCTTATAATGCAACATATACATACAGGCTTATAAAGTAAACACTGTAGGCTGCTCAAATAACACCTACACAAAAAAATTACCCAAACGTGGCCATGCGCAAAGTACTTTTATTTGAAACTCACAAAACTTTTGCGGTGATGGAGAATAAATAAGACAGGTTACGCTTGGAGGCACATGAGACCTTCGCAGCTTTCATAAAGTACAAAAAAACAATATGGTGTGTGTGTATGTATGTACGCATGAAGCTTCGGCCTTTACATACGGTTTCTTGAAAGTATCTACTATTAATTTTATGGCACCTGTGTCCTTCAGCGCAATTGAAAGCCTGCTGATCAGTGTGTGTAATTGTGGAATAGTTACATAAAAAATGGCGTGAAACACCTAAAATCAAATTTTTCTAGCTAGGAAATATGCAGCTGTGTATACACAACACATGCTGCAAACAGTGGGAGGTGACCACAAGAGTGATTTGAGTGTAAGCGGCAGTATTCCGCATTCATGCACCCCGCCATTTTCAACTGTTGCCCAAAAGCAGCACCACTTCAGCGTGCTTTTTTTTACACCATAAACAGCACGGAATACAGCGAGGATGAAAACAACATATGCAATTAAATTTTGAGCACTATTTATGGTGCGCATAATTGATTGATATGTGGGGTTTAACGTCCCAAAATCATTATATGATTATGAGAGACGCCGTAACGGAGGGCTCCGGAAATTTAGACCACCTAGGGTTCTTTAACGTGCACCTAAATCTGAGCACACGGGCCTACAACATTTTCGCTTCCATTGGAAATGCAGCCGCCGCAGCCGGGATTCGAACCCGCCCCCTGTGGGTCAGCAGCCGAGTACCTTAGCCACTAGACCACCGCGGCGGGGATGGTGCGCATGAAAAAAAAAAGGTCTTTGTACAACGACGAATTCATAATTTGCCTTCACGGACCTTCTGTTAGGCTGCACCACATACAGATTTTTCGTGGCTTTCAAAAGAGATTTGAAAAAAATAATAAGCGTGTTTACTCTTGTCATGAGCGCACTCACTAAGTCACCCTCATTTCAGTCGCCAAAATTTTGAATTTTTTTTTCTTCCACATATTAAACACACACCCTACGTTCATCCGCTGCAGTCCCACGGGCTCCCCCCCCCTTGCCGCCTTCGCTCGCTGCCACATGCCATTTTATTTTTGTTTCTACTTGTTCACGGCACGTCCCCTGTCTTTTTTAATTATCTGTTGTAACATATGTGGCATTATCTTGTTCCCGAGGTGACATGGGTGCTCTGCTATGTAGATGCACCATTAAACTAGTATTTTTGATCAACTGTGCATTTCTGATGTTTACCTTGCAAGTACGTAAAACTGGCATGCTTCTTGATCTACGATACACATGTGGCTTGTCTCACTTTAAAGGAAAAGTTAACATACAATCGTGTAAATGCTTAGAATTTGAAATATTGAGGCAGCAGCACACCGGAGATGATCATATGGTAAAGAAACGAGTGCTGCCTTATTACTGGCAAGTTGTCACTTATATGTACAAATAAATTTTGAGCAAAAAAGTACAAAAGCACAGCGAGGCTATGATGTGGTTCAACCTCTGGATTCGCTTCATTTATCACGCCATATGATGAAGCTTCCTTTGGTAAAACTGCCCAGATAAGAAAAAAAGTTTGCTGTCCAATACAGCAACTATACAAAGTGTGCACGTGCATCTCGCAGCACCTTTTCGTCACTTCCGAAATGCGCCACCACCATGCCCGGGCACCAACCGAATCTATCGCCTACAACTGCCATGTTGTCTCCTCGTGCTTGCAACCGTTTAGTTTTGCCTCACGATGCAAGTTTGAGAAATTATGAGCTGCTAGTGAGGCAAGTTGATTTAGTAGTCCACGCAGAGGGAGCAGAGCTTAGGGTGTTTCTTCGCTGAAAGTTATAACCTAAAATTGAGAACGCACATTCTGATTTTCCTAAAAGTACCAGCGTATTTGGCTGGTGCAGATTAACAAAAGCTACTTGAAGAAACTTTGCAATATTTGCATCTTCAGGTGCAACTTCATTACGGGTAAGTGCCATAGCCAAGTATTTACCTGCAAACAGATATAGCTTACCAAGATACTGTACATACAAACTTGTCTGCAGTTAAAACCATGATGGCGAGGAAGGCGGTTAAAATCGTGATGGCGATCGCGGAGATTTGGTATTGCATTGAAACAAACTATAAAGAATGAGAAACAATATTAGTTCACTTTGAAGTATAGTCGATCGGTTCAAGTTGGGCGTCAGGATTTTTTTTAATTAGTCAATTAATTCTATACACGGTCTCTATCATGTTCAGTGACTCCACTGTACAATAGAGTACAACAAAAGCAAAATACAAAGTGAAAAGTGTGTCAAAGCATACGCGAAAAATAAAGTGATGACTGGCATTACCGCGGCACACACCACGCAAAGTCGCTATCTGCCTTGTATAATATTTTCCTCGACTATTTCCACAAATTGCAATCAAAGAGGCTCAAGCTCAACATCAGCATTGTTTAAAACACTTGGGGGGGGGGGGGCATTGTTACTTTGGTGGCGTAGGCGTGACAATATAATTTATAATATTATATCTCTTGTAAACTTGCCTAGCTCTGCACGACTAGTTTTCGATTGGGAGCAGCTGCGCTTCGAACATCCACTCTTAAAATTGCGGCTCGAGAGATTTGAGCTTTCACTTGTTTTTGGGCCAGGCAATTCGTAGTGAAAGCAAGATAATAGGCCCTCATAGGTTGTGGCGGACAGCCGGTGTACGCCGTGGCTGGTGTATGTGTTGCACATCATGATTATCTGGTCTTGTATCGAGTGAACGAGCGAGGCCTTCCTAATCCAATGAGCTCGTTAAAGTAAGACAACAAAAAACCACAATGCTTCGACATCGTTCACAGCAACAGATGACGAGCCCCCAACAAACCGCACTGCAGCACGTGAACTGCCGTAGGTACCCAGGAGTTACTTGGGCATGGCGAGAGAGGGAGACAAACGGCAGAAGTGACATCACAAGAACACTATGTACAAAGGGGACATTTAAAGACTTTTTTCCCATTTTTAAAACTTCGTGCACTGTTGTATTTAGAATAGATGTATTTTGAATAGTTTTATTTGAAAGAATAGTTGTATTTTGAAAAGGGCACTAATTCATAAGCCCAATGGTTCAAGGATGGGTGCATTTAGGGGCCCATTTGACGTTTATTACTTATGCCCTTCAAGAACTTGCTTACAGGGCCAAAGTCCTGTTTCAGAAAGAACACGCTAGTGCGTGGCCAGCAGTCCGTCAAGCATTAGTGCTGGTGAGATTTGGAAATGCAGCGCATGAGCATCCTCATCTGCTACTTCTCTGCTCATGCTCTCGGAGCTTACTTGCGAGGCACGGTCCTTCGCACTTTTCATTTTCACACTGTAAATCAACTGATACCAACTCTGCCTTCCATTATTTATTAAACCAATATTTCATGGTCACGAGGACGAGCTTAAAATGTTTGCTACATCAGACCTGAGCAGCATTTTGAGTCATCGAAACTTGCTAGTTGCAGCGAGCATTATGCGAAAAATATGATGTGATTTACGGTGACAACTTGCAAAACACTGCAGCAACGATTAAAATCATCCATTTTTGTGCTCACAGGAAACCCCTGAAGCAGGAGGCACTGGGCTAGATAAATTGCGCAGCTAAAATACGGATGCGCTTCCAATGCTGTCATGCGTACAGGCGGAGAATGGCAGACAAAACTGGGCGCACCCCGATTCTATGCGCATGCGTCCCATTCACAAGCCTCGCTGCCAGTTAGCAACCACATGGCTCACTGTCCATGAAGCTCGCTTGTTTCCTGTACAGTGGACCATACGGTACACCTATTTAAAAACAGGATAGAATGTATATAATGCAGCATCTGATGAAGCCATGTGATGTGTTGCTGATGAAATCTGGAACTCTAGTTAGTACCCTTATTGTTACCCAGACCGACCGACTAGCAAAATATTTGCGACTGAAATGATGGCATCTACAACCTGCCCTTAAAGGGACCTGAACAAAGTTTTTGCCGCCGAGATTTTCAGCCAAAGTGAAAGATTGGGCCATGAAATTCATAGACAATAATAATTTCAAGCAGAAACTACGAACAAAATACTGAAGTTAATGAGCCTTTTACCAAAATGCCGCGTCTAGCTCTTAGACACGACGTTTTCTAAAAGGTCGCGACATTCATTTTTTCGAGTTTTTTTTTGTTATTCAAGACAAATCTACGGTGCATTGTTCACAGAAAACAAAATTGCCTCGGTAAGATTTCTTTTGCGCGCAGCTTACTAATTTAAGGCAGGCGCGTTGATTCGTGAACTGAAGGATGCGAGTGATCGATCCTTGCCTGCTAGTGGCTAGGCGACAAAGGCTTTACCTCATGTCCTGGTGTAGCTAAGTCACGCAAATGGAGCAAGAAAATGTGCTATCATTTATTTCACCTAAATATCACACGTATGTGACTATTGCCGGGTGACACAGTGATCAGGATGAAGTCGACAAGTTGATC
>WOVY01000342.1:0-121355 GCA_013436015.1 Rhipicephalus annulatus | reverse complement strand
AGACAAAAATGTTTGAGGCCCTACACTCAGATTTAGGTGCACGTTAAAGAACCCAAGGTGGTCGAAATTTCCAGAACCTTCCTACACTACGGCATTTCTCATACCCATATCAAAGTTTTGGGATGTTACAACCCAGATTTCATAATAATAAGTTGTTGTTGTTGACAAGAATCTGGTAGGGGAGCCAAAACTTGTGTTATAGTTGTTAAAGTGTGTTTTTTCGTCACCGTCTTCCTTCCATCTTTTGACCGTGATTATTCGCGGCCCTCTCATAAATATCTGCAACTAATGTGGCTTTGCAATGCCTTCGAAATAGTAGGTGTTGTAAGCTCTCTTTTACCTCACCTTCTCTTGCACTACCTCCTGGATCCGCCCACCTTTCGTCGAACAATATCTCGTGATGACATCACCATGTAACGTCATGTCACGTGATGTCACCCGCCATGAAGTCGTCATATATGGCACCGATATCTCATGATTATTGTATGCATCTCTCGAGTGGACGCCGCCGACGCGGAACACCGGTCAACGTTCGCGTTTGATGAGGCACACGAGGCCTAAAGGAAGGATGCTCACCTTTCGAGCGTTCTCCTGCATGGACGCTTTCTCGTGTAAGCCTCGCCGTATGTGGCTTCAGTCAACCCAGCGAGCAAGTTAACGTCGTGGTCTTGCCCGAACCGTGTACACCCAGCAGAACGAAGCACTCCGAGGGTCGGAGCGCTAGGTTGAGGTCCCCTACGGCGCTGCTCTCGTCGAAAGCTCTTGCACAGGTTGCGAGCTACAAGCGTGTGCATTGTGAATCCTTCTTCTTGCATAGGGATATCGCCAGTTGCTCCTCTTCTTCGACCTCGGGATCGCGTAACGGCGTCGTCTTCGCGTCCTCCACGATAGATGGTGGCCCTGCATTCAGACTTCTCCACAAGGAGATATGATCTATCTATCTATCTATCTATCTATCTATCTATCTATCTATCTATCTATCTATTTATCTATCTATCTATGCCTGCCTGCCTGCCTGCCTGCCTGCCTGCCTGAACGAACGAACTGAACGAATTGAACGAACGAAGTCGCAAATATTTGTGTCATGCAGCAATTTAGGTTAGGCTTCTCTTGCTTTCTTCCCTCGTCCCGCTGTAAACACTGGAAACTAATCAGGAAGAAATGGCACTTAGAAAAACACGTCACGTGCACCTCGTGGCCTTGAACACCATTTCTCTTTTTTGTCTTTGAATACACATGTTTTTAGCGCGATCGTGCGCGCACGCGTGCTCAAGTCGTGACCTCCCGCTGCTATTCCTGTAACAGACGAGCGTGCCATACTCAAATAGCCAATGGCTGATATAGCGGCTTTTGCGCAGTAATTTTGAGTATCCTAGGTCATTTCCAGAGAAAGCAGAAAGTGAGTTTAGCTGAGTTTGAGATTTTTTTGCAAAGATGCAGGCCATTATCCGTGCAGAATTATTTGGTTTGCGTGGAATAGGGAGGTTCAACAGCATTTTCTGACCGTGCTGAAAAAGCGTTCAGGGCCCCTTTAAAGCAGATATATGAGACGAGCCGGCAGTCTATGTAGCACGAAAAGCACACCCAATAGCATCGCTCTGCGTGGACGCCGACGTCGACGATTTCTCAAACGCAGGAAAAATCAACAACCCGGTTGATGGAGCATCAATATGCGCCGGTGCGGGAGGAGGAACGGAGAAAAGCGTGGAAAGATGACTGCATCCTTCAGGCACCAGTCGCAAACTTTGATCAATGCTGTGTGAGCGCTATCTCGGGAGACAACGGTAGACAGCTCGTACATCCTAATTCGTGCTTTGCTCCCACTGCTTATTCGGCGCCGGTTAGACAACTAAACGCATGAAAAACACCTCGCTGTCTGAAGCAGCAACATTGCCCTACGCCAGCGTGTTGTAGAAGGGCTAGCTTCGCTTGTGTAACAATATTGTCACAGGTAATGGGTATGAGCCATCAACTGTAGGTGGAATCTTTTGGAAGTGAAGAAAGAAGGGGGCTTTTTGCGTCCTGGTCTGAGGGCAAGCAAGACGTCGTTTCGTCGCTGTCTGTAATTACGTTCGTGGCACTGGTGGAGGTGCTGGGTAAAGGCGCCTCGGCTGCATATTTTCAGCCGACACACCGAACTACTTGGAGACAGCTACAGCTCCCACGGCAAGAAGCAGTCGCCGCCTGCGAGGACTATCTCCCGAGTACGGTCCCTTCTCTCAAGACGAGATGGCAACTTCAACTAACAACCAGGCGAGTCAAACCAACGACGCCTATTCTTTTCTCCCGCATGTTTTTCATGCGCCGCAAACACTACGCTCATTTCATGGAGACATTTATGAAGATGTTGACGACTGGCTTGACCACTTCTATCGAGTTGCCAACATCAACGAATGGGATGAAGCTCGCAAGCTGCGGAGAGTTTACTTTGCGTTAGAAGACTCTGCCAAAACGTGGTACGAGAATCACGAGGGTTCCTTTGCGACGTGGCATGAGTTCAGCCGGCAGTTTCGTGATGCGTACCGCAGCACTGAAAGGAAAGAGAGAGCGGAGCAGGCGATCTAGTCTCGGAACCAACGACCCAACGAGAGAGTTTCGATGTTTGTCGAGGACATGCTTCGACTCTTCAAGCGTGCTGATCCTGCAATGTCCGAGGAAAAGAAGGTGCGGCATTTATAGCGTGGGGTAAAAGAGCAGCTCTTCGACGGACTCGTGCGCAATCCACCGACGACTGTGGCAGAGTTCATAAATGAGGCAACCACAATGGAGCGTACTTTCCAGTATTGGTCGTCACAGTATGAACGCCACGACGGTGACCCCTGCTGCATGCTTTATCGGGGCTGACAGCGAGAGGCATGCCCTCGCTGAGTTCATAAGAAGCGTCGTGCGGGACGAGCTGCGCCAACTCCAAGCAGCGGGACCCCCACCACCCGTAAGTGATCTCACAAACTTAATCCGAAATGAGATCCGACAGGTGGTCACCCCACTCGCGCCAACAAGGCCTGAGGCCCCTGTGCTGACTTATGCGGCGGCTCTGCGATCTCCTGCACCACATGGCCTGATCCCACCATGGGGAGAATGGATCAGGCTAGCCATCGATTCCAGGGCACCTCTTCGACTCTCCGCCACCCGCCTTCAAGGTTTCCGAGTGCACCAACTTATCGTCCGTCTGGATCGCGGCAGAACGCCACAAAGGCCAGCGTGTGGCGTGCGTCCAATAACCGTCCACTCTGCTACCACTGTGGCGAAATGGGTCACGTCTACCGTAATTGCCAGTACCCGCCAACTTGGTCTCCGTGGCTTTCACCCTAATGCTCGGTGCCCGCGTTACGGTGAGCGTCCTCGCGACATCTAAGCGTACCTTACGGGCCAGCAAGCTCCTCGCCTTGGTCAACGCCCCCAATCACGATCACCATCACCTCGCCGCCCCACGTCACCTAGCATTCCCTCGTCATCCTATGCTCCTTTCAGAGGCCGGTCACCGAGTCCCCACAGGGGAAACTAGAAACCGCGGCTCCTGGGGGTGAAGCTGCGTCCCAACGAACTGTCAAAGAGCCTCCTTCGACGCAAAGACCCGAAGAAGATCGTTCTAACTTTCCAGTCGTTTCCGAAAGTCATAGACTGTTTCCGCCGACATTACCGTACACGTCGATAATCACGTCGTCACTGCCCTCGTCGACACCGGCGCCGATTATTCGGTTATGAGCAGCGCCCTAGCATCCCAACTGAGGAAGGTAACTACCCCTTGGCAAGGACCGCCGTTGCGCACGGCAGGGGGCCACCTCGTCACGCCGACTGGAATGTACACAGCCCGTGTTCGAGTCTGTGCTTCGACGTTCATAGGGTCTTTCCTCGTATTACCTGTGTGCTCCCGTCCACTCATTCTGGGGCTGGACTTTCTTCGCGAACACGGCGCAATTATTGACCTACGAGACTTGCAGGTATCGTTCGAGGACCCGTTTCATCCTGAACCGGAAAACGCCCGCTCATCGAAGGCTGCCCTACGTGTATCCTCCGAATCTGTTACTCTGCCTCCTCGCAGCAGCCTTTTTATCAACGTTGAATGTGACCAAGACGTCCCCGATGCTGTAATTGCAGAAGGAAATTTGTCCCTACTTTTTGCACAACAAATCTGCGTTTCCCGAGGTATTGTTCAGCCCAGTAGAAAGCAGGCTTGCCTATTAGTCACGAATTTCAGTGAGGAGTATCGCCATCTTACCAAACACACTGCGATCGTATACCTTGAGGATATTGCTGACGTCCCTGGTCCCTCAACATTATCTGTTCTTTCGTCGTGTGCGACGATTCCGCCATGACATTTGCAAGCACTCTCGACGTAAACCAGGGTCTACCGTCTGCACAACAGGAACGTCTTTTGAAGCTACTCGGCTCATTTCGGGACTGCTTCGCTACGACTTCGAAAGTTAACCAAACACCGCTTGCCAAGTACCGTATCATCACCGAGCCTACCGAAAGATCCATTCGACAGCAAGCCTACAGAGTCTCGCAAAAAGAACAAGACGTTATACGCCAACAGGTCCAGCAGATGCTCAAGGACGATGTCATCCAGCCATCGACCAGTCCCTGGGCATCCCCTGATGTGCTAGTAAAGAAAAAGATGGTACTCTGCGATTTTGCGTCGACTACCGAAAGTTGAATAAGATCACGAAGAAAGACGTGTATCCTTTACCACGAATAGAGGACTCGCTGGACCGCATTCGCAATGCTCGTTACTTTTCTTCCATGGATCTACGCAGCGGCTATTGGCAAATATCTGTTGATGAGCGCGACCGCGAAAAGACCTGCCTTCATTATTTTGACGGACTCCACGAGTTCAAGGTCCTTCCCTTCGGCTTATGCTCGGCCCCAGCTACTTTTCAAAGAATGATGGACACGGTTCTTTCTGGGCTAAAATGGCAATCGTGTCTTGTCTACCTTGACGATGTGGTCGTCTTCTCGGACACGTTTGAGCAGCACGTCCAGCGCTTACAGGCAGTTCTTCAGGCGATTCGAACAGCTGGACTTTCTCTCAAACCTGAGAAATGCCACTTTGCATTCGAGGAACTGAAATTTCTTGGTCACGTCGTCAGCCACGCCGGTATACATCCAGACCCTGAGAAAACGAAAGCTGTTGACGCATTTCCTGTCCCAGCGAACAAGCGTGACCTCCGGCGATTTCTGGGGCTCTGCGCATATTACAGACGCTTCGTCAAAGGCTTTTCTGAAATCGCTGAACCGCTAAATGAACTTACGAAACACGGCGTACCGTTTGTTTGGGGTCATGATCAGCATCACGCCTTTGACACGCTACGAAACCATCTCCAAGCCCCCCTGTACTCGGTCACTTTGACGATAACGCTGCCACAGAGCTACACACGGATGCCAGCAACGTCGGACTTGGAGCTGTACTGGTTCAATGGCAAAATGGCGTAGAGCACGTGATTGCCTATGCAAGTCGAACACTATCATCTGCAGAGAAAAACTACTCTGCAACAGAAAAGGAATGCTTAGCCGTTGTTTGGGCTATAACAAAGTTTCGCCCTTATTTATACGGTCGACCATTCAGGGTAGTTAGCGACCACCATTTTTTATGCTGGCTCGCCAACCTCAAAGACCCTTCCGGTCGTCTAGCACGCTGGAGCCTTCGGCTGCAAGAATTTGACGTTACAGTCATTCACAAGTCAGGACGCAAACACACTGATGCTGACTGTCTCTCACGTGCACCAATTGGAAGTACGAACGCGGACGTTGAAGAGCACGATACATTCCTTTCCTATGTGTCAGCAACCGACTTGGCTCAACAACAACGCGACGAAATGGAAGCTAAGCCCGCTGATTGACTACCTCGAAGGCCGAAAACGCAGCCTTCCTCGAAACTTCGCACGTTCGCTGGCCTCGCTCTGCATCAGAGATGGAATCCTCTATAAGAAAAATTTCGACCATATCCAGGCTACTTACCTACTGGTTGCGCCGACCTCGCTTCGGGACGATATTTTACATGCTTGTCACGACGAACCATCATCCGGACACCTTGGCTACACGCGCACATTGTAAAGAATTCGCCGCTACTGGCCCCGCCTCGCGAAGACAGTCAAGCAGTGCGTCCGCACATGCCGCGACTGTCAACGCCGCAAGACTCCACTTGCCCGACCAGCAGGACTACTACAGCCTATCGCCACGCCGAAGACACCATTCCATCAAATTGGCATCGACTTGCTCGGCTCATTTCCCACCTCTTCGTCTGGAAACCGGTGGATTGTGGTTGCCACCGATTACTTAACGCGTTACAGTGAAACAAAGGCCCTGCTCAAAACTACCGCAGCCGAAATTGCACAGTTTTTTGTCACCAGCATCGTACTTCGTCACGAAGCGCCAACTGTAATAATTACTGATCGTGGTACAGCTTTCGCCGCAGAGATGCTTCAAGAAGTGCTGAGACTAAGTGGTACAGAACATCGGAAAACCACGGGTTATCACCCCCGAACAAATGGACTCACTGAACGGTTGAACAAGACCATTTCAGATATGCTATCAATGTATGTGGCCGTTGATCACAAGAACTGGGATGATATACTCCCTTACGTAATTTTTGCTTACAATACATGCAGTCTAAGAGAGTACGGGTTTCACCCCATTTTGCTTAGTTCATGGTCGAGAGGTCACTACAATGCTCGACGCAATGCTCCTTTCCAACAACTTGAGCATGTTCAACACGGACGCTGCATTGTTCGCTCAACGCGCCGAGGAGGCCCGTCAACTCGCCCGATGCCGTATTCAGGCTCGCCAAACTGCCGACGCACACCGCTACAACCTTACACACCGAGAGGTTACCTTCAAACCAGGTGATGAAGTTTGGGTGTGGACTCCCATCCGACAGCGTGGTCACTCTGAAAAGTTGCTTCGGCGCTACTTCGGCCCTTACAAAGTTCTGCGCCGACTCAGTGACGTTACGTATGAAGTTCTCCCTGAGGGCGCCTCAAGACGTTCCCGTCGGTTTCCACAAAGTGATGTGGTGCACGTGTCAAGACTCAAGCCATATTTCTCGCGTCATACATCGAACGTGGACAAACTTACCATGCAATGACTATTTTTTTGTCACTTTGGTTTTTTTATTGTCTTGTGTACTTACTCCTTTTTTTATTGAGTACTTCTATGACGCCAGCCCATTTTTTTCCCTTACGACGGAGTTGTTGGGTTCCATGGTAGCATCTTTTCTTTCTAATTGTTTTCTCACCGCTCATTATCAGCATCTAGCCGATGCTTTTCGAGGAGAGGGAGTAATGTCACAGGTAATGGGTACGAGCCATCAACTGTAGGTGGAATCTTTTGGAAGTGAAGAAAGAAGAGGGCTTTTGCGTCCTGGTCTGAGGGCAAGCAAGACGTCGTTTCGTCGCTGTCTGTAATTACGTTCGTAGCAATATAACTGGCTGCTACCAGGCACATCTTCATTGCGACAATATCAATGTTCTGTTGTGTAAAATGCAAGGTTATTGCTCTAGTTCTTTTTTTTCATCCCGACCCTGTAAATATATTACAGCACGTCACACAGTGCCGTGTGGCGAACATTTCATGGTGCAGTTTTTCTAAACGGCAATAACTGATGATGAGAGTTGAGCCCTTGTATACCCTTTCCGCTTCTGTCCGAAGATCGCCTCTCGCCAGTTGTAGTAGCCCGACGTGCAGTAGATCGCGATTCCGAGATAGACAACGCCATTCAGCACCAGAAAGAGCAACTTCAACAGAACGCCCTTGTGGGTAAAGCTGACTATCGTCTCTCCCTCGCAAGGTGATGAGTACCAGCGAGGAGTTTTGGAGTGATCTTTTTCCTCCTCGACTGCAGCTATGGCTGCACAATTCACCATAAGGCAGGACTAATGGGGCACAAACACTTAAATTTATGGATAAATGCTATGAGCGTCTTCTTTGTAATGGGGTGTTGACGTATGTGCCACCAGACTTGACAAATGAAAAAGAATTTTTTTCTTTCTTTGAATCTGGCCTAATGCCTTGATTGTGTCTTTTGATTAAATATGAATTACCGTAGAAAATTGAAACGCAAAATTACAGTCACGATTGCTGCTATTTGTGGCATAGCTTCTTATTTTTCCCACTAGTTATTTTTGTTTCTGTTTTATTGTGATAGCAATTACATGGACACTGTTAGCTGACAATTGCAGTCGCCGTAGCCACAGATGGTTGAAACCCCACATGGTCGAAATTTTTGGAGTCTTTTTCTACGCCGACTCTCAATCATATGGTGGTTTTGGAACATTCGCTGAACACCACATCTTAATAACTCAATGAATCCACCGATTCTTCACCCCCCCCCCCACTACTCTACCGAAAGCTTTCCGCATCTTGAGTGGTTTTTAACTACCGTCCGATTCGCAGGCACCGCAGGTTTGCTGTGCCACAATTTCCTATAAATACACTAGAGGGCCCTCTACGTGCTGATGGCAGAAGAAGCTTCAACTCACGGCCCTTCAGCGAGCATGGCAATGATGGCATAATGGGCAGTACACGGATTTTGCCTAATGCTCTTACTTTCGGCTCCATTTGCCTTCGCCTGGCTTGGAACCACTTTGCCACGAGACGATTATCAGCTAATGTTCAGCCGCTGAACTTCACCACTTCGTCCTCATTGGGCTCTACAATTCAAACGGCGTACAATGCTTCCAATGGTCTGTTCTTTCATTTAAATTAAAACCAAAACACAACAATAAACAAAGCCACAAGGCAAGGCAAATGTGTCCATGATTCCTATGGTGGCTGAACAATCGGAGCGCCAGAGTCGTTTCTAGTTAATTTTAAGAAATATTTTCGGTGCCTCGTTCATCTATGACTGAACCATTCCAGAGCCAGAGTCCCTGTAGTTAATTTTAAGAAACTATTCTCTGTGCCTCATCTGGTTTTGCACGGCCTCCGTGAATGGCTCACATTTAAACAAGTGACGATGTGATGTGATGACGCTACAGCGTGACGTCACTACATGTGACGTCAAAGTGACAATTTTACCACACAGATTTTGGTGTTCTATGGCGTCATCGGGCGACGATTTTTTGCGTCGCCCGTAGTGACACTGAAGCCACAGGATGGACGATCTGACGACGATGTTCAGTTATCGCGTCTGCTGAGCGTAGCTCGGCGAACTCGCTCGTTTGTCGCCTCGCTCTGATTCACTTAGACTCGGATCAAGCCGTTAGTCTGAGTATTTCCACGTGAGTAATACTTTGGTGAGTTTGAGCCTGATCAAGTTTTGTAGAATGAATTTTTCGTGAGTCTGAGCCTGAGTGAGACCAAAGTGCACGATATATTTCACGAGTGAGTCCTAGTGAGCGCGGCAGTTTTTATCCGACCTCCGAAGTCACTTAGGAGGCGAATTGAACCAAACGCATACTACTCACACTAGCCTATAGGCATTCGGGCTATTTTTTACTTCTCCCCATACTAACTATTTAAAATTCCTAATTACCTAGTTTTAATACAAGGCTAGAAACCCAAAATGAAAACTGAGATGTAGAGCACTTTCAGAAACCACTGATTAAATTGATTCCTGTACGATACGTCTCGCGCTGTTATTTTTTCCACGTTGCAAAGAAAGCTCGTGAAGTGTGAATAGCCGTGTGACGGGCCGCGAGTGCACTGCTATAGATCTACTACAGGCTTCTCAGTGTTTATATTTTAGGTTTTTAGCCTATATAAAAATAGGTAATTAAGATTTATTGAATAAGTAGAATGGGGATAAATAAAAAAAATAGTGTGAGTACCTACAGGCTAGTGCGAGAAATACGCGCTTGGTTCTATTCGCTCCTGACGTATTCCATTTTCAAATTCTTGACTCAAGTTATGTGGGACCCCTTGTACATTACTTAGGCAACTGAGAATTTCGCTCTGAACAACGCCTGTCCGCCATCTTATGCGCCATTGTCGAACTGTCGTCAAATGCGCAGGCTTCGTTTCTTCTGGACACTGTTCGTAGCTTATAATTGCAAAGGGCGCTTGGTGTGTCAGGAAGAGCCATATAGCTCACCATATGTCCAGGTTGGAAAGATGACCCGCCAGGTTTTCACGGAGACAGTCGGAATGGTGGTGGCGCCTTCCGGAAGACTCGGGAGTGAAGGCGCCATTCTTTGGCGGTTGCACAGCTCCACCGCGATCACGGTGCTCGATATCTTGAACAAGCAGGTGAGCAGAGTCCAGGGCGGGAATGGGAGTGTCGCGTGCTCCATCACATTTACGTTCACCTCGTTGAACGACTCAACACCGGAGAATAACACGATTCCTGCAAGCAGAAGTTGTGATGAGGATCGTATAATGTAGCACACACAAAACTTTTACGTAACACGTGACGAGTAATGATTACTTGTAATCATAGGCGTGAGTACAAAGGGGGGTGGGGAATGAGAATCCATCCTAATCATCTGAGGAGGCAGCCAAGTCTGCGCCGTACCTCTACTCATTCGAACCTGTCCCGCCGCTGTTTTACGTGCGAGGGTCGTGGCCATGTGCAGGTTTTCGAACATAAAGGAAGCTGATGACTACTGTTGTTGCGTGCCAAGAGCTGTTTATGCCTTATATATTCAACGTCAGAAAGCCAGAGAGCAACGACACGTCACTGTGGAAAGTGCGTCATCATTTTAATTTTAACGCGAAAATGTTAACGCCGAGGTCCACTACGACTTCAATGACGCATTTTCATCACGGAAATGACGTCGAAAATACACAGGATCAAAAAACAAAGAAAATGTTCTTTCATCGGCAGTCGAACCCAAGACCTGTTGGCCCGCGAGAACACATGCCGGGAATTGGGTGCACTGTGCCACGGTCACATTATCTGTAGACTTTGCAGATGCGCCTTTTACATCTACCACGGCTCTTTCATGGTGACTTAGCCTAAATAAAGTGATGCTTCATGACATTGATTTCCACGATTAGTTTCTTCAAAACTTTTCTACCCACCCGTATACCATTCGGCGCGCTTAGAATATGATAAAAACAATTTTGTCGGTCGACGCAATAACACATCGCCAGATGGTGAACTTAGCTCTAGCGTCCGCCTTGCTCATGGCATCCATTCTTACAAGAAATAGCTCTGCGATGCTCGACTGCTTCGTCTGGGTATGACGTCATAACCTGACCGTGACTCCGCGTTCCCAACTTACGCTCGCACAGCGAAAGATCGTGGCCAGCAAAAGGGGCAAGACATGATATGCGTTATGTTTCCCTCTGGTTGCATGAAGCTGTTCAATAACTGATATGTCTTTCGATGGAGGCGAAAATGTTGTAGGTCCGTGTGCTCAGATTCGAGTGCATGCTAAAGAACCCCATGTGGTCAAAATTTCTGAAGCCCACCACTACGGCGCCTCACATAATCATATGATGGTTTTGGACCCCGCATATCAATGAAATCAATAACTGATATGCCACGAGTAGGTGACCTTAATTAAAGTTGAGCGTCCAATCAGTGACGCTCTTCAGGCTGTCACACGCATTTCATTCATTGAGTTCTCACTGTTAACTGCTACTGGTACCACATTCCTCTATGACCACGAGGGTGTATGTAATATTTGATCGTGGACTATCCATCTATTTCCAGCGCCAGTAACGGGGAGGAGCCTTTATACATCGACACCAACGACCTCGAAATGTGTTGTAGGGCATGTCATTGGCTGTAATTGACCGGCAGGAGGAGGTGTCAGAAGTTAGCGAAGTTGGCACGGAGAGCAGGAACCCACGTACTTTGCTACGCTGGTAGAGAGGCCAGGCCAATAAAAGCGGCTTCGAATGCGGTCGTATTTTTTGTGAAAGCCAAGGTGGCCAGCAGTGAAATCGTCATGAAAGGCGTTAAGTACATGATGTGGAAGAGTACGTGGCAGAACAGGTACCCAGCACCTCCACCACGTATGACGACTCCGTTGTAACGAGGTTTATTGGCCGTAAACTCGGGAACGAACAAGCGCAACGGACCCGAAGATGAAGCGCACGTTCAGACGATGATGAATGTCAGCCAAAACAGGTCATGATGATTGACTGCTGTCCAATAATATATGCATACAATATATATATATATATATATATATATATATATATATATATATATATATATATATATTCTAGTAGATCCTCCGTGAGCGGTCACAACGTGGTTTGTTTCGACGTTTCGGCCTAGAGTCTGGCCTTCATCAGGAATAAAGATACAGTTTATTGGTGCTCAGCTTTATACAATCTCGAATCAGAGGGCAAGGAAAGAGGGAAAAAAGGAAAGAAAAAAATAAAAAAGTAAAAAAGGTATATATATAGGTATATAGAGCATCGAACGCGTAATTCGAAGGTCGTAGGTTCGATTCCTGCTCACAGTTGGTAATTTTTTCATCCACTTTTCTTTCTTCTTATTTACATTCCATTGGTTTTAATAACTTCCCCTGTACATTCCTTGGCATTACTGTCTGTTATATCTCATTAATATTGTGTTAAAACACGGAAAAAACGAGCCCTTAGGTATACACTTCTTTCCCTTATTTCATTGAACGAGGGTCTCGTACTGCCAGACTTGGTGTGTTTAGGTTGTATAAGAGGGACAATTAATCAGCTGCCCGCTCATAATAAGTTCACGTGCTACGTGACGCCAAACATGCGCATAAGAGTGTTTTCACACTCGTTGTTTGGCTTATAGATGGCGCTGACTGTCGCTCCTACTTCTAAATTCACAGATAAACCCAAAAAAGTGGATGGAGGGAGGGCCGCTGTGATAGCTCAGTGGTTAGAGCATCGAACGCGTAATTCGAAGGTCGTAGGTTCGATTCCTGCTCACAGTTGGTAATTTTTTCATCCACTTTTCTTTCTTCTTATTTACATTCCATTGGTTTTAATAACTTCCCCTGTACATTCCTTGGCATTACTGTCTGTTATATCTCATTAATATTGTGTTAAAACACGGAAAAACGAGCCCTTAGGTATACACTTCTTTCCCTTATTTCATTGAACGAGGGTCTCGTACTGGCAGACTTGGTGTGTTTAGGTTGTATAAGAGGGAAAATTAATCAGCTGCCCGCTCATAATAAGTTCACGTGCTACGTGACGCCAAACATGCGCATAAGAGTGTTTTCACACTCGTTGTTTGGCTTATAGATGGCGCTGACTGTCGCTCCTACTTCTAAATTCACAGATAAACGCAAAAAAGGGGATGGAGGGAGGGCCGCTGTGATAGCTCAGTGGTTAGAGCATCGAACGCGTAATTCGAAGGTCGTAGGTTCGATTCCTGCTCACAGTTGGTAATTTTTTCATCCACTTTTCTTTCTTCTTATTTACATTCCATTGGTTTTAATAACTTCCCCTGTACATTCCTTGGCATTACTGTCTGTTATATCTCATTAATATTGTGTTAAAACACGGAAAAACGAGCCCTTAGGTATACACTTCTTTCCCTTATATATATATATATATATATATATATATAGTGAAGGTATGAGATATGGCACAACGGGAGCGTTGTCAACAAGGGTAAATATATTTATTTCCCAACAGTTTCGGAAGGGGTCCTCCCTTCATCAGGGGATGAGTTATACTGACATGAGCTTCCAAACTTCGTTGCTGCCGCGTCCCTCTCGCCTTGAAAAATGTTTGCGGGAGTGAGAGGGAACTAGAAAAAGAAAAAAAAGGGGGAGAGAAAAGACGGAAAAGAAAAAAAAGAAAGAAAAGAAAGAAAGTAAAAAAAGAAGAACCACTGTCAACACTGAGAACGAAGCCAACTGTCCGTCTACATCCACATACGGTTCATATTACGTGCTGTTCAGTTCTCACCGTGTGTCGGGCCACCAAAGATTGTCGCCGCGGTGCCGGGAGGGTCCGTGACGGCGTGCATAAAGAAAGGGGTTTCCCCGTAATGGGTCGGTCGGCGGTAGGCGTGCGTAAAGGAAGGAATTCCCGTTAATCGGTCGGTCGGCTATTTACCTTTAATCTTCGTCCGTTTCCCTTCAATGGTCATCAAGTGGTAGGCGAAGGTAAGCACTTTGTATGTGCATGTGAAAAAAAAAGAAAGGACAGTGTACACGTACGAGTCAGTCAGAAAAAAGCATGGTCTCCAGCTATCAATCTTTGTCGCCAATTTTCTCCTGGCTTACTTCTCGGAGGCAGTTGAGTTTTCCGGGGTCCTCGTTGATGCCGGCTACTAATGTACGAAATTTGAAAATAAAATATGCCTCACGCTGTTCGCGCTCGCGTCTGTTTGAGAAACCGGACTGCAAAAGAGTTACGCTGATATTTTCAAAATTGTGGTTTGGCAGGCGCAGATGTCTAGATAAAGATAGCTTCGGCAGTGAAGTGGCGTGGTACCGGTGATTATTGAACCGCAGCCGAAATGGCGTGTCTGTTTGGCCGATATATTCTTGTCCACAGATGTTGCAATGTAGCATGTATATTACGTTACTAGAGTCACAATTAAGGCTTTCAGTTATGCAGAATTTGAAATCCGAGAAGTTCGCTTTGGATTCACGTGTTGTGACCATCTGTGGGCATACCTTGCATCGAGCTTTTCCGCAAAGATGGAACCCTGATTGAAATTTGGGGGTGTTTGTTTTTGCTCTGACAAGAATGTCCTTCAGATTTTTATCCCGGCGGTACACCACGTGAGGTGGCTTCGCGAAAAAACATGTTAGTCGTTTGCTTTGCCTGATTATGTTGGAATGGCGGGAAAGTATGTTGCTGATTCGCGGCGCTGATGAGGAGTAAGTTAGTACAAGGTTCGTTTGGGAAGTCGTCTTAGATACTCTGTTTGGTCTCTTGATTACATAATTCCTGTTCACGTTGCGAGCACGTAGTATGGCATCGTCAATAATGTCTTCCGGATAATTTTGTTTCAATAAGGAATGCTTTAGGTGTTCCGCGTGTCTGTCAAATTCCCGCATATCGGTGCATATTCTTCGGTACCGGTAGTCCTGAGAATATGGAATACCCGTTTTGCAATGCTTTGGGTGGCTGCTGTTGAAATGTAGGTATATTTGACGGTCTGTAGGCTTTTTGTAAAGGGTTGTTGACAAGCGGTAATTTTCGACCGTGACAGTGACGTCCAAAAAGTCAATGCTAGTTTTGGAAATTTTGTGCGTGAATTTTGTTGACGGGTGGCATTTGTTAAAATCCTGTATGAAGCGGAAAAGACTTCCCTCATCATGGTTCCATATCATAAAAATATCGTCTAAGTATCTTCTGTAGTAGAAAGGTTTCAAGGTGCGTCCCTCAATGAATGGGATTTCAAGTGAAGCCATAAAGATGCTCGCGAAGTTTGGGGCCATTTTCGTGCCCATTGCAGTGCCACTGACCTGAAGGAAATGCTTGCCGTTGAACTCAAAATGGTTATGATTTAGTAAATGTTCAAGAAGTGTAAACAGTACCTCGCCACTCACACTAGTTGATGAGTCAGATTTTACATATTCAGAAACCATAGCCGCTATTCCGTCATGGTGGGGTATGTTGGTGTACAGTGAGCAGACGTCCATGGTCACCAGAAAACTGCCGCCTGGGATGTCGAGACTTGAAGTTTCACAGATGAAATGGTTTGTGTCCTTTAGGTAATAGGGAAAACTTTGGGGGGATGTGTCTTATTAAGGAATTGATGAATTCTGATATATTTTCTGTTAATGTGTTGTTACTGGATACTATCGGACGTCCCGGATTACCTGCCTTGTGTATTTTGGGGAGCAAATAGAATCGACCGGGAACAGAATGGGCCGGTAACATTGCTTTTAACATTTTGCCAGTAATTTTCTCGTCCCGGCGGAGATTGTTTAGAGTTACTTTTATCTCCCTTTCAAATTCGGGAGTCGGGTCCGTTGGAAGTTCTTTGTAGAATTTTGTGTCTGATAGCTGTCGTTCCCCTTTTTTTAAGTAGTCCGGCATGTTTAGAATTACTGTGCAGCCCCCTTTATCAGCCGGTTTGATAGTAATTCCAGTGTTTTTTCGTAGTTCATCGAGTGCCCTTCGTTCTGACTTTGATATGTTGTTTCGAAATGGCCGATTTTTTTCATACGCTCTGATGATATCTTTTTGAACTGCTGATATATACATATCGAGGTGTTTGTCCCTCTGCTCACTCGGACACCATGATTTGTCACCACCAATCACTCTATTCTCGTCCGCACAGTCCCCGCGATCATGAAAGTATTCACGGAGGTGGAGATTACGCGCAAAGTTATCGAGGTCTTAGTACAGTTTAATTCATTGAATCTACCGGATGATGGACAAAAGGTTAAGCCTCTCGACAAAAGTTGAAGCTGAGCGGGTGTGAGTGTTGTGTTTGACAGATTGAGGACATTTTTCTCATAAGTTTTCGGCTGCTCTTGGCTATCACGTGGCACGGGAGTGTCAGCGTCATATTCGAGAGTAAGGATGTTTTGATTAGGATTGCACTGTACTTTTGAGTTCCCATTTTTCTCCTCAAAGTTAGGTTGTGGTACGGGTGGTCCCTGGCGTTCTTGTACGGCCTCATTCCTATTTTCCTGTTGCAGAGCAGTGGAGCTACTGCAGTCCCGCTTGAATTTTCTATCTTTTACTACTGAAATTTCAGCCTCTTCTTTAGTTCATATCGTTCCAGTTCTCTTGCCTCATGCTCTCCGAGATTAGATACCAATTTCTGCAGTGGCCTCCGTGACACTGTATTCGGCGGCCTTACGCTCACTAAGGTCCGCAATGACCCGAGTCAGTTGCAAGGACGCTTCTAGTAATACTTTTTCCTACTTCCCCCTTTCTGCTTCACTTAGTGTAGACATTGAGGGGTTGCAGGCTAGGCGGAGGCCCTTAGGTGCAATTTCGTGAGATAGATATTTGGTTAGTTGTTCCGCGTGTTTTTCGTATTGCACCTGCTTTTCAATGATTTTCCTAATCGATAGAAATGAGTGGGACCATGCGTGTTTAAGACTGCCCGTACCTTTTGTTTCCCCGTGTCATTTGGAAGCCGCCGCCTTGGTCTTCGCCGCATTCGTCCACCTGGTGTTGTAAGAACTCGTTGGTGGGAGTGGCGACGTCGTCACTGCTGGGACGCTGGATGGTTCTTTGTGTCCCTCGGCTCCCTGTTGTTGAGTGGGTTTGGCACTGGAGTTTGCCGTGCAAGCCGTTGCCACCGATCTCTGACTCACTGGTGGGACCCGCTGGCTCGCTGGCCTCGCTGGTGGTAGTCGGCGACATCGTCACTGCTGGTGCCCTGGATGGCTCTGTGTGTCGCTGGGCTCCTTGTTGTTGAGGGGGCTTGGCACTGGAGTTGTCCGTGCAAGCAATTGCCACCGATCTCCATGCCGCCGACGTCCATCGCAGCTGCACCCTCGTGCGCTGTGCCAGCAGCGCGAATCAGAATCAGAATCAAATTTTATTGTTACTATGAAGTAAAGTCATTACAGACAGTATACAGAAGGAGGTCCCGTAGTCGGAGACTGAATTGGGACCTCCTGTGCATGATGAACATAAAAACAAATAAAACATAGCTTCGACAGGAAGAGAAAAATTCCAATAATCATAACGATATGGGTGATCAAGCACATTTCATAATATAAAAAACCATGTAAACACGAGATGTAAAAAAAGAAGAAAAAAATATATAAATATATACACACATATATACACACATACATATATACACACATATATATATACACATATATATACACACATATATATACACATACATACATGTGTGAGAGCATGCTTTAGGGGCTATGAGAATGAAGTTCTACGTGTTGTATTGGTTGACAAAGAGCTTTTTTAATTCTATTAAAAATGAGTGTGGATTCATTACTTTTAAAATGAATGGAAATGAATTCCATATGGAAAGTGAGCTAAAATGAGCGGTTTGTTTGCCATAGTTAGTCCGGGCTTTCGGTAAGATGAAACTTTTGTGGTAAGCAAATCTAGTGTTGTTGGTACTGAGAGGTGAGGAGGATGGGATGATGGAAATGGGAAATAGCTCATTGATATGCTTGGATAAACATATGACTAGCTTATACTTAACCATATCGCGCACTGTAAGGATGTTGTAGCTGTAGAATAGTTGTTTTGAATTGGTGTAATGTGAACTAGAAGTGACTATTTTAATTGCTTTGTTTTGAACAGTCTGTAGCGGTGCGAGGTGAGTGTTGTAAGTAGTGCCCCAGGTAGTTATACAGTAGTGGATGTGAGAATGAATAAATGCGTAGTATAGTGACAAGAAAATGGAACGTGAAAAAAAAGGGCGAGACTGAATGAGGATGCGTATACCATAAGACAGCTTTTTCTTGACATCTAAAATATGAGAGTGGAATTTTAAGTTTCTATCTAGTTTGACGCCTAAGTAAACACAATCATTACTAGCATGGATCGAATGATTTGGGATACTAATTGAGGAATCCGTTACTAGCGATCGCTGATATGATGAAAAAAGAATGAATTGGGTTTTTTGAGGATTGAACTGTAGTTTCTTTAGCTTACACCAGTGTGGTATATTGCGAAGATCTGTGCTCAGCTTATTTATTAAACAGTCTATGCTATTATCGGAACTAAAAATCGTCGTATCATCAGCGTAGAGCAAATATTTACAGTGTATGATAAAATGAGGTAGATCGTTGATATAGATTAAAAACAAAAGTGGGCCCAGAATGGACCCTTGTGGTACTCCTATGTTCGTTGTTGTTTGTTTGGAGTAGGTACCGGAAATACTGACCGTTTGGTTTCGATTAAGGAGATAACTGCGAATAAGTAACAGAGCGGGACCACATATTCCCATTGCTTCCAGTTTTATGAAGTGTATCTGATGGTTAATAGTATCAAAGGCTTTTGTTAGGTCAACAAAAACAGATCCAGCTAAACTGCCATCGTCAATCGCCTGCTTTAGAAATTCAGTAAGATATAATAAAGCGAGCTCAGTAGAATATCCTGTTCGAAAACCAAACTGAAAATCAGTAAGAATGCTAAACTTTCGAAGGTAATTAGTTAGGCGCTTTTCAAATAATTTCTCAATTACTTTGCTGAGGAACGGGAGCACGCATATAGGCCGGTAGTTCGTTACCAATGATCAGTCTTCTTTTTTGAATACTGGGGTAACTCTAGCACGCTTAAGTTCGCGAGGAAAAGTCCCCTTTTTAAATATTAGATTAATGACATGTGCAAGAATGTCAGATAGAAATAGAGCAATCAGCTTTGTGTGTGATGGACTGATGTCGTCTAGACCAGCGCTAGTGGTTTTTAGATTCCGAATTACCGCGGTTACTTCATCGGCAGAAGTGGGGAACAAATAGAAGGACTGGGGTAAGCGAGTGATTTCGTAATCTAAAACTTGGTCCGATGGCAGATTGTTCGAAAAAAAGAAAACACTGAATGTATCAGCAATGTCACGTGGATTTGAGTGCACAATGCCGTTATGAATTATTGAAGAAATGCTTCCTCGGTCGCCGTTTCTATTTAGAAAGGAATTTACTAATTTCCATTTTTTATCGGAGTTACTTCCACATTCCAATATTTTCTGTTCGAGGTATTTTCTTTTTGCTCTTTTTGAGTACGCACAGAGATTGTTACAGTATTTCTTGTACCTTGCTCTTAGCTTAACATTGAATGGCTGTTTCTTGGTTTTTTTGTAAAGATTCTCGCGTCTGCGCATTGCTTTAAGTAATTTATCAGTTAGCCAGGGGTTTTGAGGTGACGCAATGATCTTCTTGCATTTTTTCCTATGCGAATGGGAATGGAAGTAATGTAAAAGTAAAGAAAAAAAGCGCGAGAATGCTTCTTGAGGGTCGTTGGTTTCCCTTACAGCAAGTCAGTCTGATTTCGTAATGTTCTCGATAAGTGCTTCCTTATCCAAAACAAGTTTATGAAAGCGACTCCCTCCAAGCTTGCATGTAAGCCGTCAGCAGCCAGGAACGGGAACGGGAATTAACGGGAATTCCTTCCTTTACGCACGCCGCCTGCCGACCGACCCATTACGGGGAAACCCCTTTCTTTATGCACGCCGTCACGGACCCTCCCGGCACCGCGGCGACAATCTTGGGTGGCCCGACACACGTCAAGAACTGAACAGCACGTGATATGAACCGTATGTGGATGTAGACAGACAGTTGGCTTCGTTCTCAGTGTTGACAGTGGTTCTTTCTCTTTTTTACTTTCTTTCTTTTCTTTCTTTTTTATTTTTCGTCTTTTTTCTCCCCCTTTTTTTCTAGTTCCCTCTCACTCTCTCAAACACTTTTTAAGGCGAGAGGGACGCGGCAGCAACGAAGTTCGGAAGCTCATGTCAGTATAACTCATCCCCTGATGAAGGGAGGACCCCTCCCGAAACTGTTGGGAAATAAATATTTTTACCCTTGTTGACAACAATCCCGTTGTGCCATATCTCATACCTTCACGAAGACTAACTGGGCCATTGAATTATTACTCCCACTATATATATATGTGAAGTTTTTCCAATGGGCCAAACGTACTTCGGAAGACAAGAAACAAACTTAGCGGTTGTCTTATTTTATTACAAATAGTTTCGACCGGTGGACTGGTCTTCGTCAGGGTGTGCGGACAGGTATATATATATATATATATATATGGCTGACCAGTGATCAGTTAGGTTTGCCCCCCCCCCCCTCGCAAAAAAGTTGGTACGCCCCTGGATGTGTGCAGCACATCGTCAAATGCTTTGGTGAGGTTTAGACCCAGAATAGCACGTGTCCCGTACCGAGAGCCGTCTTCACCGTCGATAATGTGACTCTTCAGTTGCAGCATTACGTGTTGTGTAGAAAGTTTAGAGTGGAACCCGAACATTGTAAACGGGTACAGGGCATGCTTTTCCATGTACCTTTGTAGTCGATTGTCAATAACGTGCTCGAGTACCTTGCCGACACAAGATGTGAGAGATATCGGCCGAAGGTTCCTAATAGTGAGTGGTTTTTCTGTTTCAGGTATCAGAATGACCGTGGCGGTTTTCTACAGTGTTGGTATTTATCTCGACTCCCATTTCATTCGCAGATAAGATGTGAGCATTTCCAGTGGCTTTTCGTCAAGGTTTCGTAAGATTTTATTTGTAATTTTATCCGGGCCAGGCATTGAGTGGGGTCTCAGTTGTGAAACTGCAGACCTTTCTTCCGCTTTAAAGTGAACTCTAACCTTTATTTTTTAAGCTGGGCGTAGTTAGCCTGATGATAGTGATGATGATGATGATTTTGGCATGCAAGTAGTGAAACTAAACTTGTGAAAGCAATTCAAAGCAAGAGTTGTGTAATTTTGCAAAAAGAACTTCCTTTTTTTCGAGCCTAATCTCCTCTTAAAAGGCCATAAACAACATTTTCTAAGTAATCAGCGAATGACCTCGGTAGTGTAGCGTTTCGTCTCTTTAAATGAGGACTGCAAATGTTTCCCAAATCTGTCAAAAATTAGCATAATTACTGGGGTTCATCAAAAATAAAGATATTTTTGGGGCTACTTTTTTCGGTAGACACAATCTTAATGTGAACTACGAGACAATAATGTCAAGGAAGTTATAGAGGATGATATTTGTGGTAATCGGTATGGTATAAGTGCGAAAAAGTTAAAGTGGACATCGAGACAACTTGCCGGCGGCAGGGACCCAACCTGCAGTCTTCAAATTCAGAAGTGCAGGTTTGGTCCCTGCCAAAGGCAAGTTATCCTTCTTATTCGCTTTAGTTGCTTGGCTTTCATAATGAAAATATTGCAAATAACATCTCCCGTAACTTTCTTGGCATCACTGTCTGCTAGTTCTCATCAATACATGGATTTGTCACCTACATTATGCGCTTTCTCTCTTTTCTTGTACTGGTGAGCACGCTGGAAGCTCTGTTCTGTTTTCACGCTATAACTATCGTATGTCATACCAACCAGCTCAAACTGCCACAGTTCTAAGTCCCATAGTAACGTCCAGCTGTTCTTTTTTTCAATGAATCAAACAGGAACGAACAGGCAGCATTTCATTGCGTCTCTTAATGCACCAAAGGTTATCTATTTAGTGCAGCTAGATCGATTTCTAGTGATTAATTGTAGCCGGTCTGTCTTATGTCATCGGGATCACTTTGAAGGTGTCCTACTGCGGCACGTGTTCTTGTGCATTTACCTCAATTTCTTGGTAAGTAGGGCACTGTTGTTGATAATATTGTCGTTTTAGAAGTTGTCATACATTCAACTTTCACTCTGACGTGAATTGTTATTTGACTTTAGTGTCCCTTTAAACCGAAAGCTTCAAGGTTTGACTGTGTGTCGATGGTATCGCTGTAAGAAACTCAGCGGCAATACAGCAGTTCAAGTGGCAAGCATTGTTAAAATAAAATGTAAGTAATGGAGAAAATTGTGTTTCAAGGAGTTTTTAGGAATTGAAAATTGAATAAACATCGAGTTTATAACACAATTATTTATTCTTCATGTGCACACCTGGCAGTGCACGAGAGTGTTAAAGTTGACTGCCCGTTAACTGTTGGTCGTTGCTGTCAAAACCTGTATGATGACGCCATCGCCATTTTGTAAATAAGTAGCACTGCCCATTTTTTAAAACAGGTTTCTTTGTGATCCCACTGCTTTCACTTGCCCTGTATGTTAATTGCATGTACACTCAAACCTCCGTATATGAAAGTTGCATCTTAGACAAAATAAATTTGTTATATTAGAAGATTTGTTATAAGAATATATCCCTAACACTTTATCAATTGTAAGGCTATTCTTCATTTACTTTGTTATAACCGAATACTTCATTAGATCGAAGTTCATTATATCGCAGTTTGAATGTAGCAGGCGCACCAAGGAACACTGTGATGAAGCCACAGAAAGCATAGGCAAAATTTGTTCTCTTGAAATATAGAGATGAGTTGAGGAAGTAAACATGAGAGTGAAGCATTAACTTAATTAAGGCGATACTGAACCTGCATCCCCTGCACGTAAGTGCGTGGTGACTTATCAGTCGTGTTTCCATGGCATAATTTCCGTTGAAATTGTGACTTAAGTTCGATGTTTTGTCCATCACAATATCGTCGCGTCTATTAATTCTGCAAACTCCATTACTGTCACTGTTGTCTTGGAACACGTAGCGGGCAATCTGTGATAACTTCGCGTGACAGTTACAGGCAGGTGCTATGTTTGTGCGTAGTAGCATATGAAATGATGTAGCTATTTCTCTTTCCAGCCTTTGGAGACACAGACAAGCCTTAGCGGGGCATCGGTCAGCGTGGAAGAATTGGCTTGCCAGCTAGCAGATTCCTTCTTGTGCAGCGACATTCATGCTCCGGAGAACATATGAATTTTCACCAGGAGACATATAATTTGTGCCCGAGCTGTTAAAAAAAATTGTTTAGTGCAGAGTAGTTTTAGCCTTGACAAAGAAAAAAATAAACATTGTTGTTCATTCTTTGAATTGTTTACTTGCAGAAATACCATGATGGGCTGCGTTAGCCCAACAATGTTGTCGGCCCACATGCTGGTTTCACTCAACACGTCACTGCTCAGTTAGCCCGCACCAAATAGTCCAGTCAGACAAGTGTACGCATTGGTGCAATGAACATTCCCCGTAAGCAGCACCTACCAATATTCGATTGAAGACGCAACATGGGAGAAGAATTTTTGGCGATGACAAATTGATCAATTTCCAATAATACAATACAAAGCTCAACGCAACCTGCAGATAACAAAGTAAACTGCCCTTTGTGGCACTGCATCACTGAAGACAGTCTGAAGCTAGGGTTGGCCAAGAAAAGCAATAGAAACGTCCTGATCTGATTGCAAGTTTACTCTGCTCGCATCGATATACCTGCCAAGGTTAAGCAACCTACAGTATGTGTTTTCATCAGCAGAGTACCAGTTTAGCTACACTGATTCTGGCCATTTCTGACTGTTAAAACCACCAGGTACAGGTGAATTCCTTCCCTCTCGATACACTGTAACCTCATTATGACAAAGTTGCATCTTACACGAAAAGAGCTTTGTTCTATGAAAACAAGTTTTATAAAGATATATTTCTAGCTCTACATCTATTGTAAAACTATTCTTCTTATACTTCGTTGTAACCGGTATTTCGATGTATTCGGATTCGTTTTATCTAGGTATAACTATCCAACTGAAGTGATAGGCTAAAACCATGCAATGGTTACACAGTTTATTTTACAAGTGGTGGCCTGGCAATAGTAGCAGCTCTGTAAACTCTGTTTTGATCTCCTACTGGTGATTTTCTTACTTGGTTGCAGTGTGAATCAATAAGCCTTCTTTTCAGTGATGCTTTTGACCATGACCTCCTAGCTGCTCTACAGCGGAAGCTGTTATGAGATCACAACACTGGTCCCGTGCAGTGCCGTTGTTGTCCGCCGCCACCGGTGTCCATAACCACTGTCAAACGAAATAAGAAAAAACTAACAAATAACACCAAGAACACATCGGGATTCGACACCGGGTCTCCCACGTGCCAGCCCTGTGTTCTACCAGTGAGCCACGCTGGTGTTTTATTTATTTTTTATTTCACCAGTGAGTCACGTCGGTACTTCGGGGCTTCTTTGCAAACTGGCCTTAGGCAGGCTCAATGCCGGGAAAGAAATTGCGATAAAAATAATGAGTAATGGAGCGCTTTATAACAGAAAAATAACAACGAGGTGTACACATAGTGAATCGCACAACCAGTGGGTCGCCGAATTCTCCAAGAAAAGCTAGATCTTGTTCACCTATTAACTGTGGCGCATACCCACTGTGGGGAATTGTGGGGATTGATTACAAAAGCTTCTGGCATGATTCTTCATTGCCGTCAGCCACAACACAAAAAGGGCGCAATGTTGCCTGCAAATGTGCAGCGGGTACCACGGTTCTCCGAGGAGTGACAGAAGATGGCGTAGTGAATGCCTATGCTGTACACAATTATTTATGACGTAGTGGGTACCCTCTCGCTCGCTGGACCGATTGTGCCCGCGCGATCTCCAACGTCAGCGTAGCTCTGGCCGACTGGGCTCGCCCTACGTCCTCTCCTGAAGCCGACCTCCGACGACAGAGTAGTTCTGACCAACTGGACTTGCTCTACGCCACCTCCTGACGCCGACAAGAGCTCTCGCAAGTAGTGCCCCGTTTTCGGAGTCCTGAGACCATGTTTCCATCTTTCCTATTCCTCCTATCCCCTCGATACGTCGTTGCTCTCTGGCTTACCACCTCACACCTCTTTCTCTCTCTCTCTACACCTTTATTCCTATCCTTTTAATCCTTCCTCACCCCCATCCCTTGTGAGCTACTATTGAGGTGTCGCTCGCTGAAGCAGACATGCAGTTACGGGGCTCACTTTTCTCTTCCTTTCTCTTTTAGAACCCCTTCGTGTAGTGGGTACCCTGCCAGTGTGCTTGCAGTAGCTACCCAAAGAGTGTTAAAGAAAAACCAGACCATATCCACGGAGTGGATGATGATGAGTGGGGCGAAGCGTCCGTCAGCCGGTCCGTGCTTCAATCCGTCCGCGCGACCATGCGTGCGTCCATGTGTCTCTCCATGAGCCCTTCCATCCATCTGCTAATCTGTCTGACCGTCCATCTAGTGAACACTCCAAGTACTGCCATCTCGCATCCCCTGTGGCACATACTGGCTCCACCCCTAAACGGCGCTGAAAGGGTGCTCTTCCAGCTTCCGCTGTGACAGTGCTGCGAGTTTTGAGCAGGCCTGGTGGTTTTTGACCAGTATTCGAGCTTGACAAGTCAGCAACTTGTATAACTTGCATCCCAAGTAACCTAGCTTGGCCGACGATTGCCGAATGGCTGGCACGTAGTCGGCAGCCGACTTCACTGGCCCCCAGACATTCGCGAAGGGTCTACCCGAGGTGCGCCACCGGCTACGTCGGCACTTTGTCGGCGGCGTGGTTCGGGCCAGCGTTGGTGGACGAGTGAACGCCGAGCGCGCCAAACACTCTGGGTATGGTGGCTAGCATACTCGGGGTGAGCAGTCGGCCACACATCGGACCGGCCTTTGTTGCCGAATGCGCGTAGTAAAATAAGGTGTATTTACTTAGGGCGACATAAAATATATTGTTGCGTGATTCAGGTAATATTCTCATGTATACGTATCAATATAAGTGTGTTTTCTTTACATTCAGAAACAATATCTGAAGACAATGAAGGAGGATTACATTATTGACTAACAAAAAATATTAGTACATGGTTTGGCCAGGTGAGCGTATCCGTTTTGAGAAATTTTGCTGCACCATCATTTGCCAAGAGGAATATATATATATATATATATATATATATATATATATATATATATATATAGGGTCACTCAACTACGTTTTTGTTTTCCTTAGATACAAAAGCAGATGATTTTTATACAAAGAAAAGTGGCTGAAAAACGGTGAATTTCTGCCTCGAATATTTGATGGCGTAAATATATTAAAATCTTGATACCATAAGATTTAATTCCATAGGTGAGTACCCTAAAGTCGGAGCCTACATACAGTTCATCAGTTACAGTATGTATACCGAGGTGTAATTATTTGGAAGGTCATAACTTAACGTCATTGACTTTTCGTGCAAGTATAACGTCCTTCACTTGGAGTAAATTTGACACACATAAATGTGTTTATGTCAGTTCTCAGCTAAATTACGATCATTAAAAAACGATTCTGTTTCACCTTAAAAAACATATATATATATACTCATACAACATCACTCATGAGGATTTTTCAGTGCTGCCCGGGCAGCACTATACACCGTGAACCCCTAGTCTACTGCAATTACATGTGCGCAACATTTTGTTATAGAAGCTAGTTAATAATAAGTACATACGAGTAATGCATATTTCTCTGGCTGCTGGATATGAAAATGGTGATGTCATTGCCACGTGGATAGAAAAAGACTCAGCGAAAGGCGTTCTACTGTCGCTGCGACTTCATGGCTCAACTTGTGAAATATCTAAGAGTGAAACAAAGCCGGTGATTAAAACAAAACGAACTCATTGAATGACATCAATGAAAGTGAACGTCCGCGCAGCTCAAATAGTTCGATGGCGACTGGTCGCTGATGTCCTTGGAAGTCATGTGGGCTCTCCTCCTTGCACCGCACATATGTAAACGCACATCAGAATAACCATACTGACACTGGTGGACGTGTTCGGAGGCGAGAGTACAGTATCCGTTGAGTCGAGCACGCTTTCGATCGTCACGGACCCGAACTTGAAATCCCCCAAAAAAGCTGTCCACGACAGGCGTGACCTCATGTGAGATTTTAGTACAGAGACACAAACAATATAAACTAGAAATGTTCGCTCAAGATTGTCCGAATGAACACATATTAACTGTAGTCTTCTCAGAAGAGACGGGTTAGAGGCGCACGAAAAGCACAGGTATAGTGGCTAGATGTTGCACAGGCAAGCCAAGGTCAACACAGGAATCACGCGCTGCTGCAGAAAACACGGAAAGAAAAAAAAGATAGAAAAAAACCTTTACTACTGGTTCTACCGCCCCGGCCACTCGTGCTTATTGCTTACACAGAGCAGAACGTGCATTCCTTCGAAAGAAAAAAAGAACAGTTGGGGGTCTGGTCGTTTTGGCCTTGGAATACACCATGGGCGCGTCAAGTCTCCCAGAAAGAGTATACAGATTTAGTTGCGCGTCCACAGCATCCGTTAGGACGCGGCCTGCCATTCCAAAAGGCGCTGAGCTGTGCTCCCTAGGCTGCTTCATCTTCTGACCACCATCATTGCTAATGGCTAGTAGGCTGCTGCGGACGCTTGACTAAATTTCATTCCAGAAACGGGAATGGAATGTTCTCGCCACGGAGTCACTGGGACCGAGTGGCGCGGTGCGTGCGTCGGGCCTTTCGTTTTTTCCCCATTTATTATTATTATTTTTGTTAGAAAGGAGACAACGTTATTTCGTTCCGGAAACTTGTTGAAGCACTGTTATGCAAAGTGTCGGGCACGCATTGAGCAGCTTTTCATTTGCTATGCTCCTAGAGGGAGCCGCGTCCCGCCGCTGATGATTTCACATGTACTCGTAAGTGGCATTTCATTTCCTGGTGCATTGCCAGTTTTCTCTCTTGACAAAATCACTTTGATCTGCACAGCTGATGTGTGAATCCGGTTGTTTCTTCTAGCTGACGGATGAGAATGGTTCAGGTGAACGGCTGTTGATTGATTGATTGATTGATCAATTGATTGATTTGATTGATATGAGGTGTTTTACGTCCCAAAACCACCACATGATTATGAGAGACGCCGTAGTGAAGGGCTGAGGAAATTTCGTCCACCTGGGGTTCTTTAACGTGCACCCAAATCTGAGCACACGGGCCTACAACATTTCCGCCTCCATCGGAAATGCAGTCGCCGCAGCCGGGATTCGATCCCGCGAGGCTGTTGATTAGTCATCATTGATCGTTTACGGGTGAATGGGTAAATATATGCCATTCATAATTTTGAGTTCATTTGTTTATATTGAAAGAGTGTGGCAAATATTACTTTTTTTTCCATTCAGGGAGTCTAGGCCACAGGCAATCTCTCTTCGCATGCTTCAGACGGGTACATACCCTAGCCTCGTAACCTATAGCCATTACTCCGATATTTCAGAACTTTGTCCAGACTGCCAGAATCGCAGTGATTTTAACCACATGCTCTGGAGGTGCCCCTCTTTACAAAGAAAAAATGAAGAATTTTCTGAGAACTCGTTTCATTTAATGCTCACGAGTCCGGTTCTCGTACAACAACTCAAGGCTGTCCAGAAGGCCCACGATGCGGCGGTGAGGCTGGGCCTCCCCGTCCCAACGTGGGAGCGGCCCTTGATCCTAACCCTATAAAACGGGGATGGAATCCTTCAGGACCCCAATAAAAGTTTTTCATCCATCCATCCATCCATTCAGGGAGCACTAGAACGAAGACTGCAAAAAGTGTGGATAGCGTGATGCACTGGTTTTGCCGTACTGAAATAAAGTCTGGTAAGATGCATGCTTGGTTGCTGAACTCCTACGCAATTTTTCCACATTACATTAGGTCGCAAATGGGCTGTAAACGCCGACTGAAAAATATCTGCTTGGCCCACCTTGAAGGTAAGATGTGTGGTCCTTATTTGTTGGACTGTTTGTTTTCCAGCAACATATTACGAAGAAACTGTGTGCTCTGGGGCTTCAAGCACGTTTCAGAATCTCAACGCACTGACATGATTATTGCAAGTGCACAGTTTTTTTCTTATTCGTGTATATACCTACAAAAACGTTTTGCCGAATTTTGCGAATAGAGCTTATAAACGCATGCAGCTGTGCAACTAGTCATGTAAATAGTCTGCCTTTCTGTAAGTATTAATCATTCCGTTTCTTCTTTTCAGCTCTTCCAAGCAACTAACAGAATGATACAAGCCTCACATCTCAGTGGTAAAACGACACTCACCGAATGCGTATACATTGACGGCCAAGAGCACGAAAATTGACCGAAAAAGAGAAATGATCTAGCAAAAATGCCACTTGCAAATCGTTCCATGCGAAAAATGTTGCATGAAAACGTAGTGCATTTATCCTAGTGCGGAATAAACATAATATGTGACGAAGCTCGCATTCATCTTTCTTTTATTGTGTGTTACGTACTTACATGGTAACAAGTGCATACTTTAGAAACGTTTAGTTCCGTCTTACATGTGCACTGAGTCAATGTCATGTGCACAAAATACAATAAATCAGACCAAGGAACGTTGGCAACTAACCTGCAGCCGACGATAAACCGACGCTTACGTAATGTCGGCCCATGGTCAAGCCGCGTGCGGCACGCACTCGGGCTCGTCGGCCAACGCGGTCGGGCCTGCGTTCTGTTCCGCCGTCAGCCGGCGTGAGGCCAATGTCAATCCCCAAGACCAGCCTTACGTTGGTTGCCAAGGTCGGGCTAACCACTTCGCATTCAGTCACAGACCTCTCACCTACCTCTTGCTGAGGACAAATTATTGCTTGGGATATCAGTGCCACATTTTCAGCTTTAATGAAAGAATAATAAAATAAAATGAATTATTTGTGATCTGGTTTGCGAGTCATTTTATTCCCCGTGTGATTTCAACGCTTGGTTGATTGAGATAGCTTCCTACAATTACAGGTGAGTGCATGTTGCACGCATGCAACCGCTGGCAGGGTCTGTCAACTATGGGGCTGTGGCAGTGTAATAATGACATCTTCATTTGTGGACATATTTATGCAGGAAAAAGTTACACCATCTCCCGCTAATGTAAACTATGAGTAGCGTATGCGAAGCAATACATGGGTCGACTTGAAGTTTCGTTCATCACGGGCACCTTGTCCGATGTTAACGCGTTCTTGCAAGCGGAGCACACCGTCAATTCGCTCTATAGTTTCTGTTGCTAATAATCATCATCATCATCAGCCTGACTACGTCGACTGCAGGACAAAGGCCTCTCCGATGTTTCACCAGTTAACCCGGTCCTGTGCTTGCTGCTGCCAATTTATACCCGCAAACTTCTTAATCTCATCCGCCCACCTAACCTTCTGTCTCCCCCTAGCCCGCTTGCCTTCTCTCGGAATCCAGTTTGTTACCCTTAGTGACCAGCGGTTATCCTGTCTACGCGCTACATGCCCAGCCCATGTCCATTTCCTCTTCTTTATTTCAACTATGATATCCTTAACCCCCGTTTGTCCCCTAATGCACTCTGCTCTCTTCTTGTCTCTTAAGGTTACACCTACCATTTTTCTTTCCATTGCTCGCTGCGTCGTCCTCAATTTAAGCTGAACCCTCTTTGTAAGTCTCCAGGTTTCTGCTCCTTAGCTAAGTACCGGCGAGATACAGCAATTATATACATTCCTCTTAAGGGATAGTGGCAATCTACATGTTATAATTTGAGAGTGCTTGCCAAATGTGCTCCACCTCATAATTATTCTTCAGGTTACTTCAATCTCGTGGTTCGGCTACGCGGTTATTACCTGCCCTAAGTAGACATAGTCTTCTACAACTTCAAGTGCACTATTACCTATCTCGAAGCGCTGCTCTTTTCCGAGGTTGTTATACATTACTTTCGTTTTCTGCAGATTAATTTTAAGACCCACTTTCGGCTCTCCTTGTCTAACTCCGTAATCATGAGTTGCAATTCGTCCACTGGATTACTCAGCAATGCAATATCATCGGCAAAGAGCAGGTTACTAATGTACTCTCCATTAATTCTTATCCCTAACTGTTCCCATTCTAGGTTTCTGAAAACCTCCTGTAAGCACGCTGTAAATATCATTGGGTAGATTGTGTCCCCCTGCCTTACACCCTTCTTGATTGGTAGTCTGTTGCTTTCTTTAGGAAGCACTATGGTAGCAGTTGATCCCTTGTAGATTTTTTCCAGGCTGTTTATATATACTTCATCGACGCCCTGATTCCGCAGTGTCTGCATGACGGCTGATATTTCTACTGAATCAAACGCTTTCTCGTAATCTATGAAGTCTATCTATAGTGGTTGGTTATGTTCTGAGCATTTCTCTATTGATTGATTGATAGTATGAATGTGGTCGATTTTTGAGTAGCCTGTTCGAAATCCTGATTGTTCCTTCGGTTGATTGATTTCGAATGTTTTATTTACTCTGTGAGCAATGATCTTTGTAAATAGCTTGTATACTACAGAGAGCAAGCTGATCGGCCTGTAGTTCTTCAAGCTCTTGTCATCTCCTTTCTTATGTATTGAGATGATGTTAGTGTTCCTCCAAGACTCTGGTACTCTTCCCGTCAGGAGACACCTCGTAAACAGGGTGGCTAGTTTTTCTAACACAATCTCTCCTCCATCTTTCAACAGATCTGATGTTACCTGATCCTCACCTCCTCACCAGCAGCTTTGCCTCTTTGCATGCTCTCCAAAGCTTTTCTGACTTCTTCTATCATTACTGGTGGGGTGTCATCTAGGTTACTGCTAGTTCTTATAGTATTAAGATCGTGGTTGTCCCGGCTACTGTACAGATCTCTGTGAAACTCCTCCGCTATTTTAACTATCCTATCCATATTGATAGTTATTTCGCCTTCTTTGTCCCTTAGTGCATACATCCGATTTTTGCCTATCCCCAGTTTCCTCTTCACTGCTTCGACGCTTCCTCCGTTTTTCAGAGCGTGTTCAATTCTTTCCATGTTATACCTTCTTACATCGCATACCTTACGCCTATTAATCAACTTTGAAAGCTCTACCAGTTTTATTTTGTCTGTGTTACTTGAGACTTTCATAAATTGACGCTTCTTAATGAGATTCTTCGTTTCCTGGGAAAGCTTGCCAGTGTCCTGTCTAACTACCCTTTCCCAACTTCCACTGCACACTCCGTAATGACACTCGTCAGATTATCATTCATTGTATCTATGCTAAGGTTGGTTTCCTCACTAAGAGCCGAGTACCTGCTATGAAGCGAGACTCTGAATTCCTGTATTTTTCCTCTCAGTGTTAGCTCATTGATTGGCTTCTTGCGTATCAGTTTCTGTCGTTCCTTTCTCAAGTCTAGGCGAATTCGAGACCACACCATTCTATGGTCACTGCATCGTACCTTGCCAACCACTTCCACATCCTGTACAATGCCTGGGTGTGCACTCATTATAAAGTCTATTTCGTTCTTATTTTCGCCATTAGGGTTCCTCCATGTCCACTTGTGGTTTCCTCGTTTTTGGTAGAGGGTATTCAAAATCCGTAAATTATTGCGTTCTGCGAATTCTACTAGTAGCTGTCCTCTGGCATTTCTAGTACCGATGCCATAATCTCCTACTGCCTGGTCTCCAGCCTGCTTTTTTCCTACCTTTGCATTTAAGTCTCCCATCACTATTGACTACTGTGTTTTTACCTTACTCATTGCCGATTCCACGTCTTCATAGAAGCTTTCAACTGAAGCGTCATCATGGTAGGCGCGTAAGCCTGTACCACTTTCATCTTGTATCTCTTATTCAGTTTAATTACGATACCTACCACCCTTTCGTTAATGCTATAGTATTCCTCTATGTTGCCAGCTATGTTTCTGTGAATTAAGAACCCCACTCTCAGTTCTCTTCTGTCAGCCAAGCCGCAATAGCAAAGGACGTGCCCATTTCGTAGCATCGTATAGACCTTATCTGTCCTCCTAACCTCACTGAGCCCTATTATATCCCATTTACCACCTTCTAGCTCCTCAAATAATACAGCTAGACTTCCCTCACTAGATGAGGCTCTCGTGTTAAACATTGCTGAGTTCAGGTTACAATGGCGGCCTGTCCGGATCCAGAGATTCTTAGCACCCTCTGCGGCGTTGTAGATCTGACCGCTGCCGTGGTCAGTTGCTTCGCAGCTGCTGGACACTGAGGCCCGTGAGTTATTTGACGTATGCGTGTGGGAGGTAGTGGCCAGATACTGCACCAGGGTGGCCAATCCTTCTTTGGTGAGGGAGTGAGTTCCCGGCGGTGGTTACCGGTGAGGCCGCACCCCAGGCCTCTTAATGCATGACGATAGTTATAGCGCGAGAACAAAACGACGACACAGAGACAAGAAGGACACGAAAGACTGTGTGTCGTCGTTTTGTTCTCGCGCTATAACTATCGTCATGCCATACCAACTAGCCCAAGCTGCCACACTCTTAATGCAGTTCTATCACCACGTGTTTTTTTTTTTATCCAGTTGGGAACTGTGCGTCACCGGAATTTGAACCACGGACCTTTTGCATGTGAGGTGGATGCTCTAACCACTACGCCATCGCTGCTCATCCTTGTTATGTGATCATTTTATTCAAGAACTGCAGATAGCCCAGCACTGAAATTTTATATAACGCGCGCTAGTTACAATGCTCGATTGTGGCGTTATCTGGTGTCGTCATCGCAAATGCCACCATCGTTCGGCCATTGGTGAGACAAGACACACTACCACCTCTATCGTACACTGCAACGTCCCGTGTTTCGCGCGCGCTGTTCGAGGGTTCGCGACTTTTCCTTGCGTGTTTCCCGCGCGTACCGTGTACCAAGTTTTCAGGTTTGTTCTGGCACCTTCCACTGCAACTCAGGATGAAGTACGCTTCAGGTTTCGTGAGTGTTTCGACGTTGTTTCATGGTTTCAAGCATTGCTTTCAATCGAAGGCTTTGTTGTGCAGCCACCTCGCAGCGAAGTCGCTGTGCCATGGTGTCGTTTTCGGCGCCCTATTTTTCTTTAATTAACCGTTGTTACGGTTTGTTTCACGTATATATGCGTGTGCCCATCTGAGCCGGTCCGTTGCAATTTCTAAAATGATGCGGTTTGATTTCGAGCTGTGTGAACACACGCTAAAATTGCAGTGATGACAGCATGCCTAGCGTACTCAGCATGCATAGCGTATTTTAGAACCAGGGTTCTAACTGCAGTCGAACACCGGTCTTCTGTGCGCCCCCGCAGCGCTACGCCATCGAGGCGCTGTTTCACTGAGCTATTTCTGGCTTGGAGACAAATTAAGCTATTTAGGTATAGTGGATAGAAAGGTTTTTCCAGTGTCGTAAACGAGGCGGCAAAGCTGAAAGATTTTACGATGCAGCCTCCAGATGGCGCGACCGCTCGCTGGCGCGCAGCATTTACGCGTCTGTGTCGGCGCTCTCAGGCGTTTCTCGTTTAAAACAAGCTTTGTGTGTAAATGTACAAAGTCACTGTGCTCGTCACTCAGGGCGCCTATAATAAGACTGATCTTAAGAGTATACTGCCAGGTTATCTTAATCTGAACAGCACAAACAAAAATTGAGCGGGATGATATATAGCGTGCATGGAACAAAGATAGACGACATCCGGGGCTTCAGTCCCAGTTCATCAACATTTTTTTGCACACAGTTGCGTTGGAGTATAAAGACATTAATATTCATATATGTTTATAACTGTTACATAAAAAAGCAAAATGCAACAACCAGATAGAAAGATGCTAGGACAAGTGTCTTGATGCAGAATGTGAGTGAACAGTGAAAAAAAAAGAGGTATACCTCAATGCAATAAACACTAAATAATAAATAATTCATTCTAAATAAGCGTCAGCAGACAATAAATTTAAATTCATGCACACATAAGGAATAAGTAATAAACGTATTGAGAAGCTTTGACAAATGAAATACTCGTTCTTACTTTACAATAATAAATAAGGAAGAACAATAAGTAGAGGCCAAGCAATATCTGAATGCAAATTTCGATTTTTCTCAGTGCCCCTATTTAAAACAAGACTTTGCATATCCCCCCCTCCCCCCCCCCCATGACAGCGGCTGTCCCAATCCCCAACCACGTACGACGTAAGCTTTACATACTGTTCTTCAAAGAACTTTGTAGCTGCTCTTTTCTGCGGATGCAGGAGAGCACAATAAAGCGGGTTCATTTCCCAAATTAATAATTGGCAAAGACAATTAACTCAGTTGAAAAAACAATGGTGTGGCCTGTTTCATGTGTGCCTTTTTCTTTTGTTGCTTTATCGGTCCGGCAGTTACTGTATATGATCATTCCATCCTTTGCCAGCACAAACACCAATCTTGTAGGAGGGCAGAGGTTCATCGCAAAGGGTTCCCTCTCTATATACCCTTTAAAGGTTTTCTAAAGTTTTCTTTCCTTATTTGGCAAAATATATTCAAACAAATGTTCTTTTGAGCTACATAAAGATTATCACACATTTCCTTGTATTTTTTGCACATTTCTTTTATGTGAAAAACAAAAGAGAGGCTTTCTTTATCTTTGAAAAGAAATTAAAATAGTCTTTCAGTGTCCGCATCAGGAGCAGGTACATAAGGTGACCGGAAGTTTTTTTGGGTACAGTGCTTCTGACCTTCAAACTATCTATTAATCTAATGTATGGGGCAGATTTAGCGCCTTCCCCCCTCTTCCACCTGCACACACGTAAGCAAATGACATGCTAATTTTCAAGGAACTTTGTCGCACCAGCTTTCTGCATGCGTAGAAAGCACAATAAAGGGGGGTTATGTTTACCAAATTAACAACAATTGGTACAGACAGCTCTAAGAAGAAAGAGGTGAGTACTCTGTTGCATACTTTTTTCTCGTCGGTGCTTTATTGGTCTGGCAGTTACAGCCTTTTTCAGCTGAAACATCCACCTTAATTGAGGATGGAGGGGAGCACTGGTCAAGCTGCATTGTGAGGCAGATGCCATCCTGAGACAACTAAAATTGTGAGCTCGGCAAAAATACGGCTTACTCCTAGCTTGTGCGTCTGTAGAAGGCTATATGAATAGTAAAAATTATTTTTATTTCCTTCTATCTCTGCTACGAAGATAATTAGCGATGACATCTGCAGTTAAACTAAGTGTTTCGGGAAGTAGTTTCGCGGCAGGGACGGGGTTTCAGTGCCGCCAGCTGCACCTCGTCGTCAACATTCCCGTCACTCTCCAGCACTCCAGCCACAAACAGCGCTGCGTCGCGGTGCATAGAATCTGATTTCTCTGCCACCGTTAGGGAAGGCGCTCGTTCACGACTCTAGGAAAACCTTTCTAGCTACTTTAATTTAAGTCATGTTGCATTCGCACATAAACTGTCGCGTCGCCAAGCGTAATTGAGGAGCATCCTTTCAAGGAGGTTTTGTAGACGGCTCAATCGCAGCACTATGCTCTCGCTACCTTGTTCGGGTGTGCTAGCCTCAGAGTTAATGCATTAGCAAGAAACGAACACTACGACTTAGCATATAATTCCTGCATTAGGGAACAGTCTGGGCCCCTCCGTGACGTTACTGTTGTGATTCGTTTTTTGCGAGACGCGAAGTTTTGTGAAAATTTGTGGCCACTTGAGCTTTCAGAATATCTGCTTCGCGAGGTTTTCTGTGGCAACGTTAGTTAGTTCAATATTATCGCCTGACTTTACAGTTAAAAGCAACCCTGTTTTAATTGCATGTAGCATTCTTAACTATTCTAATCATGCATGAACCGTATAACATTGTAAGAGAGAAGTCGCGAGGACCCTCCTCTAACTGAGCTATTTTAAACTGGCAATTCTTTAAAATTAGGTGCTCTGGTATTTCCTGAAAAGTACTGTTATGAATTGTGCCAGCAATGTTTCAATCATTCGAGAATATTCGTTCCACGATTGCTGTAGAGCTGGCCGAGCGAACACTCTGACTGCCGTCCTTTGCCTATGTTGTTTTCAATGCTGTGGTGCCTGTCTCAGTAAGTTTTTTGATAGGTGGCAGCACACTGCAACTGATTTGCTTGGTGAACGGTTTGACCGGTTATTTGTGGAAGTACAAGCAGACATGAGGCATGCCTCAGGGATCAGTATATTTTCACCAGTATTATGTAACATCTTGATGTGTACTATTTCAAGCTGCAAAATATGCCGCAAGTGGATTCATTAAAAGACCTAGGAGTTATATATATATTTTGAATAACTACACTGGCAACTTCGTATTTAGAATATAACAAAAAAGGAGCACGGGGAATTGGTGTATTGTGCAGGCTGAGCAGCCGCAGACAGGGTAAGAGAATAGAAGCACTCTTGATGGTCTACAAACTGTATGTACGACTGGTATTACAATTCGGCTGTGTTTTTTTTTTTCCCTGCGCCAGCATACAAGCTTCGACCACTAGTTTTAGAGCTAGGGACTTCACGGCTGTGCTTAGGCCTTCCAAAATACGTGGCAAATGCAGTATTATACCTGGAAGCAAGAATACCACCTCTTTTAAGCGGATTCAAGCTACTTACACAGCAGACTTTCTTACGGTTGTACAAAACATTGTCTAATCATACTCAAATAATTTTTATCTCCAATACCGATTTATCTTTCTCCGAGCACCGGCGTAGATTCCGCAATCCACAAATCATATTTGTGCAAACATTACTCGACTCGCTAAATGTACAAATTCGTGAAGTGTGTCCTTTGAATATGCAACCTAAATCCATAGACATTTTCTGCCACGATAATTTTCCAAACCATGCGAAATTATTGCCTCACAGAATGTTAAATGGACTGTTACAAGAGCATCTAAATAATTTGATAACAAATATGGTTAATGCTACGGATGCATCACAAATAGAGGAAACAGCTGGCATAGGAATATTCTGCCTTGAACATAAGTGGTATGTTTTTTACGACTGCCTCATTTTATCCAAGTTTTTATAGCGAATTTATGGCCATAATATTAGCTCTCCAAATGTTAACCGTTTCAATTATAGTAGTATCAATTATCACCGACTCATTATCTGTGTGTTCTTTTTCTCTGCATCTGGTGAACTGTCCCTGCTGAAGCTTTTCAGAATACTGGTTCCCGTGAATTTTTAATGTCGCCACTTAATTTGGGTATTAGGACACGAGTGTTTGTTTTTAAAGAAAAGTGATGATTATTTAGCAAAGGCGACACTTTTGGTGCCAATCATCATGGTTTTCCCGCTGACATTACAATTGCGTGATTTTGCACGCTAACATTCAAAAAATTCTTATCAGACCCTGTCTTGACAGCTTCTTCAGAATATAAGCACCTATTATTTCCCAGCAACAATGAGTTATCAGGGTCGAGAATAATGGAAGTGGGTATAACCAAACATCGCTGCTGGGGTACCTTTCTCAACTTTTACCTGCAAAGAGCAAGTCAAGCACTGTTTTCTCTGTATATCTTTTGTAAGAAGGGGGAAACAATTATTAATTACTTTCCTTCCCGTCGCTGGTACACGTTATTGAGAAGAAGAATCATAGCACCACGTGTTCAAAAACTTGAACAAATCTGGAAATATTCGAATCAGTTGTTCTTTTGGTGCCTCTACTATAAGCTACAGTCACAGAGAGTATCAGTCAGACTAAAAGAATACTGAGCTAAATTCTTCATCTTTTTAAAGGTTTGAGTACTAATATTCTGTAATTAAGTTTGTTGTAATAACTATTCCTAGCTTATACCAGAAGTATTGCGAAGAAACACTTAAAAAACAACAGGAAAAAAATAACCTAACACTTTGCCAATACCCTGCATTGAGTAAAAGCCATAAAAGAGGTGAAGAAGAAGAAGATCGGTTTGAGTGCAAAATGTTCTCTGTGCCATTTCACTTGTCATGGTGTTCTAGGGGTAGGGGTGCCTGAATGCTGACACTAAGGTAGTTGGATTGATTCTCAGCCTGGATGGCCCGATTTCACTAAAGGCTAAATGCCGGAGGCAGAGATTTCGAGAACCTCGAATGGCCCAGATTTTTGGAGATCTTCACTGCGGTGCCTCACACGAACATACAGTGGTTTTGGGATGTAAAACCCTGCAAATATTTAAAGCCGTTCCTCCACTTAATGTTCCCACTGTGCTGCCAAAAGAACTGAGTGTCTAAGGGAACACGTAACTTTACCTGAAGCTTGCGCAGGAGACACAAAGTAAGACACCATCATTGACTTCGCAGGCAACATAATTCTTTAAATGGTAGAGTGATCGGTGGCTTGGTCACACACTTATTTCTTCAACTTTCTATCTTTTCGGCCTTGGTTGTTTCCGACATGAGTTTTCTTTTGCTTTTTGTTACAATGGTGCATTTCTTGGAAGGATCCCGCAACGGTTTTTGAGCGTGATTCAAAAACTCTTCTGATCAGTAGTATAGTAGAGGCTCCTGAAAACACGCGAGCCAAATATTACAATGTAGCAGGTGGCCTGCAATTCACAATAAATTATCATTCAGCTGAAAATTGCTTTCTTTTTTCTTGACAAGTGACGAACAAAGCTCTAAAATCACTCGGAGAAGGTCTGTATCAGCCATTAGCTGATTTGAGCATGGTGCACTCGGTCTTTACAGCGACAGTCGCACGAAGCCACGACTTGTCTATGCATGTGTGCGTGATCAACTGATAAGTTTGTGTATTCGAAAAAAAAGTTCTCAAGGTCACAAGGTGCACGTGACATATTTTCTTTGCCCATGCCATCTCCCCCTGCTTAGCTTCCAGTGCTTTCATCAGGACAAGAATGCAATTGCAGCGTGTGACAAATCTTTGTAACTTTGCTCTTACTGTACGGGTTCCTAATATGTTTGCGGAACTGAACTTGTGAGGCAATAAGTTCATTTAGTACATCCATTTCATGGTTATTTAAAAAGTGTTCTAGGTCCCTTTTATACCGTCTACCCCTTGCCACGTATCGACGATACACTAGATCGGCTGCGATCTGCAAAGTTTTTCTCCTCCTTTGATCTGAAAAGCGGATCTTGGCAAATAGAGGTCGATGAGCGGGACCGTGAAAAAACAGCAATTGTTACACCAGATGGCCTCTGCGAATTCGAAGCACTTTCATTCAGTTTCTGTTTCACGCCAGCAACATTCCAGCGAATGAAGGACCCTGTCCTCGCAGGATTGAAATAGCAGTCATGCCTAGTGTATTTGGATGACGTGGTGGTATTCTCTGCAATGTTTTACCAACATATAGAGCGTTTACGCAGAGTATTGGAAGCCATCTGGTCAGCAATCTTGGCAATAAAAACCGAAAAATGCCACTTCGGCTTCGAAGAGCTGCGATTCCTCGGACATGTCACTAGTTCTGACTGCGTTCGTCCGGATCCCGAAAAGACAGCCGCTGTTCAGAGGTTCCCTACACCAAAAGACAAAAAGTCAGTGCATCGATTTTTAGGTTTATGTGCCGACTATACGCGATTCGGGGAAAACTTCTCAAAGATTGCAGAACTTCTTACAAAACTAACAAAAGACGACGGGCCCTTCACATGGGAAAGCGAACAACAGAAAGCTTTTGATGAACTAAGAAAACGGCTAGAGGGTTCACCAATACTTGCCCATTTTGATGAGACAGACGATACTGAAGTCTATACCGATGCCAGCAATGTCGGCCTCGTCATCATCCTGGTCCAGTGGCAAAATGGTCAAGAGAAAGTGTTAGCCTATGCCAGCCGCAAACTCTCAAAAGCTGAGGCAAGCTACTTTGCAACTGAAAAAGTGCCTCGCAGTCATCTGGGCAATAAACAAGTTTCGACCCTACCTTTATGGTAGACCAGTCAGAGCTGTCAGTGACCACCATGCTCTATGCTGGCTGGAAAATCTCAAGGATTCGTCAGGTTAACTAGTAAGATGGAGTCTTAGGCTGCAAGAGTATGACATTAGTGTCATATACAAATCAGGAAGGAAACACAGCGATGCTGACTGCCTTTCATGCTCCCCCGTCGATCCAAGTGTACCTATAAAGAAAGACTTCCCGTTTCTAGGCGTTGTCGATGCATCCAAAATCGTTTCGGAGGCCGTGCACGTTGTTCCTCCTTGGAGTAGAAACCAAACTTCGTTGCTTCTGCAAAGGCAACTATCACCAAAACCAGCGAGCGATCCTGGCTAACACTATCACCGGCTACGGTGTGTTTTATGCAATGCGTGGCAAGCTCCCTCCACCCATGGGTCCGATTTCAGTCCGATGATGCCGTCGAGGTTATCTAGCCCGGCGCTTTTTACCCAACACGTGGCAATACCACTTTCCTATGGGTGCAATCCAGCGGGGGTTTCTGATTGGAGCCTGCTGATGCAAGGCCCATTGCCACTTCCTGACTGGAGGCATCTGATACAAAGCCCATCAGCGGTTCCTGAACGGAGGCTGTTGAAGTATGGATCCCCAGGGCCTGTAAAAGAACCAAGCGGCGCCAGGACAAGCAGCAGACGAAAGCATCAGAGCGTCCGAAGAAATCCCGGCTGATCGTCGAGCTCTATAAGCTGTTGGCACCGGTGCCGAATGTGTAATGCCTCTGTTTATGTTGTACATAAATGCCGCTTTAAGGAACCCTTGTCTTGTTCGTTCCTTTTATCAGCTCAGCAGAGAAGGAACCGTGAACACAAAAATTCGCGATTCCTAACAACGTCTATCGAAGGTATTTTTCCTAGGGACTTGTTCATGTTTTCCAGTGTTCTGTATGTGCCAGGACTCGAGCAAAAGCCTCCTTTTCAGATTCTTTTCGATTTCCATGACAGAAGCGCCATGGAAGTCGATCTTATGGTGGTGCTTCTCACAATGTTCTGCAGGGGCACTGCGTTGCACTTCCACCTTCCTGACATCATTCCTGTGCTGGCGTATTCTTTTCAGGGAAGCACTTGCTCTCACCAATGTAGCTCACTGGACTTTCCCCACACGGCACTCTGTAGGCCAAACTTTGGTCTTTCTCTCTGAATCATCCATCTTTTGGCCGCGATAATAAGCGTGCGAGTGTTGTAGCCAGCTTATGAACTACCATGCCCCCAGCTTTTCGAGAAACCTGGTGAGCTATTTGCTAATTCCCGGAACATAAAGGGTGACGATTCGTTAGGCTGGTCTCTTTGATCCCATCGTAATGAATGGTGTGGCAAGTGAGGTAGTGGGGTTGCGTGTGTCTTTCCTAAGTGCGTCTGTGCACTGGGGTGGTTGACCTCTCGACACGCGGCATGCCACATTTGATGTATTTGTTCCTTATAAGCTCGGTTATGACCCGCTCAGCTTCTCTCTTTCTTCCCCCTTGTGCCGTGCAGATGGCTCTTGCCCGTGAAAGGAGCGCCGACATTACAAATGCTTTGTGGGCAGTGGGGTGACTCGACGTGAAGTACAAGCACCTGCAGGTGTGCATTGGTTTTCTGTACATCGATAAGATCATGCGCTCACCTTGTCTTCTTACTAAAACATCAAGAAACAGTAGCGCTCTATCTCGTTCTCTTTCTACTGTGAATTGGATTGCTTGCTTGACAGAATTAAAATGCTCGAGAAAGCTGTTTACTGCTGTACTCTTTATGATGCAAAAGCAGTCGTCAACATACCTCGCAAGTACTTTTGGCCGGTCAAAGGATCGTATTGCCCTCGTTCTGCAAGCTCCATTGGGAGGTTTGCAGCTGTAACAGAAATGGCTGCTCCCCCAGGGGTCCCGCTGACCTGTCAGTACAAATTTTCGTTGACACTGAAGTATCTTCTCTAGACGAAGTACGCGGCACAGCTCATCGATGCTGTGGCAGGTTCTTTCATTCAAGAGTTCGTCGTCATTCAAAGCTGCTCTTGCGCTAGACACCGCTAGTGCTACGGGCACTCTGGTGAACAGAAACAGTATGCCAGACAATACGATGCAACACTCACAGCTTTCATGCACTCCACAAAGTGGCTGGCATTGCGTATATGGGTTGGCATTCTGCCAACGAGCATCGTCAGGGTCCTGTGGAGATACCTGGACAGCGGACGGAGTGGAGACGGAGTAAAATCCGCGATTGGACAGGTAAGGATAGTGGGCTGATAGGTTTCTGGAAGCCCGTAAAATCCTGGTGCAGATTCATTCTGCCAACTATCTTCCTCTAGCTCATCTGTCTTGGGGGGGGGGGGGGGGGCATCCACTCTTCTGTCCTTCAGGTAAATACCAGTAATATACAACTGTTGAGCACTTATTTTCTTTTTTGGTGCTGTTCAAAGTGTCACAGCTTTTATGTAATTTCCTTATCATGTAGGACATTGTCTGAACAATTATAGTGGCGTTCGAGTCACCGCATAGCACAGTGCCAATCTTTTGTTTGTGCTCCCAGGCCCCTTGTTATTTCTGCCTCTCATGAGTAAGAGACGGATGATTCAGCAGAAAGCGGGGACAACGAATCAAGGACAGCATTCGAAACAACATGAAGGCATGTAAGAAAATTTCATAGACGTGTCATCCGAGTTTTTTTCGAGTGAAGAAACATGATAGGCTGGCATTGTCAGCAAGCCTCTGGTTTAGGAAGTTTATTTTACAAGCTGTGCATTCTCATCAAATAGGAAAGTCTGGTAAGTTGGTAAAGATTCACGATTTTAAATGGTCAAAATGATGTGGTTTTGGTTCAAAAGAAAACCGGGTAGGTGCTCACTTGCAGCTATGTTTGATCAATGTAAAAGGAAAATATATACAATTGCACATAAAACACAAAACAGAAAAAAAAGAAGAGAACAATATTATGTAATTTATACATGGTCATCTTGGTCCCATCAAACCAATGTGCGATCAGTATGTACTGATTCCCTGTGAGATAGCACAATCAAAGGCTATCTGAGGCACACCGTGCTTTTTTGTGCAATCTGTGCTGCCTTAGCAACTATGCTCGTATTCACGTACCTATGTGAACACAATCTCTGTATCATATAAATTCCAGTGAACATTTGCACTGATAGCAGTGTGCAGGTAAATGTGAGTAATCATTCTTCTGTAGAGTCAATGCGTGCTCCCTCAGGACTAACGTTGATGCACGGCCCCATCTATTCTATGTACACTGGAAAGAGGAGCAGTAGGTGTTTCGGCCATGGTGTCGACACTGGCAATCCAAGGAGTGTTCGTTGACCCTGGGGATGATCGAGCAAGGTTCCTGGAATTTCCCTGTGACCTCTCATGGCAGTGCTGGGCCTCTTTGGAGGCCGGTTGGGCACATTTCCCGACAGCACGCCACCGCTTGGGCAAGGTGTAGGAAACACACCAGCTGAGGTACGGCCTGACCTACCAGGCCTATCCCCTTGATGGCAACCAGGGCACTCGCAACATCCTTAAAAGAACCGCCGGCTCCAATGGTGACAGTGATGGCGCCATGAGCTTCACAGACACTGGCTCTAAGCACGACCTGACCCACATCCAACTTTGAAGTCACTGTCAACTAATGTAAGTTTGTTCCGACTCACATGTTTGCATTTCAGTCACAAAGGCTCAAAGGCCTGTCTGAAGTGCTCGTCACACATTTGTAATTCCAAGCAGACCTGTGCGCTGTACTGACATTGCCGGCAGGGGTGTGCCACGGTGTTTCTACATTTGACGGTGGCACATCAATGCCGCGGGCTTCATTAGGTCGGCGGCGGCACACAAGAGGGGAGGGTGGGCTTAAATTCAATAGTTGGTCAGGATAGAAATTTTCTATGGAATCTAATGAAAAACCCTTTCCTTGAAAGGGTGCAGCAGTTAGTGTGATAGCAACATGTATTAATGTTATTTATTTACGAATACTGCTGGTTTCAGTTTTTCAGTCATAGGTGTAAATACACATATTCAGCACCTCTAAAAAATACAATTTAATGAAATACATGTTCACGCAATTCTTTTTCAAGTTGCTTAGCACTGAGCCTCCACAAAGACTCATCATGCACGTTCCATATATCCCCGTTCTGTGAAAAAAAGGAGGAAAAAAATCCAATTTTGAATATGCCTAATAGGCCCAATATCAGAGGATCAGATCACTGAGTTTGGTGTGCAGAATATGTCACAAAGGTCTGGGTATTAAAACAATTGAAATTATGCGAAAGTGAGAACTATCTTATTTATCAGGATGACACGATTGCAAGTGCGTGGATGTTGGAGAGGGACTGCAGCGATAGAACATGTGCTTGCAAAGTAGGCGAAAAACGCTAGTCATAGCGACAAAATATAAAACTGAGGATGGACCAAGAAGAATTTCGTGCTGGATCTCCACAATAAACTATATTCATTCTATCAATCAGGTGACAGAGAAATGTGTAGAATACAACCAACCCCTGTACATAACCTTTATAGATAACGAGGAGGTGTTTGACTCAGTCGAGACATCGGCAGTGATGCACATACTATGGATTCAGGGTATCGACGAGCTCTACATAAACATAGTAGAAGAAATCTGCAGCAGATCCATAGTCACTATAGTTATTCGTAAAGAAAGCATTAGATACGCAATAAAGAAGGGTGTAAGGCAGGGAGACACTAGCTCTGCTATGCTACTTATTCAACGCATGTTTACAGGGAGGTTTTCAGTGCCCTAGATTGGGAAGACTTAAGTATTAGCGTTAATAGAGAGTATCTTAGTAACCTGCTATTCGCTCAAGACATGGCCATAATGAATAACTCAGGGGACGAATTGGAGCTCATGATTACTGGACTGAACAGGGAAAGCAGAAGAGTAGGTCTGAAAATCAGTATGCACAAAACTAAAGCAATGTGCAGCAGTCTCAGCAGAAAACAGCACCTTGCGAAAGGTGGAGCGCCACTGGAATGTTGTAAAGGAATGTAGCATATTCATCATCAGCATCATCGCTCATTAGACACAAAACGCTGCATCTCTCACGCTGCTTGTGCTCGGAACTCGAGGCGCGTGCTAGAAGAAAACAAGTCTTCGATCCTGGCGGCTAGAATGAAGGCAGCCGTCGCCACTCGGCTCATGAAATCATAAAAAAGAAGAAACTATAAGGTTAAGGATGGTGTGAATCACATTTGGTAAGCAATCTTAAATCATGAATGGTAATCTACCACTAACCTTCAAGAGGGAAGGTATATAACAGCTGCATCTTTCCGGTATATTCCTACACAGCAGAAACCTGGGGGCTTCAAGAAAGGGTTCAGCTTAAATTGAGGACGACGCAACGAGCAATGGAAAGAAAAATGTATGTAAAACCTTAAGAGACAAGAAGAGAGCAAAGTGAGTCAGAGAACAGACCAGGGTTAAAGGTATTATAGTTGAAATCAAGAAGAAGATATGAACATGGGCCAGGCACGTAGCATGTATGCAGAATAACCACTGGTAAATTAGGGTAACCGACTGGATTATCAGAAAATGGAAATGCACGAAGGGAGAGAGAAAGTTAGGTGGGCGATGAAATTGAAACGTTCGCAGGTATAAGGCGGGAGATAAAAACACAAGACTGGGTTGATTGGCAAATCATCAGAGAGGCCTTTGCACTGCAGTGGGTGCAGTCAGACTAATGACGTTTTCCGTCGTTTGGCGAGGCAATAGAAATGAATTTTTTGCTGAAATGGATAATTTATTGTGAATTCCAGGCCGCGTGCTGCGGTATAACATTTCGCTCGCGCATTCTCGGAAGTCTTTACTACCGATCGGCAGCGTTATCTGATCATGCTCAAAAAATGTTGCATAGCCCCTTTAAATGTAGAAGATTATCCTGAATTATTGGTATACTACAATAAAAATAGTACACCGTGCTGACCATGCCCCATAGGCGATTGCTGCTATAGCTGACTCCAACCAGCACTGTGGTTCAAGTGTAAAGCTTGCTGTGCTCGGCTTTCATATCCTGATGTATCGTGTTGCAGCTGTTGCATCTGGGCCATTCACCCGTGACAAACAGGGGAGCGTCGCTGTAAAATAAGTGGTAATTTGTTACATACATTTCTCGGATCAACAATACCAATTTAATAAATATACAGAGCAAACAGCCTTCAAAAAAATTGCTGTACGCATGCTGTCTGCAAAGATCCTGCCCGATATAATCCGACGTCATTACATTTCGTTAAGGTCAATTACCTTGTCTGCAAAAACAAACAAAAAACTGTGTGCCATAAGGCGAGAGCAATGTGCTTACTGATTGAATATATTCTTGAAACTGTAGCCTTGGTAATTTACCTATATATGGGCTTATTCACAGCTCAGAAAATATTGCAGATGAGCTCTGTGGAACCTGCAAGGTGGCCGAAGGGTTATGAAAGGAGAAGAAGACAACCCCACGTTTGTGAGAAAGAAAGGCCTCGTAGTGTCCGAAAAGTTCGTCATGGTTCGGTGTTCGGCAACCTGGGGGCCTTTTTTTTGGTGGCTTGGTGCTTGTTGCTGTCTTCTTTCTTTTCCTAGAGTTATTAAATATGCTACCTGTAGTTAGTATATACAGCAGGAACTGAGTGTGTAAATTCCCCGTCCATCAACTGGTTGGACCAAGCATACAAGTACCTTTTCAGTTAAAGTTTCAAGATTTAAATAAGACTGCTAATAACAAGTTATCTTTTCATCTACTTTCCTTTCTTCACATTTACATTTCAATTGGTCTAAAAACTTCCCCTATACTTTCCTTGGCATTGTCTGTTAGCTCTCATGTATATATATACACATGCAGTGCCCCTTAGCACAGCTACTATTTTTAGGCGGCGCAATTCTCATCCGACTACATTAGACTTGGCCTAGTTTTGAGATCTTATACTGTCGAAAATATGAAATCTACAGGGCGCATTTGTAGAGACACGCTATATCCACCTTCGCCAACAGTAAACTATTGGCGCAAAGCTACCCATGGCAGATTAATTAATTTATTTTTTTGAGGGGGTGGGATGTACAGCAGAACACCTAACTTTGGCACTTGGTGGTCACTGAGAATGGGGGTAAATATTTTTCTATACCCTGAAAACTTAAATTACGAAAACATTTCGTCGTGGTGTAGGCAGTTGAGATTCCCTTCCTTTCCCCTCTTTACTTTTGTGTTTCTGGTTCTGCATGCGTGTGACGCAGTATTTGTTTTTTTTTTAATTCTCACAGCTTTCTGAGCACAGCCAACTTCCAATGAATCGGCTCAGTTATTCTGAATATTGTAATCCTTACCAATGGAGAAAGAGGTTAGAGAGAGAAGAAATTGGTATAAAACACACCCTTTCTGAAATACTTTCGATTTCTCACAAGGGCTTTTATGGAGCTCAAATTAAGTAGGTTGGCGTGTCATACATCAAGGGCGAGCACATCATGTGCTAGACAAGAATGATGGGCAGGTACGAAGGAATCTCCCTCAAGAATGGTCCACGGAGAAGCCGAAGCGCATAGCAGTTCCTGCACGGGCGCGCGGCTCTTTCAGTACTAATCGACTGCAGCGCCGTCGCTGTGGGCAACGCGAAGGGATCAGGCAGCAAGGCGCGGTCACGCCACTCACCACTTCTAATACACTCTAACCAAGTGGTCAGTGTTTTCTGGCTTCATGCCCTTTTCGAGAGATCGCGACCTTTCCCTGAGTCTATAAAGTCTTCATGTGTGTTTTGGTGCCTTTTACTGCAACTCAGGATGAAGTATGCTTCAGCGTTCGTGAGTACTTCGTGGTCGTTTCGTGGTTGCAAACATTGCTTTCGCTGGAAGGCTCTGTTGTGCAGCTGCCGCAGAACTTGTGGTGGGTTGGTTCGTAGCAATGTAGGAAAAGAGCTTTTTTGGCGCAAACAATTCGGAAAAGAGACAGAGCGCTTCACTACACAGTTAAGCGTTTAACTGGCGTGGTGATTTGTTTTACGCGTTTATACGTGGGCCCATTTGTAACCACAGGTTGCGATGCTATTTCTTAATTATTGCGGGCCAATTTTGGCCTGTGTGAACGCATGCTGAACTTAGAGTCGTAACCTGCTGCAAACTTGGATTTTAGTGCTCCGAAAGTAACATTTTGCTGCTCCGAAAATTGCTCCAAATTGAATTTCCGCTGTTGCACCCCTGTAAATTTCTTGCATCTTTTCTGATTGTCTTTCTAGGAATGTGTGTGCTTTGTTTGGAAGTGAATTTTCGATATTTTTTAGTAGTCGATTATTTCTTTTATTGTTCTAGGTCTCAGTATATTTGCTCATTTCATTGAGCTGCATTTTAACTATATTAATTTTCCTTTAGCTCTTTGAAAACTTGACCGAAGTAATCATGTACTTCGTTTTATTATGAACAGTATCTTTATCACGACTGCTTCAAAGGAATCCTATGTGTTAATGAGGCTTTGATTTCTCTTGGCATTTCACTTGCTTGAAGCTCCTTAGCAAAGTGGCCTCAGGCAGGCTTGATGAAGAGAAAGAAATCGGGTTAATGGGAGTAATAAAGACGTTTCAGAATAGCCGAGGAACAAATAGGTGTCACTCAATATAAATTGCATAACGAATGGGTCGTTGAGTGCACCAAACCATTATAAAAGCTGCAGGCCAAATTCTTATTTGTCATCAGCTACAGCATAAAAATTTCGCAAATATTCCTTGCAAGAGCGTAGCAGGTACCACACTTCTAGGAAGAATGACGAGGGATGGCACAGTGATTGTCTCCCTACTACACAAAAATTATGATGAATAATGTCCTAGTAGATACCTGCAAGCGTGCTTGTAGCAGTTACCCAATGAGTGTCTGAAAAGGGCTCTCAAAGGCCGCCCAGCTTTTGTTTTGACTGTGCTGTGCATCTTCAATTCACTTTATTTTGATTTATGTCATCACATCACTTAAATAAATATCATCACCTCTGTGCGTTTTTTTTCTAATTGTTTATTGGATTGATTTTATCGTATCTGACGAAAAAACAGGCGCTGAACTCCCCTTCTTTTACGTTAGTTTGTAATGGCAAATTGCACTTTTTCTTTTGGCATGCTCTGGCTGAAGTAATGTTTGCTAGGAACCTTTAGAGCAGTAGTTGCATTGTCACTACAGTATTTTGGAGCAGGCAGTAAAATGAAGTGACTGCGTATCACATTTCTTTACAATGTTCTTATCTAAACAGTTGAATACGAGGTATATAACATGTTCAAGGAAATTGGTTTGTGCTGATGCATGAGCACAATTCCATACTGCTACATCCGAATTGGAAAAGTGTATGCCTATGCATAATACAAAAAAGTTTATTATGTGTAGTTTTGAAATAGTGGCTTGTGCTCTGTGATAGGAATGTTATGTGGGGCTGAAATTTTTTGTTACCTTACTGTTTGGAAGATGAGCAGTGTGTCCAGCTTCTCAAGAAGACAAGCAGGTGCATAGGTGAATGCAGGTGCCTACAAGGTTACACAATATTGGCATGTTTCTTTGTGCTTTGGCTATTGATTTTACAACTATCTTGTAATAGTTTAAATAATTGTAGTTTTTTCTATTAATGACTTTCCTAGAAATGCTATCTTCATTGAGAGCTCTTTTGAATCTTGCATGATATTTGTTCATTCTGAATTTTTTACAACTTTCCTAGAACATGTTTTGTGCGCAGTCAGGAAATACTGCCAATTTGAAGTCGACGCTCCTGCAAACATGTTCTGCAAATGATGTAGTGAGCAGGGTATCTACATTTAAATTTTATGTCGCCCTGTAATGGCTCGCACTTATCTTAACAAATGATGCCACATATCTAAAACCACTGCTTAATATACCCAAAAGACATGGCCATCGGCTGATTTGAACATTGGGATGTGTGTAGTCATGGCCGCATTTGCAGTGTGCTGTGATATGCCGGCGCCTCGAGATGCTACAGAGCATGTAAGTGAGCAACACACTGTCTTTGTTGAAGGAAAAAACTACAAAAAAAGTGTTCAATGTCATGTCAGGCGGTAGTATGCGAACATACCCTCTTGCTCTTTCGTCATCCGCTCTTTGCCCCTTTTCTCCCCCTCTGTGTAGCTTCAGTGCGCTCGCCTCTGACTGAAAGCTAGAGAAATCACTCGGAGAGCGCGTAGAGATTACAGTATATTTCAATTTTAGCAATTAGAAGCTACATAGGGCCTGGTCATTGCCTTCAGTATTTGATGGCATCAAAGTGTTTGGTGCGGGGGTCTAAAGGTGGCATCTCCACCCGTAGTTTCTTTTTGCACGCGTGGTGTTTTGAGGATTGTGAAATTGTAGTTTAATAATATGCGAAAAACAATATTCTGTTTAGTGCCTCTTTAAGTGACCATCATTCAATAAATATGCTCCTTGTTCTCTTTTTTTCTCGGCACTGGTCAGAAGGGCATCATAGGACAAGCTAATAGCCAGACTGCTATTGGAGACAAAGTGTCTTTTATGCTTATATTAACTGTGTTTAATGGTACAGTTCATTTCTTCTTTCTCTGTCAACACTTAAAAGGGCCTCTCGTCTAGTTTGAGTCCTTCGAGCTAGCAAGAGAAATGCAGGAACTGGGCAATCGCGAATCTCGTCTGCCAAAATTTGCAACACTACGTGCCTCGGAAAGACTTTAAAATTCAAATTGCAGAAGGACTGAAAGCTGGGCCAGTTGGTGATAGTACTTGAACATATTTTAACACGCGTGCCACTACGGGGACATAAGAAACGTTTGTCTTTTCTTCTCTTGTGTCCGCGTAGTCGTGCATTGTGTTAAAATATGTTCAAATGTCAGAATGAATTGTCAGACGGTCATTTCACTGTCACTGTTTCACTGTGAGTCGTCTGAAATGTCATAGTGATAACTGCTGTTGTTTTAGTCCATTGTTTGTAATTCATTGTTATCCTTATTTTTCTAGGTTCCTGTGACAGGATGGGGAAGGAGTCAGAGGGCTGTGTTGAATGAATGAGATTACATATCAAACATTGTGTTAATAGCTATATTTTACAAGCTTTAGAAAATACTCCCACTGTAGCTTTTATAGTGATTGGGTCATTTCCTGGTTACTTGTTTTCTTTTCAATTGTCTATGCAATTTGTATGAAGTGTCATGTGATTGATCTTTTGTTATTAGGGTCACATGTTTGTACTTTTCATTTGATCTACTATATTCACGTAGAAATGTTTGACGCAATATGAACTTTTTTGTTTGTTGTAGGCACACTTGGCGTAATCAAAATGCTTGCACTTGCAAGGGTTTTGATTATAGTAGTTAAGTATTATTTTATCAGGTGATTAAAAAAAGACAATTTTATGATATGCTTTTTTTAGGTAGCCCTATTTGTTTATATTTAGATTTTGCTTTTTATTTGCTTCTTTTTGTGTTTTTTGGCATATTTGTTAGACCAGCCCACTGTCTAATTTTTTCAGCCTCATTGCTTAGACCGCACCTATATATTGAATTGAGTTTTATAACTAGTATATTTTGTGATAGGAACATGAATTTGCCAATGTTGTGACTTTCAGTTCATTGCAGTTGGAAAACTAAGCAGAGAGTTGAAATAAAAAATACACATTTTAATTATATGTAATAGAAGGGGAATGTATGCCAGTGATGGAAGTGCTGCTCAAATTTCTCCTAACTGTTCCAAAAGAAAAATGCTGCTCCAAATTGCAGTATTTGGTAGCAACTGCTCCAAACTTGCTCCGAAATGGTGTCGGCAAACTAAAAAGAATGAAGTTGAACCATGGGATTATCCAGTGAGCCTAAGCGAAACCGAAAGCAAGCTGCGTACACTATAATCCTAGTATGCTACCCAGTGGCGTAAATAAAAAAAAAATCATAAGAGGTGACACATATCAGGCCATGGTGGCCAATTTCTAATTTTATTATTGGTCGAATGTTGTTTATTAAAGAATAGAATCATGCTTTCGAATAGAATTTTGAGAACAGGCACAGGGTCTGAGCTCGAGCAATATCATTGTTCTATACAGTCTCTTTTTTTCACCTTTCTGCAATTCCGATAGTTGAAACAACTGAAGGGCATTCAACACAGGTGCACAGTAACAGATAAAGAGCCTTTTAAAATGTTGATTGCGCTATACTTAACTCTTAGCTCAATTATATCATGTGCTCAAGTTAAATTTCAAGGTGAACACTTGCAAGAGCTGTCCTCCCCAACCCGAACAAAAGAAAATTCCGGACTCCTTTGACCCTCTTTTGCCCCCATAGTTTACACCAATGATGCTACTATACGGCTTGTATACAAGCTGCGTACTAGGATACGGCATTTTCAATCATAAATATGAATATTTCTTAGGCGCTTAAGTGATGTTTTAGACTGCAGGAGTCGTTTAGAACATCTGTCTCCTCCGAAAATGCCAATAGCAACCTTAAGCTGTAGCAAATTTTGCTGCTCTGAAGCCAGTTAAGCCTTTTCCAAAGCACCATTTTTTCTGCTCCGAAATCTTCTCCGAAAACTAAAATGTTGCTTCCATCTCTGGTGTGCCTTAGATGAAATTGGCTCGATTTCGTTTGGTTACTGAAGTCAGAGTTGAACTGTGCCGTGATATTATTACTTAAAGAGGCCCTGCGACACTTTTTCAGCATAGTCGGAAAAAGCTGGGAATTGATAGACAGAGCTCCTGAGAACATGATATAATAGCCCAGCATCTTGTATGGAATTCACGATTCTCAAAGTCATTCAGAAATCGCTCTATTGTCTCCTGGCAAATGATGCCGGAAACTGAAGTAAAGAAATATTCAAGTAAAATCCATGCGCATTAGCCGATTTAAGCACTGTGAGCTGCATATTTACGGATTGCACCACAGGATGGCGCAATGAGCTCACATTTGTTCGAAATGTCACTGAAACTAAATCATGAGTTTGAATGAAAAAAAAAGATAGTGCACAAGTTATGATGGGCACTACTGGAGGCACTTGCCCTTTTCTCATCCCCCCCCTGCATCATTTTCAAACTCACTTACTCGTACTAAATGCAAGGTAAAGTGCTTAAAGCATGCGGAAAATTTTTGTAATCATTTTTGTACTCAATGCATTCTTACAATTTTGTGACAGTCAATTTATGAAGCAATAAACTGCTTGAATTAAGGCATTTGTTGATTACTCGCAAATGTGTTGCAGCACCGCTTTGATGTATGGGCTGACAATCTAGGATTCATGAGTTATTGATTGTGAAGTCATCCTATGATTGCTTCTTATCTAGTATTGTACAAAACCTGGTAAGCTTTAATCTGTGTAGATTTTGCTACATTTTAATTCTTTGCCATGACATACTTGTGCACTGGACAAGTTTATTGGTTGTTTTGCGGTGCTCTCTGTCTGGAAAGTGCTCTCAGGACTTATTCAGTGGAGAAGCGGTTTATTAATAATATTGTAGTATCTATTCAACAATTTCATGAGCATTTTAACGTTATGGACATTGCAGCTATATATTCATAATGGTGAATGTAAAAATGCTTCTATGCTTAGATTTTTATGTGTGCTTTGCAAAGATTTCGAGTGGTAAAATGGTGCCTTCTGACCAAGATGTTCTTGTTGTTTTTAATAATGAGTGAAGTAATTTTATCTTCGTTAGGTTTCTTAAGTAAACTAAAAAAATAAAGCTGTTTCTATGCCTGTGCAGTCTAAGTAAACAGCAGAGATGGCAAAAGGTAAAAAGAGATTGAGGTCTTTCATCTTCTCTTTTCTTTTTTTTTCTTCCTTTATCCTTTTCTTCACCTCCATTTTTCTTCTATGTCTCTTTCTCTATCTCCTCCTATGTTGCCCTCTTGTTCCTCCTCTTAACCTGCACATCACTTTCTGTCCTGGTCAGTTTCCTTTACAATCTCTCACTAGCTATGCTATACACAGTTGTGCCACTATCACTTCCCTCTCCTATCCTGTTGTTAAACCTCAATATGTGTGATTGTGCTATGCTCGAAGATGCTTGGCACATACTTGCCTTCTGTGGAGCTGGTCACATAAACTGGCACAGCGAAACACCTAAAGAGCTGTGCTGTTGAAAGGGATTCGAAATTTATCTGCCTTGAGTTTTTTTTTTTTTTCTTGCTTGCAGCACCAGGGTAGTTTACACATCCAGGAAGTCCGGACGGTGAGAAGTAGCAGCATGGACGCCGCCATTGCTGCAACTCTTGTAACTAGGAGACGGATATAGTGTCTTATATGAAATCCCACATCATGGTTCACACAGGCGAGTGGCCGTTTCAGTGTCACTTGTGTCCTCAGAGCTTCTCTGTCAAATCCAATTTGGTACGTCACCTGCGTGCCCACAAAGGCGAGAGGCCACATAAGTGCCACCTGTGTTCTGGAGGTTCTCTCGAAAGTTCTTATTGAGGAAGCATCTGCTCTCGCACACAGGTGACCGACCATTCAAGTGCCCGTTATGTCTTCAAACGTTTGTGTCGAAAAGCAACATAAGTTACGTAAGTTACCAGTTCGTAGTTACCAGTTACGTAAGTTACCAAAGCAACGTAAGTTACCAGTTCAGTAAGCGTTTTTTAGCTCCTTTTTTCAAAGGTGTGATCGTCTGAGTCTGACTTGGTTTTTGAAAAATTCTTACAGTGCTAAATATTTTATGGAAACTCTGGGCATAACTCTATAAGTGATATCACAGGACTGAATCCTGACTGTGGCAGTCATATTTTGTGGGTAAGCAAAATTTAGCATTGTCAGTCTACTTAAAGTCAAGTCGTATTTAAAAATTTTAAGTGGTAAAATTTAAAGCTGAGTGCTTCATTAAGATTGCCTTGTAGTCCTACGATTGTTCCAGTTTGTAAAATCTCAACAGTTAATGTATGTAGTTAAGAAAACAATGTACACTCAGAACCACAAATGCAGACACCTTTATCATTATGTTGCTGGGAAATTTTTCTTGCTTCTAGACTCGTGTTTGTAAAATAATTTTCTAGTGAGATGCGGGTCTTCTGTGTGTTTATCTCTTTCATATTACTTTCTTGTTTAGATATAGTTTTGGCCAAAGAACACATGATTGCACTTGTTCAGCCAACACTTTGCTGGATTCCTAATTGAACAAAAGTAATATTCCCTTCAGACTAGTACTACACTTTACTATTGAGGAAAAATCCCAGTTCAGAATCTTATCATCAATCAATCAGTTCAGATTTGGAGTTATCGTAATGAGAAGCACGTTGTGCCATGTTTGTGTAAATGCTTTATTTTCTTCAGGTTTTTGTCTACACTTGCACCAGTTCATGTGTGGCCTAGTTTTTGATAGTACTCTTGTGTTGACTTGCATTAGACTTGGTGTCACTTTTTGTTTTACCTTCAACACGAGGTGGAGCTTTGTAATGTAGTTCCTGTGATCGATATCAATGTCCTTTTTTATATTTTATGCACATCTGTTGGACATTCTTTATTACCTGCAAGGAAATCTTTGGATTGAAATGTATTGAAGGGCTCCTTTTTAAATTTGCTCTGTTCTTGCGAGATCTGAATATCTTTGTGGTATTTGTGTTTTTTAAGGACGGTAGTCTTTCTTGGGGAGCGTCGTCGCAAAAATTTTAGATTGTCTGTACATTTGTCTGTTTGTCCACTCTTAACGGCAAGTAGTTCTTGTGATCGATATCAATGTCCTTTTTTATATTTTATGCACATCTGTTAGACATTCTTTATTACCTGCAAAGAAATCTCTGGATTGAAATGTATTGGAGGGCTCCTTTTTAAATTTGCTCTGTTCTTGCGAGATCTGAATATCTTTGTGGTATTTGTGTTTTTTAAGGACGGTAGTCTTTCTTGGGGAGCCTCGTCGCAAAAATTTTAGATTGTCTGTACATGTGTCTGTTTGTCCACTCTTAACGGCATCGGGTACTTGAAATGGTTCACCCCATCCGCAGCGCCCACCAATGTTGCTCAAGATTCAGCGCTCATACTTGTGCAATTGTCAATTAAAAAGCAATAATTGTGCATGTCAGGGGCACCATAACAATATGTATATATTCTGCATGTGCTTCTTTTGCTAGAAATGGCATACATAAGTAATATTAAGGACCGTAGCGCTTATCACGCTGCGCTGACCATGCATTGCTTGCATGCAAAAGCAAGTGTTTCCAATGCTTCACTAAGCTGAGACGGTGGTGGCACCTTCCCATCACCTTGCGTTCTATACCTTATCACCTCTGAGACGGGCGCGCACACCGCTCTCAGAGCCATGCGCTTCGTTTTCTCAGAAAGCTGCCAGATGGGGCTCATGTCTCTCGTGTGGCGTGACTACATGCGCTTGTTCGCTTTTGCTGCACGCTCGAGGCACTTTAACAAGTGCCTCCGGAATACCGTTAACCGATTTTCTTGCGCAGAACATCCAATAAAATGTTTTGTTCACTCTCTCCACACACAAGACTCTGGTCTTTCGATGCCATTTGCTGATTAACATGCAGATACAGGGCCAATTTCTGTCATTTGTATTTTTTAGTTGTTTAAATAATTTACATTACAGTACTTTCAATATGAGTTATTGTTTGTTGTGATAATTTGCTTAAAGACAGTATTGCAAAATAATTGTGTAAATATTATTACTGCCCTGAATAAAATAGTGAGTATCTTAGATGTCATGCATTCGTAATTGGTGATACTTCAGTGCATCAGATGGTGATGTGTGAACCTGTTTGAATTTTATTGCATTCAGTAGTCCAAGTCAAGATGTGTGGTGGCTCTTGTGCACTCGGTTATTGTTATTGAATACAACAGCTATGACAAGCTTTATTGATAATTGTGAGAATGACGTCTTCTCATGGTTCTTAGATTGGTTTGGCTATATTTTTGACAGAACTATCAATTCGCCATACATTGCAAGCTGTAGCTAGCTTTCCACTAGGTGCTAGACTTATGATTTTGCCTCTAACCTTTTGTAGGGCAGTGGTACAAATGTGCGTTACTTTTTCATTTTCTTCAAAAGACCCGTAATTAAAAATTGCCCAAATCGGTGCAACTCTTACTGGTCGTTTGGTTAACCGAAGTATAGGAGGAGTCTTCTTTTGAACTTTTTACTTCGCTACGACTTATTGGGCAAAAAGCAAATTGCATAGGTCTCATGGTTTCATCACTGCTGGCTATTCGTTGTAGTGGCCTGAATGAGCACCTCGAAAACATCCCTTCAACCATTCTTCAATGTTTCCTTTTTGGTTAGTTTACAAAAAAAATCTAGCAATCCTCTTGCACAACCAATTTATTCTGCCCATTATTCAGTTTCTTTTGATGAGCCAATTTCAGGTTTGTTTTGGTTTATGATGTGTGGCAATTTCGTGGCTGTAGCTAACCTTAAACCTCTCTGGAAGACACCGACAAAGACTAGCAGCCATTGTTACTCCGCCGATGCTCTGCCGCAGCTTTCAGCGGCTGCTGCTCGCTATAAGCTGCGAATTTTTACAACGAAGTTCTGGTTTCGCACAGGAATCTACATTCTAGATAAGACTTTTTACTCCTCGCGTTTTTGTCGAAAGGTTGCAGAGTAACTTCTCTATTCATAAAAGAATGTGTAATCTTAAAAATAAAATCAAAAGAAAAACCATTATTTGTGTGTCAGCAAATTCTAATCTCGCAATACTGAAAATACCTACCTTGCCATGGAAAAATGTTTGGTAAGCAAGCAAACTTGCAAAAATAAAATGTGGGTTGTGACGTCATGAATTTTCACAGTATCTACTTGGTAGTACGAAATTCTAATCGGTGAAAATAATGCACATTTTCCTCAAACTATCATAGACTCAATGTGCTTAGTAGGAGGAAATTTTATTGTTCAGTGTTGCCCCTAACATGTTCTTTTTCTTGGTTCCAGTAGACTTGCATGCCTCTTAAAGTATTTCAAAACGTATTCATTTGCTAAGGAAGAGCTTGGCAGGCTTCATATACCGACACTTGCATATACATTGATTACTGGCATTGGGTAATATTAATGAGAGGGATTGAAAATACTTACTGAGTAAGATTCTTTTATACTGCTACTCATTTACTTGTGTTTTTCTGATGTTCTTGGCTTCTTGTTGATTTTTTTTGGGGGCTTTATCAAATGGATTCTCGTTTTAATCATGATTGCTTACACAGCCTTTATTGCAAGGCATTTTTATTGCAAGGCATATATACAAGGCATTTTTTATTGTTCTTGAGACAATGAGTGTCTCTTGTGAGACAACCAGTGTCTATTGAGAGATTATACTCGTAAGACTGTAGGGTTGTTAATGTCACTGCTATGGGTTTATTAACCCATGAGCAAATATTGCGAATGAGTTCTGCGGAAACCTGCAAGGTAGTGGAAAGTCTAAAAAAGGGAAAGAAGACAATTACCTGTTTCTAGCAGAAAGCCACAAAAAAATTCAAAACTGATTTCATTGTAGATTCGTGCTACAAGCAGGTCGTTGTCTTTTTTCCTTTCTCAACCCTTCCGTCACCTTCCAGGTTTCGGCGGAAATCATATGTGATACTTGTGTCCATGTAGTTAGAGTTGTCGATGAATTCACCCTCACGTTGTCAATTACTAGCTTCCTAGTTAGCTCAATAGGGACAGTGACAGCCCCGATTACGCATTGGTTTTGGATTTAACCTGAACCCTGTCGAATTTTGCGGCAACAAGGAGGCTTTTTTTCTGAGCAATTCGTAAGGATTTCATTTTTGTTTGGCACTACAAACGGGTCGTTGTCTTCTTTCCCTTTTCAAACCTTTATACGTGGTAATAGTTGGGTGCACGTTTCATGAGCATCGTCTCGACCTTGTGCTAGACTGTCTTAACAAAGCATGTTCACTGTTGCCACATTGGAGAGCGTCAAACACTCGTTCTTGGCCACTTGGTAGACAAAGAGGAGATACAACCTGATCCAGTGGAGACGGCTGCAGTGGAAGTCTTAAACCAGCCTCGATCAGTAAAAGAACTACGAAGCTTTCTGTAACTATGCTCTTGCTTTAGTCGCTTCATTCTTACATTCGCTAATATCGTGCACCCATTGACGTGCCTGCTTAAAAAAAAACGTACAGTTTCAATGGACCCCGGAATGTGCGTTTGTTTATCGAGAACTCAAGTTCCGATTCACATTCCATCCGATTCTTTGACATTTCGACCCTATGGCTCCCCCAGAAGTGTAATCAGACGCTAGCGGTGTTTGTGTTGGTGCGGTTTTGCTTTAGCACGGCGATACCAAAGAAGATGTTGTGGCATATGCGAGTTTTAGCAAGACTGAGCGTAACTACACTGTTACAGAAAAGGAATGTCTTGCAGTGATTTTCCCAGCACAATGCTTCAGGCCATACCTCTTAGGATGCTCCTTCACTATCGTGACAGACAACGATTTCCTGTACTGGCTCATCAATCTTCGCAATCCATGTGGTCGACTTGCACGTTGGGCACTTCTTTTACAAGAGTACGACTTTGCGGTTGCATATGAAAGTGGTCGCTGACATGCTGATGCAGATTGCCCTTGGTGGCTGCCACTTCCCATGATGGAGTGTGATGTGGAAAACTTCGACGAGAACATCACATCATTGGAGCCAGGATTTTTTTACCAGAATGCATTTAGCACAGAGCAGCAGAAGGTCAGTGCTTTGCAGGAACTTCTTGCTAGCGGACGCAATTTATTGGCCACTCGTTTTTGCATTCGCGACGGGCTACTGTACAAGAAGAACTATTATACTACAGGTTCGAGATACTTTCTGGTAGTGCCGAGATACCTTTTTGGTAGTGCGTTTTCATTTTAGAAGCTCATGATGATCTAACATCCGGCCATCTAGGAGCAACGGGACTCTACCAGTTTTAGGAAAGGTTTTACTAGCCTAATGCTTCAGACTACACAACAATGCGTGTCTAAGTGCAATGAGTGTCAACGTTGCAAGCATCCTACAAGTACCCCTTCTGGTAGGTGACATCCTGTGCCGCCTTCAAGAACTTCATTTGACCAAAATGAAATGGACCTTCTTGGCCCCTTTTCATGGTCTACAAACGAAAATGGTCTGATTGTCGTGTGTAGGGATAGTTTGATTTTATACTACGAGATGGCTGCTATACCGTTGGCTATTACTCAGGATGTGTGCTTCTTTATGCTACGCTCTGTGATTCTCCAACAAGAACCTCCTGAAGTTAGCATTTGGGGCTGTCGACGCCAGTTCATGGCAGACCTGGTCAAAGAGATGCTTTGTCTATTTGCTTCATGCTTTCGACACTCTATGCTCTATCAAACTCAAACAAATGGTCTTGCTGTATGCAAAAACACCACTCTCACACATGTGCTATCCATGTTTGATGCATCAGACTACCCAAATTGGGACGATATTCTGCCTTTCATTACTCTCATTACACCGCACTGCATGAAACCACTGGCTACAGTCCCTTCTTTCTTCTTTTTTCTAGACTGCCACGCTATACACTCCACATGTTTTTCCCACTTCTAGGTTGCGATCATCTCTGCATTTCTGAAACTGTGTGCCGTGCAAAAGAGGCCCGACAACTTGCCCATTTGCACACTTTTGCTTCGTAAGAATGTTTGAAGGTACGGTTCGACCGACGGCGCCAACATGTCACATACGAACACGGTGGCTTGGTGCGGCTTTGAACTCCAGTAGAAGAACGTGAATTATGTGTAAAATTGCTGGCAGGCTATGTTGAACCGTATGTCAACATTTATGTTCTCAAACATATATTTTGAACAGGGCCACTAAAATCCTTCAAATTATGCACTAGTATATTGAAATAAACTGTTTGAAAGAATGAGGTGTTATTGTACCTATATTTTGGTCTGATCAAAAATTTCAAGTTGTTAAAGGTGTAATGCAATTTCTTGATGTTTCTCTTTTGTAAGAAACGGTAGAAGATCATCTGTCTTATCTGTTTTGTGCAGCTCTAGGGTCATCCAGCCACCAGGTAACTGAGGACGATGAGAAGAAACATCGTGGATCAGCCGACGCTGCCACTGTGACTATCATTCTGACCACTCGTTTCATCTGAAAGTGCACATGAGAGTTCACACAGGAGAGCGGCCATTTCAGTGCCATCTGTGTCCCCGGAACTTCTCACAGAGAGGCCATTCGGTAGTTCACATACGTGCACACGAAGTTGACCGGCCACATAAATGCCCGTTATGTCCTCAGGCGTTTGTGTCAAAAAGCAACCTTAACAGGCACTTGTGCAAACACAAATGCAATCGACGTCGTGTACATTGATCACTTCATATGCTTCGAAATTGTAACAATTCTTGTATTCTTTTGTCAGAGTTTATATAGTGCATTTTTTGTTGACACAGCTTGCTTCTGGGTGCATAAAGCTCCTTGAGATTTTACAATACTTTTATTGAAACTTGCTGGCCTTTCTGATCTCACCGTTGATTCTTCAATTTGCTTCTATTGCTTTTCATACACCGGTACTGCGAGCACTGTCAGTAGTTTTTCTCGGTGCACGCTACTGGAACTCTTTAACACTTTTTGAGCCATTAGCTTCTCATTATTGAAGTGTGGAATGAAGGAAAGACTACGTCTCTCAGAGTCACCATAAAAAGCAAGGCAAACAACAAATATCTCGGCCAAGGTTTCAATGCAGTGAAGTGATTACATACAACAAACAGCACCCAGTCACCTTGGTTGAAGTTAATGTGCCGTCTTTCACTACGGTGCATGTCTTGTAACATTAACGAGGCGCGAGCAGATAAAAGTCTGGCAACTCTTATTGTTTTCATTATCGGTACTGTACTACCACAGTGGCTAATTATATTGCTATGCACTTCTGTTGTCTTTAAAAGCAATCACTTTCATGTTAAGCTCACAAATTTGCTTTCTCTGGGACTGCATGTGTGTGTCTTCTCACATTCTCATAGTGTAATATTTGTTCAATGTGCTTTCCAGTCTTGTTGCATACATAGTACATGTGTGCTTCGTTACAGCAGTTAAGCATTTAGCAATTTTTTTCCAAGTGTGTCAACTCGTTTGCATTTTTTCCTTTTTTACAATCCGACAAAAGCTATGGGGGTTTTCGTGTGCCATTTATGACTGACATTTGATGCAATCATTATGTGACAATATAGTCATTAGTTTTATTTATGCCAGATTTACTATCATCAGTGAGCTTTTCTTATTGCGCATTAAAAAATTTAACGTCTTACCAGTACTGCCATTGTGGTGTTCATTTGAACCTTGGCAGACTTTTCCTTGCCTCTATCTGCCGAAGCTTATTAGGAGTTGGGAATATTTTTATAATGATAAATCGAGAGACAGTTTTTCCAGAAAGCAGGCTTATAGTGGTTTCATGTGCTCAGCAATCAGATGTGCCATATTGAAAATGAGCAGTTATAAAACAAGTGGGAATGTGTGATTTTTATTGTCTAATCGGCCATTTCATTCTGAAAGATGTGTCTCCATGAAAAAGTCTGGAGTAAAGTGAACTAATCAGCATTGTTATAGTACCAGGAAAGTTCAGTAAATATTTTGGTTTTAGAAAGAGCGATAACTTGTAGCTTCAGAGTATGTATCCTTATTAGATAAGGAGTAAGGATACCTTACTGTAATTATCAAATCCAAGCCCAGCTATTGTTTATTCCTAAGTCATTACGGTCTTCTTCCAGAGCCCATGAAGTCGCTGTGAAATTGCATATGAAATATGAGAAAATACGCGAATAGTGCCCGTGGAGCATCTCACAGACCATCCTGGCTATTTCTTCAAGGTTTGTGCAGTGATAGTCTCATGCAGATTCGAATGTGTTTTCAGCAAACTACTCTTACAAGTCATGCAATCTTTAACTGAATGTGCGAATCATAGTGATTTATAAGTTTTTTTGGGCATTAGTTGGTTAGAAAACAATTTGCAATGGTTGCAAAATTTATTCGTAAAAACATTGCTTACTCTAACTTCACAGGCGGATTCCCGAACAGCTTTTGGAAATACAGTGTTTTGACAACTGAAAAATGTTGCATTATTTCATTGTTTGTAACATTATTGCTTTTTTTATTTTTCAGTTCCTGTCACAGAATGTAAAAGCAATCTGAGGGCACTGTTGAATGAACAACACCGCATTTCAAATTTTGTGTTAATTGCTGTATTATATAGGTTTTAGATAGTACCACTATTGCATTTATTATTGTGATTGGGTCATTTTATTCATTTTCTGTTGACTTGTCTTTTATCAGTCGTCTATGCATTTTATATGAAGTGTCATGTGATTGATCTTTTCTTTATTAGGCTCACTTGTCTGTACTTTTCATAAGATCTACTAGATTCACGTATGGATGTGTGAGCCAGTTTGATATATTTTGTTTGTTGTGGGCATGCTTAGTATGGTCTAAATGGTGATACTTGCAAGGGCTTTGATTACAGTAGTTAAGTATTATTCAATCTGGTCAATAAAGAAAGACAAACGTACGATAAAATTTTTTATAGAAAGCTCTACATGTTTACTTTTTTTAAATTTTGCATTTTATATGCTTCATTTCATGTTTTTGGCATCTTTATCAGATGAACCCACTGTTTTACTTCTTCAGCCTCATTGCTTAGACTGCACTTATAGATTAAATTGTTTTATAGTACATTTTGTGATAGGAACATGGATTTAGTTATTTTGGTACTTTCAATTCATTGCAGTTGAGAATCCAAGCAGAAATGTGGCATGGAGTATACACACTTAAATCGAATGCAATAGAAGGAGAATGTATGCCCTAGTTATGAAATTTGCTCGACATTGTTTCATTACTGAGGTCAGAGTTGAAATGTGCTGTGATGTTATTACTGAAAAAGGCTCGCGACACTTCTTTAGCAAGGTGAGAAAAGGCTTGGTTTTGATAGGCAAAGCCGCTGAAAAATGAGATTCAGAAATTATTGCGTAGCATGCGATAGAATTTACAGCTCTCAAAGTCATCCAGAGATCGCTCTCTTGTTTCTTAACGAATGATGCCGTGAACTGGAATCAACAAGCATTCAAGAAAAATCCTTGTCATTGGCTGATTTAGGCACCGCGAGCTGCATATTTACGGAGGTCACCACAGGATGACAAAATGAGCTCACATTTGCCTGGAATAGCACTGAAACTAAATCATGACTTAGAAGGAAAAAAAGAAAGTAAAGAAAGCACTCAAGGTCATGATGGGCACTGATGGAGGCACTTGCTTTGTTCTCATCCCCTCATGCATCATTTTCAAGCCCCCTCGCTAGTACTAAATTCTATAGAAAGGGCTTAAAGCATGCGGCAAACTCCTGTAACCATGTTTGTACTCGGCACATTCTTACAATTTTTGAGAGTCTATTCGGGATGGAATAAACTGCTGGAATTAAGGCATTCGTTGGCTACTTGCGAAACCCTTGCAGAACCTCATAAAGTTATGAGCTGACAGTATAGTATTCAGATGCCGTTGATCGTAATGCCACCCTTAATATCTTCTCGCCTATTATTGTATAAAACCTGGTAAGCTTTAATCTCTGTAGATTTTGCTGCATTTCTATTCTTTGCAATGATATACTTGTGCACTGGACAAATTTAATTGGTACTTGTACTGTGCTCTCTATCTGAAAAGTGCCGTAAAGACTTAATGAGTGAAGAACCAGTTTATTATTATTATTGTAATATCTATTCAATAATTCTATGAGCATTTTAACGTTATGGACATCGCAGCTACATTGTCATAAGAATGAAAGCAAAAATACTTGAGCACTTAGATTTTATATGTGCTTAGTAAAGAACTCGAGTGTTAAAAAAAGCCTCCTAATTTTATCTTTATTAGGTGTTTTGGTAAAGAAATTAAAACTATTTCCACGCCTGTGCAATTTGAGTAAACAATGGAGATGGCAAAAGGTAAACACAGATTGAGATCTTTCCTCTTCTCCCTTCTTGGTTGTTTCTCCCTTTATCTCTTTCTTCACCTCCATTTTTCTTCCTAGTCTCTTTTCCTATCTTCTTCTATGTTGCCCTCTTTTTTCTCCTCTTAACCCTCGCATCACTTTGTGTCTTGCTCAGTTCCTTTTCCCATTTCTCGCTATGCTGCACATGGTTATGCATAGTATCATTTGCTTTTCCCATTTTTTTGTTAAACTTAACTATGTGTGGTTGTGCTATCTTCGGAGATGTTTGGCACATACTGGCTTTCTGTGCAGCTAGTCGCATAAACTGGCATAGCGAAACACTGAAAGAGTTGTGTTGTTTAAAGGGATACAGAATTTACCTGCCTTATTACTATTTTTTTTTTTGCAGCACTGGGGTGGTCCACACATCCAGCAAGTAAAGACGGTGAGAAGTCGCAACATGGACGCCGCCACCACTGTAACTCGTGTAACTACGAGACTGATAAAGTGTCTCGTATCAAAAGGCACGTCAGGGTTCACACAGGCGAGCGGCCGTTTCAGTGTCACTTGTGTCCTCAGAGCTTCTCGGTGAAATACAATTTGTTAGTTCACCTGCGTGCCCACAAAGGTGAGAAGCCACATAAATGCCACCTCTGCCCCCGGAGCTTTGCACATAAACACGATTTCAAAGACCACCTGCACACCCACACAGGTGAGCGACCACACAAGTGCCACCTGTGTTCGCAGAGCTTCTCTCTAAAGTCCACATTGAGAAATCATCAGCTCTCGCACGCAGATGTCAGACAGTTCAAATGCCCATTATGTCCTCAGATGTTTGTGTGGAAAAGCAGCATCAGCAGGCACTTGCGCTTGAACAAATGCAAGACAACAGTTCAGTAAGACTTCTTTTAGCTCCTCTTTTCAAAGATGTGACCCTGTGAGTGTGACATGGTTCTTACAAGACCCTGACAGTGCTAAATATTCTATGAAAACTCTGGGGATAACTCTATAAGTGACGTCACAGCACTGAATCCTGACTGTGACGTCCATATTTCAGGGGGGGCTAAGTGTAGAATTGACAGCGTACTTAGACTCAGGTCGTATTAAATACCCTAAGTGGTAAGATATAAAGCTGAGTGCTTCATTGAGTTTGCCCTGTAGTCGCACGATTGTTTCAGCTTGTAAAATCTCAGCAGTTAATGAATGTAGTTACGAAAACAATGTACACTCAGAACCACAAATGCAGACACCTGTATCATTATGTTGCTGGGATTGTTTTCTTGCTTCTAGACTCCTGTTCATAAAATAATTTTCTAGTGCAATGCGTGTCTTGTGTGCTTTTATTTCTTTCATATAACTTTCTTGTTTATATGTACTTTTGGCCAAAGAGCACATGAAGGTACTTGTTCACCGAACGTATTGCTGGTTTCCTAATTGAACAAAAGCAATGTTCACTTCAGACTAGCGCTACGCTTTTCTATAGAAGAGCCAATCCAGTTCTGAGCCAAATCAATTTAGAGTTATCATAATCAGAAGCACGCTGTGTCATGTTTGTGTAAACACTTTTTCTTTGCTTCCGGTTTTCGGTAACATTTGCACCAGGTCATGTGAGGCCTAGTTATTTGTCGTGCTCTTTTATTGTCTTGCATTGGACTTGATGTCATTTTTCACTTTGCCTTCAATACAAGGTCGAGCTTTATATTGTGATTCCTGTGATCGATATCAATGTTTTTTCTCGTGTTCAATGTGCAGCTGCTGGACAGTCTTTATTACCTATAAATAAATCTCTGGATTGAAATTCATTGGAGGGCTCCTTTTTAAATTTGCTCTGTTTTCACGAGATCTCAATATCTTTGTGGTATTTGTGTTCTTATAGTTTGTATTTCTGTGTTGTTTAATTATGTTATATTGCAGAATTTTTCCATACGAATGCTTCTTTGTTTTCATCAGTCACTTAAACACAGTGTTGCAAAATAATTATGACAACTATATTAAGATGTCTGTCATAACAAATTTTGTTGTGGGAATCTACACTCAAGATATAAAATAGGCTCAACTTCATTTGGTTAATGAAGTTATAATTGATGTATTCTTTGGTATAATTAAAGAATACGCTTGAAAACTATTCGTAACAAGCTGCTCATAATCAAACTGCACTTGATGTCTTCCAGCCTAGAGCTTACTCCTAATCTCGTATACTTTTTTTGGCATCTTTGTAGTGCAATTGCGCAAATTGCTTGAGCAACTGCCAATCAGAGGTTCACATGCATCTCGAGTTCTGTCATGTTGTCCTTTATTAATTTCTTCATATTCCCTGAAAGAAAGGGTAAGTCATGACGTGCTGACCATCTAAAAGCATTCAATATGCTGTCTGCCCTTTGCTACTCTAATGCAGTGAATACCCGTCTTGTTTTCAACTGATCACGAGAGCACCCTTTCTTCTCTATCATTATTTTTTTTTGCACTGGCAAAAGCATTTCTCTGCTAACTCATTATTACTATTGCTACATTGCATTGCCTTCTGGCTTCCAAGGCTCATCGCTTCTATGGATATGCAGGAAAATTAGAAATCGGAATAGACACATGGCACCCAAAGCTTTATATGTAGTCAGATTGGTGCTAACCACCCCTTCCCTTTAGGCATATAAACATACATTGTGAACAGGGCCATTAAATCCTTCACAATATGCAGTATCTCTAAATAAAGAGTTTGAAATAATGAGGTTTTATTGTATTTATGTACTGGTTCAGTGATGGTGGCGTGCCAGCCAAAAATGCTTCTTGCAAGCACTGCAATGTACCAAGGTGGTTGGGGGTGTTATGAATGTTTTAGTGTTCAATGTATAATTATTTGGTTGTTTTTATACATTTTGTGTGCTAAAGGAACCCCACACTGGTAATCTGCACCACACGCAAATAAATATTGTGTTTGAAACATGAGCTGTGTTCTTGTGAGATCCAATGTTTTTTCCTTCATCTAGGCTCTGTAATGTGTGCATATTTTACAGTTCATGCAGCATGAAGTTACAGTGCATAGAGTTCTGCTTGAAAAGAGTGAAAAAATGTTTCTGTTCCAGTAAATCTAGAAAAAAGTTTACTCAAAAAACTTGGCTCCATCGAAACACAGGCGCGCTGCTCTGCTGCTTGGCAAATAAATCATGTGTTGTGGGCCAATACCTAATAAATGTGGTCATTTCTGGAAATAATGAGTCTTAGTGTGATGGAGCCTCCATAAGCAACCGTAGATGGAGTTAAGGAGCTGACCCTCTTGCAGTAAACACAAGTCTAGATATATGGGCACTTTTACATCTTGTATTGTTGTTGAAATGCAACTGGCTTTGATGAATAAATGTGCATACCTTCGCTGAGCATGAAAGCTTCCTAAGTGTTACACCTCTAATGGCAACTGACAGATTAAGCTGCTATGCTCGACAATGTATGTCCAATACCCAGCCAAGGCTGTCGCATTTCGAGCGGGGAACAGCACCCAGTCACCGTCGTCGAAGTTAATGTGTCGTCTTTTACTGCGCCACATGTCTTGTAACCTTAATGTGATACTAGCAAATAAAGGTCTGGCTTCTTTTATTGTTTTCATTATCGGCACTATACTACTACAGTGGCTAATTATATTGCCATACACAACTGTTGTGTTTAAATGGGATCATTTTCATGTCAATCTACAAATTTGCTTTTTCCGGGACTGCATGTATGTGTCTTCTCACTTTTTTATTGTATATTATTTGTTCTATGTGATATTTTCATGATGACGAGTAAACATAAAAATAAGATTTATACGTCTACGTCTATCGATAACATTTAATCGGCATCCCCATAATGGGCCATCTTTACAGTTTAGAGAACCACGAATTATTAACGTTGTATGCACTTTTCTCTTAGATGAAAAGCACATGTCGCAAATGATGTCGCAGATACGTGCTCTCAACATCAAATACATTGCAGAAATTTCTGTCTTCCAAAACTGCTTTAATTGACGTTTATAATGACAAATATGTACTGGCATGTAATATCTAGAAAGTGCTCGAACATAAATGGATATGTAGCGTTAAGAGTGTGCGTAATACGCACACTTGCATCAGCGAGAAGATAAAGTGCGTGAACGGCGGCATCGTTTTCGGACGTTAAACCCCAAGAATTATTAGCATCAAGACCTCAGATATATTTTAATTATAACGATAACAGTAATGTGTAGCTTTTTCTGTTTATGTACATAGAGCAATGATATGCTTTTTTAATAGGTTACATTTTTGTGAAAATAACCTGATTTGTACACTTAGTAGTTTGCATGTGCATGCATGCTTTTGTATTCACCCACACTTCAGCCACTGCAACATTGTAGGATTGCATGCAAGTTGTGCAATGAAATTTCAGATTAGCAGCTGTAATGAACATTGTGATTGTATGTATACATCCCTAAAAATAATTTCAAAAGGAGACTGATTTCAACAACAATTTTTACATGTTACACCACAACCAGAATATGTAGTAAAACTTGATCCTTGTGGGAAGTCACTCGTAGAACGCAGCCTACACCAGGTCGCTACTATCTCGATTAGAAAATTCGAAAAACAATTCTGCTGCACTGAGCTGAACGCGCTTGGGCCACTCACAGGATGTGATGGCTCGTTCGGGCTCGATAAATACCACAGTAAACCCCACGCCCTCTTTCAAAGGATTACGGGGGATTACTTCAAATTACCGCGCTCACAACTTTATGGCTATAGTGCCTAGAATATACTGGCTAGTGTGCGGAGCGCACTAGCCAGTATATAGGTTGGCCCCGCACTTGATGACTGCGCGCAGTGGCCACAAGGGGCGCTGCCGGACGAGTGGGTGCATGAGAGCCGCCAAGCTCCTGTCGTCCCATGCTTTGCTCAGCGTTTGACAGCTGTCAGTGTTCGACCTGTTGTAGTGTCAAGTTCGTCGTCGCAAAATGTGGGCAGCAACGTCCTGAGATGTTGAAGGCTAAGCGGCAATGCAAAGAAAGGACGTGTTTTGTGCCGCTGTGCCGGAGCGGATATCGTTCGAACGAGGAAAAGGTGTCTTTGTTCACCGCACCGACGGACCCCGCACGGCTTGCAGAATGGGAGAGCAAAATCAAGAGGGCAGACAGGAGACTGACGCCGGAGGCTGTCGTGTGTGAAAGACATTTTGAGAGTGGCTACATGGAACGATATTTTCAGACTACGGCGAACGGTGTCGTCAACGAAATCGCCCGAGACAAGCCACGTCTGAAGCCCGATGCTGTCCCTACGGTCTTCGAAGATTATGCGACACATCTTGTACCTAAAAAGGCGGTGAAACGAAAGGTGAGAAACATTTGCGACCAAGAACCGGCACCTAAACAACAGAAGCGAAATGTCGAGCTGGCGGACCCTGAGTAGCCACTAGGGTGTGCTTGCAGACCACGGGATGGTTGTGCTGTTTCAACCCTACACCGGTAAGTTGTTTTAAAAAGAGACTACTGTCAAACACATGACATAAGTAACAATGTAATCTTGCACCATCATTGTTCTTGCCCATTTTTCAGGGAGTTGGACACAAATACTTGGCGTTTTTGCCTCGAAAGGCAATGTTCAAGCAGCTACGCTTGCAAAAATCATAGTAGAGTGCACCGTCCTGGCTGAACGAGCGGGCTTGTATGTTGACTCCGTGACCTGTGACGGGGCCAGCTGGAATCGCAGCATGTGGCGGATCTTTGGCATACATGGTGAGCAAATTATTAATTTCACTCACATGGCATTGTCGGCCTGTGTGTACGCATAATGGGCATCTGGAAAGCAATGTTTTAACTACTTGAAATTTTCATGTAGTCATCTAAGAAGCTCTCTTCATCTATTGTGTAATTAGAAGGTGTAATTAGAAGCTCTTAAAATGTGTATAAATTATAGGTGGAAACAAATTCATAACAGAGAATTGCGTATATTCAGATTTCTTGCCAATATATTCAAAAGCTTAAAGTTAGAGGTCCTGCACTCCTGCTACCGTGATTAAGATTTCTAAAATGTGCTGCTCTATTAAACTCAATTAAAATTCTGTAAGTGAAGCCTACATTGTGTCTTTCTCACGCTGGCTTTCAAAAGTCTTGTTCTCGCATCATTTCATACTTGACTAATGCACAAAATATGTTTTTATAGGTTCTGCTATTCACCTGAGGAGCAGCACGAAAAAAAAAACTTTCAAGCCTGGTAATCCAGATAAAAAGTTCCTGGAAGTTCCTGGGCAGACAAAAGGCTGAATCCGAAGGCTGTCGTGTGAGAAAAGCATTCTGAGAGTGACTCCATCGAAATACTTTTCGGATTAGGGTGAACGGTGTCGGGAATGAAATCGCCGTTTAGGGAAAATTTCAAATATTATTTATCTAAAAAATTGAAAATACTCTTTCGAATTTCATTCACACAGTTTTTCTCCCATGTCAACGTCGGACTCCCTTTCCAACAACGTTTTGAGTATCATATGCGGTGAGTGTCAGACTATTCATTGGCATGTTATCATTCTTTGTTTTCACTCGAATCCTAATGGCATGCAGGCTAAGAGGTAAAGGTTTTAGGGTCTTCTGTGATAATTCTTGCTCTCAAGAACAAAGCACATTTTAAAAAAATAACTCTGGTGTGTATACTGTCAATGGGTTTTAAAATAAATTTCTTTGCGTACTGCAACCACTTTGAGCATCTATCTATCTATCTATCGAATTGCCTACGTCCGGGTGCCCTCACGATCACCCCCTTAACTTAGGGTCTTCGAAATACTTTGCAAGAAGAGCCGAATGTTCGTGAAACGCCAATGCTGGTTCCAGTGTTCACTATCCAATTTCTTGCATATATTTAGCGCCACTTCATAATGTTTCACCTAATATAAAATTACAACAGAGTCACCTTGCGTAGCATTAATTCCCAAGTTACGTGGGATCTGCGTCTCTATTTTTTTTTTGCGGGCAAGTAGCAGATGGCGAAATGTATGCCACGAAATGATCTTCATTTTGGTATTGCAAAACGCTAGTACTGTGAAAGCAATAGAGTAGTTCTTATACAATAAAGCATTATGTAGAAAAAAAAACACTCCAAAAATGCAGCAAAATAATAGTTGGCCTCGCACGGCTCGGCCTCCTGCACGCTTCGCGGCGCTTGCGGAGCGCAATTGAACGCAAATGCACCCACTCGCACAGCAGCGCACCAAGCGGGCGCTGCCGGCAGTCATCAGCTGTGGGGCCATCTCCTAGCCCGCGCTCAGCACACTAGCCAGTATATTTCTAGACACTGTACTATGGCCGCGGAACCTGTACGTCAGCCATGTTGTTTCTTGCATCGTCTGGGCCTCTGGCCACATCCGCCTGAACACGCTTCTTTGGCTAGTGGCTAAATCATACAAATTGCTACACCGTGCATTTTAAAATAAAATACTTACAAAAACGTAACTGTTTTAAGACACAAAGTACGTTGTGAGAGCACTGTTAAATGTGTGAAGGTTTTCATGTAAACCACGTGTAAATAGCCCCCCCCCCCTCTTTTTTTTTGAGCTGCCATGACGACTTGCCATTGGCTCGCTGCAAGCTGAACGCAGCCGAGGCAAGCCCCAGTTAACATTGTTCGCTGCTGGTGGTAGGGTTAGAGTGTACTAGAAGGATCTGAGTGGGACGGACGGAGCGCTCTTGGCGAGGTGGCACTCGTTGACGGAGTAGAGGGCGCTGCGGGCGAAGTGGATTGGTCGCGACCGAGCGTGGCGGGGCGCGCCGGCTACGCTTTCTCGCGTTTCGCCCTGTTTTTCTATTTACAGGATCTACATACAGACAACAGAGTAGAAGAAAACAACTGAGAATGAATTCAAAGTTACTTATAAGGCTTTCCAACGAAAGCGTGCCGTGTATTCTTTTCCGTGTTCCCTCTAGAACACGGACAGCGATGCGTCAATGATACCAATTGACTGATCGGGTCATATTTCTATAAGAAATGACCCACTAAAAAGTGTCGTGGTGGCAACTGTATAAACTAGAAGTGAATGCGGTGTCAGTGCGCTAATTTTCTATCATGGAAATTTTCAGCGGCAGTCGTTAGCTTGTCTGAATGCCCGAGAGAGATAGCTGCCGTTGACGTACTACTTTTGCACAGCTTTTCGCACACCCCTCGAAACTCTCGTGATACTTTAGTATCCTTTTTATTTATTGCAGTCACTTAAAATATTTTGAGCATGCTGCGACAGCACGCAAGAATACTCAGATATGCCGATAATGTGCTACACAGAAATAAACTACCAGCGCTAACCTTGTAAACAATTTATTGCTTTTAACTACGGTTTCAAAAAAATGTGGACCTTAAATGTTATAATAAACGCTATGGTGTAGGCTACCAAAATGGGGAGTGCAGAGTGAGAGTGAATAACCGAGAATAATGCTTTGACAGAATTAAAGGCCGATAACAAGGGTTTCTAAGATTGCTGTAATTGAATCGATTAGGAGAAAATAAGTGTGCAGATTTGCAACAGAAGGCCCACTTGACTATGGTCTAGTGGGTCTTCTGTTGCAAATCTGGACCCTTATTGGCTTTGGACCGAATGTACAAAATTTTCGGCCATTTGAGTCAACAGAACAAGCAAATGCCGGTCAACGTGTTTATTCACAAGAGCCAAATGTCATTCCACTCAAAACTGATGCTATGACTAATCCTGTGATGTCATGTGCACCTGCGCACTTTCAAAAGCTGTGCCATTTTGCGCCTTTCTTCTTTTGCCTTGTTGACACCCTTTATTAGGAAGTGCAGACGAGTGACAATGTAGAATCGCAAAATTTTTGCTTTCACTTCGGCTTCATGCGCAGCACAGCCAATAATTTTGTCTTTGCCCTTCACAAGTGACAGTACGTCCAAAATGCTGTCAGCATGCAGGTGGCTCATGCTGAAGCAGCCCGTGAAGACGCCCTCTAGGTAGTTGACGAATTCAAAGAGCTCTTTTGACGGATAAAGCAATCCACCTTTGTCGAAAAAACTTGTAAATGCAGCCTGTGTATCGGCTCTGCCTTCTGACGCCGGAACAAGCAGGAGGGTGCGGCATGTATCACACCCAGTCTTCTCCACACACTTCTTGGCCACATACCCTGCCATGTGGTAAACTAGACGAGAGTTGCTGTTTTTTTTTGCACGAGGCTGTGATGTTCAATGGGGAAAGTTGGCTCCTGGCAGGCAGCATCGTCCAGACTGTCGAGGTCGCCTAGTGCAACATGTTTTTCAATTGTTTCTTGCAAGCTTGCTTGTTGCAGTTGTGCATCGCCTGTGTCCAGAAGTGCTGTCAACACCACTGGCTCCCCACTGCTACCACTCACTGGTCTTGCCAAACTATAAAAGCTGAGGCAATTGACCGTAATCAGGAACTGCTCTGGTGGTGGATGATCATTGCAGCCTGATGACTGCCGTACAATCCCGAACAGGTTCTCCACTGGATCTTGACTTAGCTTTGCAGTCATCAGGTACTGGTAGTGAAGCTCCTTCGTGACATACTGCACCAATGACAGTACGCTAGACAGCGTCACCTGGAAGCCAACAGCTGTTGATTTGCTAATAAATCCAACACCGTTGCCAACGTGCTGCTCCCACTTTGTTATGTACTTAAGGAAATTTGACAGCGCGGCAACTCCTCTTGAGTTGGGCCACAGTGCTTCGGATTTGAAGCGGGACGTCATCACCTTAATCAGTTCATTCGTCATTCTGAAACAAATAGATCACAGAAACATGAGATTATCATAAGTACGTGGGTTAGGAAGACAAGGTAACAACAGCCTGAGCAGGTCATAATTTTTGTGACTGAATCAACCAAAATACCTGAAGAATGCTTCTGTCGCATCTATGACTCCTTTTCCATAACTTGACTCTATAGTACCTTTGTAGTGGTGCAGACCACGCAACACATGGTCACCAAAGAGCTGAAAAGCTAGGGAGACTCGCATCTTTTCAAATCCATTTGGCTCCAGATGGCTAGCGGTCAACCCTGGCATTGCCTTCAGCGTCACATTATCCTTGTCATGATTGAAGGCTTCTTTGACGAAGTATGTAGAGACCTGCATTAAGAAAGCCATGGTGAGTCACTTCCCAGACTTTTTAAGGTCAACTCCACAAGAGGAAAAAAGAGCCTTACCCGTCCATCTGGTGTGTTGAAGCCGCCCTTCAGCAGTGAGTTACGTAGGCACTTCATCAGATGCGGGAAGTCTGAAAGGAAATGAAGTTCCCTTTTTCCATCAACAGGGTGCTTGATTTTACATGTAATCTTGCTGGCAGATCCTTGAACACCCATTAGCGTCCACATCTTCCTGTTCCATGTGGCCCCATCACATGTCACAAAGTGTACAAAGAGTCCTGCTTGCTCTGCCAGAATTGTCGCCTCAACAAGAATTTTGCACAGAAGTTCCCCTTTTACATTTCCATTTGCGGCAAAAACTCCCAGGATTTGGGAAAACTTTCCGGCAAACGGTACAAACATCACAACCATTCCATGGTCGCATGGAAGGCCAGCGTCCTTGGCAGGTGTGAATGGTCCTAAATCCACAAAGCCACGCAGCTTACCAGTTTTCTGAACAGACAAGTGTTCCGACAATTTCATCTCGTCAATGAGAAGTCCACCATGACGTTTGAAGGAGTCCATTGAGCTGGTTTTTGCTTTTAAGGTTTCCAACATTTTTCTGCAGAAACCAAAGCCTGTCTTGTACGCTGCTGTGTACTTCTTTAATGTAGTGTTGCTGGGAAGTACAAGGATATTTTGTTTCCTGATATGCCTATAAAGCTTGGGGCTCTTCATCTTCATGAGTATGCATTCAAGCATCCATTCCTTCGTAAACTGCATGCCTCTTGTACTCTTGCGTTTTGAGGCTGCAAAGCAGTGACGCACGCTCTCTTGCTGCTTTTCTGGTAGCATGGCTATCTTCTCTTCTAGCGCTTCCATTTTTATTTTGGCGTTTTGAGCCTTCATTCTTTCTGTTTGGCCATGTAAACTCAACAGTTTCTTACACAAGCGTATTTGCCTTTGTAATGCGCATCTAAGCTTTTGCGCTGCTGTGATGGCTTGTTTGTGACGACGATTCCTCAGACGAGATAGTCGTGTCAGCAGGGACTTTCGTAGGTAGCGACATGGTAGGCATGGTGCTCCTAAACAACAAAAAAGCAACGTGTCACAAATTACCCTCTTTTTGCAGTGGACAACCTTAGAGAAATGGCCGAAAATCCCTTGTCACCATTTATATCTAGAACATCTAAATTTTTATGTATGGGGATACGGTCATTACAAAGCAGGATATCATTCCATACGCAATGCAGCAAAACCTAGACTAGACCATCAAGTTGCATGCAGGCTCTATAACAGCAAGACATGTAGTATCCCAGATGCATCGAAGCAAGTAAGTACTGCTCTTCGATCACAAATAAGTCCCTTTAGAGTGATGGGTAGCCATCCCATTGCATAAGTATGCAGTAAAAACTATGTTAGCATGTACGTATTGCAGGGGTCGGCCTGATTTACATGTTGCTGACCATGTTACGAGGCTGTACAAAAAGGTGAACACAAATATTTTTCTATCAATATTTGTGCTGAAATTAAATAATCTATTAGGCTACATGAAGCATGCTCATTTAGGGAAGCGTGCAACGGTTGATGCATTCAAAAGAACACTACTTTGCATGCGACTTTGATTCCAGGTTACCTTCGGCAGCCGTCGTTCCTGCGCACTTCTTGTTGTAGAATGAGCCGTCTAACACAGTTTTCTGGCCCAGCAGCTTCATCGTAAATATTCTTCGGGGATAGACGAAGTGCTGAGTGCACCTGGACATTTTAGAAATTTAGATGCTTGAAGAAGGGCTTCCTCTGCCTGCAATACAGTTCTCACAAGTCCTTCAGAGACTGGCTTTCCGTTCAGAAATGTTTTGTAACTGGCCTGCTCGATCACGCTCATGTGAAAAAGGACTGCCCTCTCTGAAGTGACAGTGCCAGAGCACGTATCCAACTGCGACAGTGTATAAACAGCGCCTTCATAGCCAGGGAATTGGTGCACCGACCAATATTTAGACGGAGTCCTCAGTTCTCGCAAGTTTTCTAGTTTCAACGACGCTGTCGACACGTCGTGCACGTCGTCTTGACTTTCAAAGTCATCGTCGACAGGCGTAATCGTGCAAGCTTTCTTGCTATTCTGGGGTCCCGGCACGGTAGGCGCTTCCTGTTTACGAGGGGCGCGTTTAGGAGGCAGTTTCGTGCTCAAATATTTCGGAGCGTTCGGCAAGATTGTAGGCACTGCGTCTGGCGTTAGCGCGGGAACACCACGGGCGATTCTCACTTCTTTGCCGTCAATGATGTGAACGTATTCACGCAGTATGTAGTGGTCCTCGAAGTGGAGCTCGCACGCTGCACAGTTTTCCTCGAGAGCTTTGTCGCTGCGATGGAGGTTCCGTTCCCAGATTTTTCTTCTATGTTCATCTTTTGGAACGCTAAAAAGTGACAGCTTCCTATCTGCATCGACGCCGGCATAGCCTGTGCGGCATCCCGGCGCGTAGCAATGGCGAAGCCTAGCTTTAGTCATGCCGAAGTCGTTGGCACTCACTCATTTGGGCATTCAAGGCTCCCACCACAGCACAGTAGCACACAGAGACGAAACAGCAGCAGCACTCACGCACACAATACGAGCCACCGCAGCTAATACGTAAATGCGACGGTGAACACACTTGGAACACGTCCAAACCAGTGCCGCCGGTGCGAACACCACCAATCCACTGCGACCGCAGCGCCGCCACGCCAACTGTCAACGAACCGCGCTTCGCTACGATACAGGTGCAGAGCCGGCTGCTCGTCCCACTCAGAACTTCTAGTACACTCTAGTAGGGTGGCTATTCTAGCCACCCTACCACTGGTGGCACCTTTTCTTCCTCCTTGGCTGGTGGGTTGCGCAACGTGAGGTACTACATTGTGCGCGGCGTGCTTGAATATAGTCGTTGAGTTTATCTTGCTGCTGAAGCTGTAAAAGGTTGGTACTCTCCCCTTTTCAACTGCAAAATTTTCACCCGAAAAAACCGAATCCTGCATAAGACACGCAGTCTCGCGATGTGGCTGTAATGTGCTCGTGATTCATCACAGCGCATGTCTACAAAGGGCCCTCCTGCTTTTATCGTTCCTTTATTTGATCATAATAAGCTCATGGCCTCGCCCTTTGATCAAGGTGATCATGGGCGAAAAAAAACACACGCCTGTGTCAAATAATAAAAAAAGACAATTTGGTTGTATCGCAGGCCGGTTTTCCTGTACACTTTCCACTTGCGAGGGTTAGGCGTTACCTCCTCCATGAAAGTATAGAAGAATGTGGTTTTAATCAGAGCATAATCACTATACGCAGATATAGACTAATCAGTAAAGCATTGCATCAGTGACTCGTAAAATTGTTTGACCACCATGTTTATTTGTAGATGTCATTTGCGGTCGTCGACTTCTTTGCCGCGATGGAAGCTGAAGTTGTACCGGCGTCGTGGTTTGACGACGGTACATGCTGCTGGCCTTGCGCCAAACCTGATAGAAATGTCCAGCTGGCGAAAGCTTTGACCAAGCCTTCGGCAGCGTGGCCGATATGTACGGCCAACGTGAAAGCAAGGGGCGGGAGCAGGCTAGTTGGTAATCTTTTCTAAAACAGCTGAAGCGCTAAAAAGTAACAATGGTCTAAGGAAAAAACCGGGACAAGCGCTAACTTCCAACTAAAATTTTATTGCAAAGCAGCAAGAATATATACCTGTCAAATGACACCACAATGAAATCAATCAATGCACAAAGATAAAAAAACTAAGCAGCAGTGAATTTACAAAAAAAAAATCTTGTGCCGGTGAGTTCAAGTAATCTAGTTCTCCTTTTGTTCGTTGGACGAATGGCTTGCTGATGCAGCTTCGACTTGCTATCGCCGCCACCTCAATGATGAGCCTTAATTACACTATCGTTAGAGTGATTAGCCAGCACAGTTGTTTTATCAAATACCGGCTTGCACTTGCATTCTGTACAATGAGTCGCCGGGAAGCCATCAGATTCCTTTTTTACTAGCTGGCTATGTTCAGGTAATCGCACATTGAGAAATCTGCCTGACTGTCCGGCGTAACTTAGACTGCAGGTGCAGGGTACTTCATATACTGCCGCCTTCTTCACACATTGAACAAACTTATTCGGGTGCTTAATTTTAAACTCGTTAGGAGGGTCTTCTTACAGGATTGCTCTCTGGTCACCAAAAAAAAACAATAAATGCACTGCACATACATAGCAAATAACGATAACAAGTTCAATGATTAACAGACATAAGCGAAATTTCTTTCTCTAGTAAGGCTACCAAAGGGTGGCTAACACACTTGTCTTTCTGCTTGTCTACAAGATAAGCCTCCATTATTTACCTTGACGTCTTGTTTCGATTCCTATATACCAAGGTAGTGTCGCGAAAACAAGGAGAGCAAGCACACTTATTGCAATGCATTGCCAAATGGGTGTTTGGGCAACCTATCAGACTTGGCATATGCTCCCTTAGCCTCGTGTTAATGCACCTGCCAATCTGCTCTATATATACACAAGCACATGACAAAGGTATGTAATACACCACACTGTGTGCACATTCAACAAACTTGAGTTTATGTTGTATGCTGCATTCCTTATGTACGCTGGTCACTCTGTTACATTTCTGGTTGAACAACGCGCACACTCCTCCTATTTTGTTTTTGGCCAAAAACACCACCTTTACATCATACTTTCCGGCCACCTTTTTTATGCTATGCGAAAGTGTGTTAGCCACCCTTCGGTAGCCTTACTAGAGACAGAAATTTCGCTCATGTCTGTTAATCAATGAACTTGTTATCGTCATTTGTGATACGTGCACAGTCCATTTTTTGTTGTTTTTTTGTGACCAGAGAGTGCAGATCTGAGGGGTATAAAGTGAATGTTCTTTGAAAAATAAACCAGTTGTTAAATTACGCCCGTTTGCCTCTCTTTCTGTGTCCCAGCGTGCTTGCGCAAAAGTTTCAAGAAGAAAAAAGAACTTGATCACTTGAACTCACTGAAAAATGATTTTTTTTTGTAAATTCACTGCTGCTTAGTTTTCACTTTTTTCTTTATCTGTGTATTGATGGATTTCATCTTTGTGCATTCATTGATTAGATTCTGATGTCTGTGTCACGTACTTATTCTTACTGCTTTGCAATAAAATTTTAGTTGGAAGTTAATGCTTGTCCTCGTTGTTTCCTTTGACCGTTGTTACCTTTTAGCACTTCAGGTCTTTAAGACATGAAAGTGAAAGGCCTTTTCTGTAAGTTAAATTTTGACTATATTGACGGTGCATAAACACATGTGTGTTTGTCACACACGTGTGTTTGTGACCCCTTTCCAGCAGTGATGTGTCATTTTTTTTCACTTTATTCTCTCGAATATTATGTTTACTCGCGTACACTGTTTGTAGTACGCATGTAGAAACGGCAGAGCGTCGCGCTTAGGGCTGCAGCTGAGCACATAGGCCAGATCTACTCATGCCCGTAGTCCCAATAACGCGCATTTCTTGCATTTTTTGTGTTTTTCACTGCGGCTGCATCAAGTGTTTTGGACGTCAAAAGCGGTCAGAAGCGCTCTTGGTAGTACGTAGAACAGAACAGAGAATATTCTGCAAGATATGTCTGCCACAGGCTGTGGGAATGATAACACTGCTAACAGAAAAGTTTTGCTACATAGCTCGAATTATTCGGAAACTAACCCGGCCGATTCGCCGCTGTTTGATTTTCTGTGCTAGTTCAGAGAGCGCTTCTTACAGGCAAAAGAGTTGCATCCGCATCCCAAGAAAGGCTCTTCATTGGGGGTTGCCCAAGCTTGCATGTGGCCTATATCAATCTTCGTGTTGTCTGTAGATGTGAACCATGCAGTGCAGAGCCAGACACTCTAGCGTTCTAGACCAACATGTTGCCCTCTGTACGAGCTGCAAGCAGTGCTGTAGATGTAGGTGAAAGCTGAAGTGCAATTTAAGCTCCTGTTATTCTCGGCCAGTTGTGCACTACTCTTACATATAGAAAGGCCAGCAGTTACAGCAACTGAAAATATACAAGGGTAGCTTGGGCTTGGTTATTTCTACTTAATCCTCAAACTGCATCACGGACACGGACAAGAGAGGCACACCACTGCTGTGTTTGTGTACTCTCTTGTCTCTGTCCTGCGCGCAGTGTCTGGATTAATTACGAAAGTTTACTCTATAACTTAATGTTAAGCACTGAAGTGGCCTTGATGTTCAACTTGCACATTAATAGTAAGAAAAGAAGGACAGGGAGGTTAGCCAGTTCTCAGACCAGCTGGTTACCCTGTAATAATAGATTAAACACTACAGTAAAAGAGACTACTAATTCGTGCATAATCTTGCATTCTGAATGTATAATGCAATCAAACGGGGCTGTATTCATGCACACATAAATGTGTACACATCAAACAATATGAGTGCTTTTCACCCTTTAGAATATGTATTTATATATATGTCTGGTAACTATTACAACCATGGAACCCAATTTCTTCATCATTAGGCTCTGCTGGTGCAATTCATTTTTTTCTAAACCGCATGTTTAGAATGTTTAGACTAAATACCCCATATGTAGTGACACTCATAATTGGAACTGCTGTCATTGCGTTTGTAATGCTGTTGAGGTAATTTTTCTAAGTCCAGATTACACCCTGCAAACGTGATTCATACAATGCTCGTTGAGCATCAAGTTTACGTTAGCTGTGTCAACAGTGGTGTTTATACACATGCATATATTTGCAGGCTACCAGTGCCCTGACTGACTGACCACTGCCATCACTACGACAGATCCCCCATGACCTTTGCTGAATTTGACGGAATAAATTTGACTAAAGGCAATCATATTGACTGTCATTATTTTGTAGCATATGGTGCGATTGCATGGGCGTCTCTCCGCCTCAGTGGAGCTGTGGCTATAGGCTCAACTACTAACCCAAAGGTCACGGGTTCAATGCCGGCTGCAGCGGACACATTTTGGTGGAGGCGTAATTGTAGAGGTACGTGTACTGTGCAGTGTCAGTGCACGTTGAAGAACACCACATGGTGAAAATTTCTAGCGACCTCCTCTACATTGTTTCTCATTCGTATTGTGGTTTTTGGGCGTAAAGCCCCAGATAGTATGCATATGTGCGTCACTGCACCTAAAAATAAGTGTCATTTGATATATACTAATGTTATTGTACAACTGCTGTGGACAATCTATGAATGTTGACTCTCGTCAAAATGGACATCCTCTAAATATTGTAAATGATATTGCCAAATATTACATCAATATTGTCTGTGGAACTGACGTGGACATCATATGAAGGTCCACTCTGTTCAAAATGGACATCCTCTAAATATTGTATAAAAAATAAATTACCTTTTGTGGGCATCCATTGAAGATAAAAATATCATATAGTTGATATTTATTTGATGTCTACTGGACCTTACAAGGTTGGCTGGGTCAGTTCTCATTTAATATCAGGTCCAACAAAAAGGAGAAATTTACACTTCACGACAGTGGATAAAAAGCTGTCCTTCACTGCAACACAGTGGTGCAGCATGACGAGCAGCATGTCATCTGCACCTCGTAGCGTCAGGGCATCGAGGTGCCCATTCTATTCAGAAAACTAAACAAATAAAAATAATGAGCCCTGTGAAGAAATTCATGCCGCATTCTGGTTGAAAACCATGATCAATGTTGTTTTCGAAGTAGCCGTGTTGCAGGCAAAAGCTCCGCCAGAAGTGCGATTGCGCAAATTGCTGGTGCAACTGCCAATCAGAGGTTCACATGGTTCTCGTGTTCAGTCAGACTGTCCTTCAATGATTTTCTTATATTCTCTGAAAGGAAGGGTAAGTCATGACCCACTGACGATCCAGAATTAAGCTTGCCACATGCTGTCTGCGCGACGCTACTCTAATGCAGTGAATACCCGTCTTGTTTTCAACTGATCACGAGAGCACCCTTTCTTCTCGATTATTATTTTTTGCACTGGCAAAAGCATTTCTCTGTTAACTCATTATTACTATCGCTACATTGCATTGCCTTCTGGCTCCCAAGGCTCATTGCTTCTATAGATATGCAGGAAAATCAGAAATCGGAATAGGCACATGGCACCCAAAGCTTTATATGTAGTCAGATTGGTGCTAACCACCCTTTCCATTTGTGTATATAAATATACATTGTGAACAGGGCCACTAAATCCTTCACAATATGCAGTATCTCTAAATAAAGAGTTCGAAAATAGGAGGTTTTATTGTATTTATGTGCTGGTTCAGTGATGGTGACGTTATGCCAGCCACAAATGCTTCTTGCAAGCACTGTTATGTGCCAAGGTGGTTGGTGGTGTTATGGATGTTTTAGTGTTCAATGTATAAATATTTGGTTGTGTTTACACATTTTGTGTGCTAAAGGAACCCCACGCTGGTAGTCTGCACCACACGCAAATAAATACTGTGTTTGAAACATGAGCTGTTTTCTTGTGAGATCGAAGGTTTTTTCCTTCATGCAGGCTCTGTAATGTGTGCATTTTTAACAGCTCATACAGTTACAGTGCGTAGAGTTCTCTTTGAGAAGAGTGAAAAAATGTTTTTTCTAATTAAATGTATGTAAGGAGAGGTTGCAGTAAATCTACAAAAAAATTAATCAAGAAACTTGCTTCCATCGAAACACAGGCGAGCAGCTCTGGGGCACGTAAAATGAATAATGCGTTGTGGGCTAATACATTTTAAAAGTGGTTACTTCTAGATATAATGTGTATTAGTGTGACGGAGCCCCCATAAGCAACTGCAGATTAATTTCAAGAGCTGACGCTCTTGCAAGAAACACAAGTCCAAAATATGGGCACTTTTACATCTTGTATTGTCGAAATGCAACTAGTTTTGATGAATGAATGTGCAAACCTTAGCTGAGCATGAAAGCTTCTTAAGTGTTGCACCTCCTATGGCAACTGCCAGATTAAGCTGCTATGCTCTACAATGCATGTCCAATACCCAGACAAGGCTGTCGCATTTCGAGTGGGGGAACAGCACCCAGTCACCGTGGTGGAAGTTAATGTGCCGTATTTTACTGCGGCACACGTCTTGTAACTTTAACGTGATACGAGCAAATAAAGGTCTGGCTTCTATGTTTGTTTTCTTTATCAGCACTATACCACTACAGTGGCTAATTATGTTGTCCTGCACGTCTTCTCTGTTTAAATGTGATCATTTTCATGTTAAGCTCACATACTTGCTTCCTCTGCGACTGCTCGTGTGTGTCTTCTCACTTTTTTATTGTATATTTGTTCTATGTGCTTTAGGTGCTTACTTTCATGTTGACGAGTCAACATAAAAATATGATCTATACGTCTACATCTACTGATAAAATTTAATACCACCTTTACAATAATTGTAAAGGTGGTATTAAATTTTACAATAATTGTAAAGGTGGTACATTTAAGAATGTACCACCTTTACAGTTTAGAGAGCCTACGTATTATTAACGTCGTATGCACTTTTCTCTTAGACGAAAAGCACAAGCCGCAAATGATTTCGCATATACGTGCTCTCAACACCAAATACATTGCAGAAATATCTGTTTTCCAAAACTGCTTCAGTTGACCTTTATAATGATAAATATATACTGCCACGTTATATCAAGAAAGTGCACGAACATAAACGCACATGTAATGTTCGAACATGCGTAATGCGCACACTTACATGAGCGAGAAGATAAAGCTCGTGAACGGCCATTATGTTAACGTGCGTGGCATATGGCTGCCGTATATGATTGCGCGAAATCGTGCAGCCCGAAGGTGCTTTCAATTGTGGAGCCCTTTAGGGGCCTCGACTATCGTCGCTTGGCCTAACGCAAGCAAAACCATATAACAAATTGAAAAGATGAAGCAAGTGAGAAATAGAAAGAGATAGAAAAGGAAGAAAGATAGAAAGGGCAAGAGAAATATATCAAAGTATAGAGAAGAAAAAGACAGAAAAAACTGAAGAAGAAAGAAACAGAGGAGAAAAGGAAGCTCAAGAGAAACAAAGCAGACTTATTCCCAGCCCTGAACTTCCTTCAGGCTTGCTGTATGTGTAGTTTTGTGTGCTAGAGACCTGCGCTCCTACTTCAGTCTGGCTCTTAGCTGGGGTGCTGTGCTTACAGAAAGCATGGACACCATGAGGCTGATTTTAAATGCGTTCTCTGACAGCACTCCGCCCAGCCTCGCCCTGGTTGTCTCGGGATTCCACTTCCGGTTGCAAAAGCGATCGGACGTGTGTATCATGAGCTCCGTAGGAGCGGCATCGGCGGCTCAGCTAAGCCGCGGTTCCAGGATTGAAATGCCCCAGGATTATGCTGTTATTTTGCCCCCTCTGCCGACTGGGTATGTGGTTCAGAACACTGTTTTTCTGCCTGCGGATGTAAAAGGAAGACCTTATCATGCGAAAGACTTTCACGAGCCACTTTTTTGACGTGTTTAGCCCACTAAGGTTCTTGAGCTCGGCGCATATAAAATGAACCACGTGTGGGCGGTGACGTGCAGAAGCACTGACGGTGTAAAGAAATTTTTAACTGATCCGCAATTGACTGTGAAAGGCCTCAAATGCATGGTGATCGACCCAAGCCACCGCGGCGTCCGTCTGAAGCTGCATTGGTTACTCTACCACGTATGAGAGAGGACGTATGAAATGCATTGACCCCCTACGGGACGGAGCTTCACGTAGGAATGGATAAGTGGCGAATTGACGGCCACACCCAGTAGAATACCATGACGAGAACAGGGACGCTCCGGCTGAAGGCTAACGTTACGCTGGACGATATACCTGACCAGTTACGAGTTGGAGGAGAGCTCGCACTTATTGTGGCAACCGGAAGAGCGCCGCAATGTTTGCGCTGCCAGCAGATTGGCCACATTAGGAGGGACTGTCGAGTCCCGCGGTGTGACACTTGCAAGCGTTTCGGACATGCCTCTGGGAACTGCACAAAGACGTATGCGGCAGCTACACTGAACACCGGGAGCATGGATAAATCTGAGCTCACTATGGACGAGGCCGAAGCAGAAGAATCGGTAAAATCGAAAACGGCTTGTGAAGGAAAACCACCTAGTGCAGCAGGCATGACGCGATTGCAGAAAGAACCGCCAAAGCCAACTGAGAGTGGGGGAGTGAAACCTATCGCGGATGCATCGGCGAAATCACAGGTAACTTCTGCAGAAAAAAAATTCAGTACAGGAGGCGTGATGGACGAGAAAGAAGCAGAAAAAACAAGTGAACGTGCGTGTATGCAAGCGGCCGCAGAATCATTGACGAGCGCAAAGGAGACCGATGTTTTAAGCAACGCAACCGCTGCAACAGATGAGAGCAAATCATCTACTCAAACTGTCCAGGAACCTGCCGAGGGTGCTGCCATGGTGTGGCCCGACGTTGAGGAACCAGGTACGGGAGGGAAACGACCACGAGACGCAGCCTCAACAGAATCAAGTCATATAAGCAATCAAGAACCGCCACCGGAATTAAGCAGCTCTCCTTCGGAAGCAGCGACTGGCGGTGAAATATAATATGACAGAATTAAGGGGGAAAGAGGGCGGGAAAACAGGCCATTTGACAACACATTACGTGCTGCCTTCTACCAAGAAGATGCACCAGACGACTAAATAGGCGGAGTTCGGCTAAGACGGTATGGTGAGCAGCTACTTGTACTAAAAAAAAAAATGTCTGAAACTTAAACGAGCAATGCGATTTGCCAGCTTAAATGTACGCGGGTTAGCTTCAAGAAGCCGGCAGTACCAGTTGAGTAGGCTGTTTTCGGAGCATGACTTGGATGTGATTGCTGTGCAGGAAACTAAAATAGCGACAGAGAAAGATACCGATCATATGACGTTACCTTTTGGCTCAATGTATAACATCTGTGTATCCCTTGCTGATGGCTTATCAGGAAGGTGTGCGCTCTTCATACGACGATTGATAGGCGTGTTTGAAAGAAGTGTAGCAAGCAGGGATAAAGGACGCTCTACGTAGTGTGTGATTTTTCTTTCTTGAATTTCGAAACCGCGTCATATGCGTTTATGCTCCAAACCGAAACAGTTAAAGGAAAGTTTTCTTTGAAGAAATAAGTAACTTACTAGAATGTGACGAATATGTAGTCCTTTTTGGTGATTTTAACTGCGTTTGTAGAAAGGATTGATTGATTTGTGGGGTTTGTGGGACCCCGGATTGTGCATTCGTTTATCGAGAACTCAAGTTCTGATTGACGTCCCATTCGATTCTCCGATATTTCGAACCTATAGCTTCCCCAAAAGTGTAATCGGATGCTAACGGTGTTTGTGTTGGTGTTGTTTTGCTTCAGCATGGTAATACCAAAGAACATGTCGTGGCATATGCGAGGTTTAGCAAGACTGAGCGTAACTACACTGTTACAGAAAAGGAATGTCTTGCAGTGGTTTTCGCAGGACAATGCTTCAGGCCATACCTCTAAGGATGCTCCTTCACTATCGTGCAGACGACCATTCCCTGTACTGGCTCATCAATCTACGCAATCCATCTGGTCGACTTGCATATTGGGCACTTCTTTTACAAGAGTACGACTTTGTGGTTGCATATGAAAGTGGTCGCTGGCATGCTGATGCAGATTGCCCTTGTTGGCTGCCGCTTCTCATGACGGAATGTGATGTGGAAAATTTCGACGAGAACATCACATCGTCGGAGCCAGGATTTTTTGACCAGAATGCATTTAGCACAGAGCAGCAGAAGGACGGTGCTTTGCAGGCAGTCCTTGCTAGCAGACGCAATTCATCGGCCACTCGTTTTTGCAGTCACGACGGGCTACTGTACAAGAACTATTATACTACAGGTTCGGAATGCCTCCTGGTAGTGCCGAAGAGTCCCCGCCTCTCCATTTTACAAGCTATGCATCACGATCCAACATACGGCCATCTAGGAGCAACGAGGACTCTACCAGCTTTAGGAAAGGTTTTACTGGCCTAACACGTCAGACTACACAACAATACGGGTCTAAGTGCAATGAAGGTCAGCGTTGCAAGCATCCTACAAGTACCCCTTTTGGTAGATGACATCCTGTGCCACCACCAAGAACTTCATTTGAACAAAATGGAATTGACCTTCCTGGCACCTTTTCATGGTCTTCAAACGAAAATGGTCTGATTGTCGTGTGTAGGGATAGTCTGATTTTATACTACGAGATGGCTGTTATACCGTTGGCTATTACTCAGGATGTGTGCTTCTTTATGCTAAGCTCTGTGATTCTCCTACAAGAACCTCCTAAAGTTAGCATTTGGGGCTGTCGACGCCAGTTCATGGCAGACCTGGTCGAAGAGATGCTTTGTCTATTTGCTTCATGCTTTCAACACTCTATGCTCTATCAAACTCAAACAAATGGTCTTGCTGTATGCAAAAACACCACTCTCACACATGTGCTATCCATGTTTGATGCATCAGACTACCCAAATTGGGACGATATTCTGCCTTTCATTACTCTCATTACACCGCACTGCATGAAACCACTGGCTACAGTCCCTTCTTTCTTCTTTTTTCTAGACTGCCACGCTATACACTCCACATGTTTTTCCCACTTCTAGGTTGCGATCATCTCTGCATTTCTGAAACTGTGTGCCGTGCAAAAGAGGCCCGAAAACTTGCCCATTTGCACACTTTTGCTTCGTAAGAATGTTTGAAGGTACGGTTCGACCGACGGCACCAACAGGTCACATACGAACACGGTGGCTTGGTGCGGCTTTGGACTCCAGTAGGAGAAAGTGAATTATGTGTAAAATTGCTGGCAGGCTATGTTGAACCGTATGTCAACATTTATGTTCTCAAATATATATGTAGCGCCATCATCACCATCATCATTTCTTCATCACCGCGCCGCGCCTCTCGCGCAGCTGATGCTAGCTCGAGCTGCGCGAGAATTAGAACGAGCTTCTGGCCTGGCGGTTTGGACGCTGGTAGCCGACGTGGCTCCGCTTCAGGCCTGCAATAAAGTGGCGAGATCGGCACGGCCCCATCGGCCGCCTTCGACGTCATCTCACGTCTCTCTTCTCTCGCCGCTACATATATTTTGAACAGTGCCACTAAAATCCTTCAAAATATGCACGAGTATATTGAAGCAAACTGTTTGAAAGAATGAGGTGTTATTGTACCTATATTTTGGTCTGATCAAAAATTTCAAGTTGTTAAAGGTGTAATGCAATTTCTTGATGTTTCTCTTTTGTAAGAAACGGTGGAAGATCATCTGTCTTGTCTGTTCTGTGCAGCTCTAGGGTCATCCAGCCACCAGGTAACTAAGGACAATGAGAATAGACATCGTGGATCAGCCGACACTGCCACTGCGACTATGATTCTGACCACTCGTTTCATCTGAAAGTGCACATGAGAGTTCACACAGGAGAGCGGTCATTTCAGTGCCATCTGTGTCCACGGAACTTCTCACAGAGAGGCCATTTTGTAGTTTACATACGTGCACACAAGGTTGACCGGCCACATAAATGCCCGTTATGTCCTCAGGTGTTTGTGTCAAAAAGCAACCTTAACAGGCCCTTGTGCAAACACAAATGCAATCGATGTCGTGTACATTGATCACTTCGCATGCTTCAAAATTGTAACAATTCTTGTATTCTTTTGTCAGAGTTTACATAGTGCATTTTTCTGTTGACACAGCTTGCTTCTGGGTGCATAAAGCTCCTTGGGATTTTACAATACTATTATTGAAACTTGCTGGCCTTTCTGATCTTACCGTTGATTCTTCACTTTGCTTCTATTGCCTTTCATACACCGGTACTTCTAGCGCTGTCAGTAGTGTTCCTCGGTGCACGCTACTGGAACCCTTTAACACTATTTGAGCCATTCGCTTCTCAATAATGAAGTGTGGAATGAAGGACAGACCACGTCTCTCAGAGTCACCATAAAATGCAAGGCAAACAACAAATATCTCAGCCAAGGTTTCAACGCAGTAAAGTGATTACATACAACAAACAACACCCAGTCACCGTGGTTGAAGTTAATGTGCCGTCTTTCACTACGGTGCATGACTTGTAACATTAACGAGGTGCGAGCAGATAAAAGTCTGCCGACTATTGTTGTTTTCATTATAGGTACTGCACTACTACAGTGGCTAATTGTATTTCCATACACCTCTGTTGTGTTTAAAAGCAATCACTTTCATGTTAAGCTCACAAATTTGCTTTCTCTGGGACTGCATGTGTGTGTCTTCTCACTTTTTTATTGTGTAATAATTGTTCAATGTGCTTTCCAGTCTTGTTGCATACATAGTACATGTGTGCTTCGTTACTGCAGTTAAGCATTTAGCAATTTTTTTCCAAGTGTGTCAACTCGTTTGCATTTTTTCCTTTTTTACAATCCGACAAAAGCTATGGGTTTTTCGTGTGCCTATTCATGACTGACATTTGATACAATTATTATGTGACAATATAGTCATTAAATTTATTTATGCCAGATTTACTATGATCAGTGAGCTTTTCTTATTGCCCAATAAAACATTTATTGTCTTACCAGTACTGCCATTGTGTTGTTCATTTGAACCTTGGCAGACTTTTCCTTACCTCTATCTGCCGAAGCTTATTAAGAGTTGGGAATATTTTTATAATGATAAATCGAGAGACAGTTTTTCCAGAAAGCAGGCTTATAGTGGTTTCATGTGCTCAGCAATCAGATGTGCCATATTGAAAATGAGCAGTTATAAAACAAGTGGGAATGTGTGATTTTTATTGTCTAATCGGCCATTTCATTCTGAAAGATGTGTCTCCATGAAAAAGTCTGGAGTAAAGTGAACTAATCAGCATTGTTATAGTACCAGGAAAGTTCACTAAATATTTTGGTTTTACAAAGAGCGATAACTTGTAGCTTCAGAGTATGTATTTTTATTGAATAAGGAGTAAAGATACCTTACTGTAATTATCAAATCCAAGCCCAGCTATTGTTTATTCCTAAGTCATTATGATCTTCTTCCAGAGCCCATGAAGTCGCTGTGAAATTGCATATGAAATATGAGAAAATATGCGAATAGTGACCCTGGAGCATCTCACAGACCATCCTAGCTATTTCTCCAAGGTTTGTGCAGTAATAGTCCCATGCAGATTCGAATGTGTTTTCAGCAAATTACTCTTACATGTCATGCAATGTTTAACTGAATGTGCGAAACATAGTGATTTCTAAGTTTTTTTGGGCATTAGTTGGTTAGGAAACAATTTCCAATGGTTGCAAAATTTATTCATAAAAACATTGCTTACTCTAACTTCACAGGCGGATTCCCGAACAGCTTTTGAAAATACAGTGTTTTGACAACTGAGAAATGTTGCATTATTTCATTGTTTGTAACATTATTGCTTTTTTTATTTTTCAGTTCCTGTCACAGAATGTAAAAGCAATCTGAGGGCACTGTTGGATGAACAACACCGCATTTCAAATTTTGTGTTAATTGCTGTATTATATAAGTTTTAGATAGTACCACCATTGCATTTATTACTGTGATTGGGTCATTTTATTCATTTTCTATTGACTTGTCTTTTATCAGTTGTCTATGCATTTTATATGAAGTGTCATGTGATTGATCTTTTCTTTATTAGGCTCACTTGTCTGTACTTTTCATAAGATCTACTAGATTCACGTATGGATGTGTGAGCCAGTTTGATGTATTTTGTTTGTTGTGGGCATGCTTAGTATGGTCTAAATGGTGATACTTGCAAGGGCTTTGATTACAGTAGTTAAGTATTATTCAATCTGGTCAATAAAGAAAGACAAACGTATGATAAAATTTTTTATAGAAAGCTCTACATGTTTACTTTTTTTAATTTTGCATTTTATATGCTTCATTTCATGTTTTTGGCATCTTTATCAGATGGACCCACTGTTTTACTTTCTCAGCTTCATTGGTTAGACTGAAGTTATAGATTAAATTGTTTTATAGTATATTTTGTGATAGGAACATGGATTTAGTGATTTTGGTACTTTCAATTCATTGTAGTTGAGAATCCAAGCAGAAATGTGGCATGGAGTATATACACTTAAATTAAATGTAATAGAAGGAGAATGTATGCCCTAGTTATGAAATTTGCTCGACATCGTTTGGTTACTGAGGTAGAGTTGAAATGTGCTGTGATGTTATTACTGAAAAAGGCCCCGCGACACTTCTTTAGCAAGGTGAGAAAAGGCTGGGTTTCGATAAGCAAAGCCGCTGAGAAGATGAGATTCAGAAATTATTGCATAGCATGCGATAGAATTTACTGCTCTCAAAGTCATCCAGAGATCGCTCTCTTGTTTCTTAACGAATGATGCCGTAAACTGGAATGAACAAGCATTCAAGAAAGATCCTTGTCATTGGCTGATTTAAGCACCTCGAGCTGCATATTTACGGAGGTCACCACAGAATGACAAAATGTGCTCACATTTGCCTGGAATAGCACTGAAACTAAATCATGATTTAGAAGGAAAAAAGAAAGTAAAGAAAGCACTCAAGGTCATGATGGGCACTGATTGAGGCACTTGCTTTATTCTCATACCCTCCTGCATCATTTTCTAGCCCACTCGCTGGTACTAAATGCTCCAGAAAGTGCTTAAAGCATGCGGCAAGCTCCTGTAACCATGTTTGTACTCGGCGCATTATTAAAATTTATAACAGTTCATTCGGGATGGAATAAACTGCTTGAATTAAGGCATTTGTTGCTTACTTGCAAAACCCTTGCAGAGCTTCATTAAGTTAAAAGATGACAGGATAGTATTCAGATGTCATTGATGGTAAAGCCACCCTTAATATCTTCTCGCCTAATATTGCATAAAACCTGGTAAGCTTTAATCTCTGTAGATTTTGCTGCATTTCTATTCTTTTCAGTGATATACTTGTGCACTGGACAAATTTAATTGGTGCTTGTACTGTGCTCTCTATTTGAAAAGTGCCATAAAGACCTAATGAGTGAAGAACCGGTTTATTATTATTATTGTAATATCTATTCAATAATTTCATGAGCATTTTAACGTTATGAACATCGCAGCTACATTGTCATAAGAATGAAAGCAAAAATACTTGAGCACTTAGATTTTATATGTGCTTAGTAAAGAACTCGAGTGATAAAAAAAGCCTCCTTATAAGATGTTCTTGTTGTTTGTGAAAATGAGTGAAGTTATTTTATCTTTATTAGGTTTTTTAGGTAAAGAAATTAAAACTATTTCCACACCTGTGCAATTTGAGTAAACAGTGGAGATGGCAAAAGGTAAACACAGATTGAGATCTTTTCTCTTCTCCTTCCTTGGTTGTTTCTTCCTTTATCTTTTTTTTCACCTCCATTTTTCTTCCTTGTCTCTTTTCCTATCTTCTTCTATGTTGCCCTCTTTTTTCTCCACTTAACTCTCACATCACTCTGTGTCTTGCTCAGTTCCCTTTCCCATTTCTCGCTATGCTGCACATGGTTATGCCATTATCATTTCCTTTTCCCATTTTTTTTTGTTAAACTTCACTATGTGTGTTTGTGCTATTCTTTGAGATGTTTGGAACATACTGGCTTTCTGTGGAGCTGGTCACATAAACTGGCACAGCGAAACACTAAAAGAGCTGTGCTGTTTAAAGTGATGCAGAATTTACCTGTCCTATCACTTTTTTTTTGCAGCACTGGGGTGGTTCACACATCCAGCAAGTAAATGCGGTGAGAAGTCGCAACATGGACGCCGTTACCACTGTAACTCGTGTAACTATGAGACTGATAAAGTGTCTCATATGAAAAGGCATGTCAGGGTTCACACAGGCGAGCGGCCGTTTCAATGTCACTTGTGTCCTCAGAGCTTCTCGGTCAAATCCACTTTGTTAGTTCACCTGCGCACCCACACAGGCGAGCGACCACACAAGTGCCACCTGTGTTCCCGGAGCTTCTCTCACAAGTCCACGTTGAAAAGGCATCTACTCTCGCACACAGGTGACCGACCATTCAAGTGCCCGATATGAACAATAGACGTTTGTGTGGAAAAGCAACATCAGCAGGCACTTGCGCTGGCACAAATGCATGTGAACTGTTCAGTAAGACTTCTTTTAGCTCCTCTTTTCAAAGATGTGACCCTGTAAGCTTGACATAGTTTTTACAAGACTCTGACAGTGCTAAATATTCTTTGGAGACTCTGGGGATAACTCTATAAGTTACGTCACACCACTGATTCCTGACTGTGACGTCCATATTTCAGGGGGAGGGGGGCTAAGTGTAGCATTGACAGCGTACTTAGACTCAGGTTGTATTCAAATACCTTAAGTAGTAAAATTTAAAGCTGAGTGCATCGTTGAAGTTGCCTTGTAGTCACACGATTGTTTCAGCTTGTAAAATCTCAGCAGTTAATAAATGTAGTTACGAAAACAATGTACACTCAGAACCACAAATGCAGACACCTGTATCATTATGTTGCTGGGATTGTTTTCTTGCTTCTAAACTCCTGTTCATAAATTAATTTTCTAGTGCAATGCGTGTCTTGTGTGCTTTTATTTCTTTCATATAGCTTCCTTGTTTACATGTACTTTTGGCCGAAGAGCACATGAAGGTACTTCTTCACCGAACGTATTGCTGGTTTCCTAATTGAACAAAAGCAATGTTTGCTTCAGACTAGCGCTACGCTTTTCTATAGAAAAGCCAATGCAGTTCTGAGCCAAAGCAATTTAGAGGTATCATAATCAGAAGCAATCTGTGTCATGTTAGTGTAAACACTTTTTCTTTGCTTCCAGTTTTCGGTAACATTTGCACCAGGACATGTCAGGCCTAGTTATTTATCGTGTTCTTTTATTGTCTTGCATTGGTCTTGATGTCATTTTTCACTTTGCCTTCAATACAAGATGGAGCTTTATATTGTGATTCCTGTGATTGATTTCAATGTTCTTTCTCGTGTTCAATGTGCAGCTGCCGGACAGTCTTTATTACCTACAAATAAATCTCTGGATTGAAATTCATTGGAGGGCTCCTTTTAAAATTTGCGCTGTTTTTACGAGATCTCAATATCTTTGTGGTATTTATGTTTTTATAGTTTGTATTTCTGAGTTGTTTAATTATGTTACATTGCAGAATTTTTCCATATGAATGCTTTTTTGTTTTCATCAGTTACCTAAACACAGTGTTGCAAAATAATTGTTTATTTATTTATTTAGTATACCTCAAAGGTCCCAGTCGGGGTATTACATGAGGGATGGGCATAATTAGCAAGATATTAACGATTCAATCACGGTCTTGAATACATGTGGGTCGGAGTGGTGCATGGCGAAGGCAGGCAAGTTGTTCCAGTCCCGCGTGGTTGCAACAAAAAGGAGCGAAGGTGGGCAGTAGTTTGTGCTGGGGGTGGATAAACGGCTCGGGGATGGTTTGTACGGCTGGATAATCGATGAGCAGGCAAGATGGCTGGAACGTGGAAAGGAGCGTGATAACAATTATGAAAAAGACAGAGCCGAGATATATGGCGACGAGATTCTAGGTTGTTGAGGTGCCCACGAGTTTTAAGTTCGGGAACGCTGGAATGATAAGAGTACACAGAGTAGATGAACCGAGCTGCACGGTTTTGTACAGATTCGAGAAGGTTAGATAGATTAGATTGATGAGGGTCCCAAACCGAGCATGCGTACTCCAATTTAGGGCGAACAAATATGGTGTAAGCTAACAACTTCACTGATGAGGGAGCAAGTTTTAGATTCCTACGAAGAAAACCCAGCGCACGATTAGCGGAGGATGCTACGTTGTTAACGTGAGTGGACCAGGTGAGGTTGCTTGAGAGCCAAAGTTCTGAGCCAATGACAACTATATTAAGAAGTCTGTCGTAACACGTTTTGTTGTGGGAATCTACACTCAAGATATAAAATAGGCTCAACTTCATTTGGTTATTGAAGCTATAATTGATGTATTCTTTGGTATAATTAAAGTATAGGCTTGAAAGCTATTCATAACAAGCTGCTCATGATCAAACTGCACTTGATGTCTTCCAGCCTAGAGCTTACTCCTAATCTCATATACTTTCCTTGGCATCTTCTTAGTGCAATTGTGAAAACTGCTAGAGTAACTGCCAATCAGAGGTTCACATGCATCTCGAGTTCTGTCATATTGTCCTTTATTGATTTCTTCATATTCCCTGAAAGAAAGGGTAAGTGATGAGGCTCTGACAATCTAGAAGCATGCGACATGCTGTCTGCGCTTTGCTACTATAATGCAGTGAATACCCATCTTCTTTTCAGCTGATCACGAGAGCACCCTTTCTTCTCTATCAATATTTTTTTTGCACTGGCAAAAGCATTTCTCATTTAACTAATTATTACTATCGCTACATTGCATTGCCTTCTGGCTTTCAAGGCTCATCACTTCTATGGATATGCAGGCAAATTAGAAATCGGAATAGGCACATGGCACCCAAAGCTTTATATGTAGTCAGATTGGTGCTAACCACCCCTTCCATTTGTGTATATAAATATACATTGTGAACAGGGCCACTAAATCCTTCACAATATGCAGTATCTCTAAATAAAGAGTTCAAAATAATGAGGTTTTATTGTATTTATGTATTGGTTCAGTGATGGTGACGTTGTGCCAGCCAGAAATGCTTCTTGCAAGCACTGCTATGTGCCAAGGTGGTTGGGAATGTTATGAATGTTTTAGTGTTCAATGTATAATTATTTGGTTGTTTTCATACATTTTGTGTGCTAAAGGAACCCCTGCTGGTAGTCTGCACCACACGCAAATAAATATTGTGTTTGAAACATGAGCTATTGCGAGATCCAATGTTTTTTCCTTCATCTAGGCTCTGTAATGTGTGCATTTTTTACAGTTCATGCAGCATAAAGTTACATTGCATAGAGTTCTGCTTGAAAAGAGTGAAAAAATGTTTCTGTTCCAGTAAATCTGGAAAAAAGTTTAATAAAAAAACTTGCTTCCATCGAAACACAGGCGAGCTGCTCTGCTGCTTGGCAAATAAATCATGTGTTGTGGACCAATACCTATTTAACGTGGTCATTTCTAGAAATAATGTGTCTTAGTGTGATGGAGCCTCCATAAGCAACCGTAGATTGATTTAACGAGCTGACACTCTTGCAGTAAACACAAGTCGAAATATATAGGCACTTTTACATCTTGTATTGTTGTTAATGCAACTGGCTTTGATGAGTGAATGTGCAAACCTTCGCTGAGCATGAAAGCTTCTTAAGTGTTACACCTCCTATGGCAACTGACAGATTAAGCTGCTATGCTCGACAATGCATGTCCAATATCCAGCCAAGGCTGTCGCATTTTGAGCGGGCAACAGCACCAAGTCACCGTCGTCGAATTTAATGTGTCGTCTTTTACTGTGCCACATGTCTTGTAACCTTAACGTGATACTAGCATTAAAGGTCTGGCTTCTTTTGTTGTTTTCGTTATCGGCACTACACTATTACAGTGGCTAATTGTATTGCCATACATAACTGTTGTGTTTAAATGTGATCATTTTCATGTCAATCTCACAAATTTGCTTTCTCTGGGACTGCATGTGTGTGTCTTCTCACTTTTTCACTGTATATTATTTGTTCTATGTGATATTTTCATGTTGACGAGTCAACATAAGAATAAGATTTTACGTCTACGTCTATCGATAACATTTAATCGGCATCCTCATAATGTGCAATCTTTACAGTTTAGAGAACCACGAATTATTAACGTCGTATGCACTTTTCTCTTAGATGAAAAGCACACGTCGCAAATGATGTCGCATATACAAGCTCTCAACATCAAATACATTGCAGAAATTTTTGTCTTCCAAAACTGCTTTAATTGTCGTTTTTAATGACAAATATGTACTGGCATGTAATATCTAGAAAGTGCTCGAACATAAATGGATGTGTAACGTTAAGAGTTTGTGTAATACGCACACTTGCATCAGCGAAAAGATAAAGTGCGTGAACGGTGGCATTGTTTTGGGACGTTAAACCCCAAGAATTATTAGCATCAAGACCCCAGAGATATTTTATGTATAACGATAACAGTAATGTGTAGCTTTTTCTGTTTATGTACATGGAGCAATATATGCTTTTTTTATAGGTTACATTTTTGTGAAAATAATCTGCATTGTACACTTAGTAGTTTGCATGTGCATGCATGCTTTTGTATCCACCCACATTTTCAGCCACTGTAACATTGTAGGATTGCATGCAAGTTGTGCAATGAAATTTCAGATTAGCAGCTGTAATGAACATTGTGATTGTATGTATGCATCCCTAAAAATATTCTCAAAAGGAGACTGATTTCAACAACAATTTTTACATGTTACACCACAACCAAATTATGTAGTAAATCTTGATCGTTGTGGGAAGTCACTCGTAGAACGCAGCCTACACCAGGTCGCTAATATTTCGAGTAAAAAATTGGAAAAACAATTCTGCTGCACAGAGCTGAACACGCTTGGGCCACTCACAGGATGTGATGGCTCGTTCGGGGCTCGATAAAACCACAGTAAATCCCACGACCTCTTTCAAACGATTACGGGGGATTACTTCATGTTACTGCGCTCACAACTCTATGGCCGCGGAACCTGTACGTCAGCCATGTTGTTTGTTGCATTGTCTAGGCCTCTGGCCACATCCGCCGAACACGCTTCCTTGGCTAATGGCTAAATCATACAAATTGCTACACCGTGTATTTTAAAATAAAATACTTACAAAAACGTAACTTTTTATGACACAAAGTACGCTGCGAGAGCACTGTTAAAAGTGTGAAGGTTTTCATGTAAACCACGTGTAAACAGCCCTTTTTTTTGAGCTGCCATGACGACTTGCCATTGGCTCGCTGAACGCAGCGGAGGCAAGCCCCAGTTGACATTGTTCTACAGAGGCTAGAACGCTTTTCTAGTGTCCGGAACGGCGGAGGATTCGCTCGCAGGATTTCAAGCTGGATGGTTGTGCCCTCGCGATCTCCGACGTCAGCGTAGCTCCCGCCGACTGGTTCGCCCTCCGCGGTCTCCTGACGCCGTGCAGCTCTCGCATTATGGCGCCCCGCCCTTGGACTGCTTCGACCGGATCCCCGCTTTCCTATCTCCTTCTTTTTTCCGTCGCTTGCCTGTCTTCCTCTCCGTCTATTTTCCTTCTATTCTTTTTATCCCTCCTTCCCCCCACCCCTATAAGGCGCTGCGCCGTGTCGCCTGAAGGCAGACAAAAATTAGGTGCCTTTTTCCTCTTCATTCTAACCACTACCACCACCCACGGCGGAGTATTGGTGTAACATTTCTTGATCCTGTGGGTAGGTGGCGCTGCCGCTCCCTGGCACGCATTCAGCGCGGGCGCTTGCGCGCGCTATCCTGCCGTTCTACACCTTGGTAAATGAGCGGTGCCGCAACAGAGAAGGCCTACAAGAACATTTTCGAATACAAGAATATTTTCGACCCGTGCCCGTGCTCAACCTGCTGGGGTGTTCTTGGCTGAGGATTGAGTGGTTTTAACTTTCTGTCTTATAGTCCAATTCTATAGTTTATCTGTTTCTGAGTCTAACCATATCTCTAGTGCTCATGTCTACTACTTCTCCTGGCCAGGCGCGATCCGCCTGGTCAGCGTCCCTGCCGTCTAATGAATTACCGCTAGACTCCTTTTTCCGCAGTGGTATCGACAGCATTCCCGTAGCACTGGTACCTACAAATGGAGGCTTCATCAGACTTACAAACCGTCAGGTGGTTCGAAAGGAACTTAAGACAACTTCGAACCATTTCCAGACCATCACAGATGTGCGCCCATTTGGGCGAGGAGGTATCGTGTGTAGGTCGCCGGATCAGACCTGCGTGCAGGATATTCTCAAATGCACCTCCTTTGCTGCTACCCCGGTGAGTGCTTTTTTTCCGCCTCACCTTGCATGTACCAAAGGCCTTGTACGGGGAGTCGACTCCAAGCTGAAGTCCAGCTGAGACCCTAGACAGGCTCTCTGGAGCAGGCGTAATTTCAATTTACCGGTGTAATCGCTTAGTCGATAAGCAGAGGGTACCAACCGAATCTGTTATCGCGACATTTGTGTTCACAAAATGCCCGTCAGAAATAAAATTATGGCCACTGATCTTCCGAGTAGAACCCCTCGCTTCTCGTCCGATTCAGTGCAAGAACTGCTGGAGATTCGGCCACAGTGCGGGAGGATGTAAATCTAACGTTCGTTGTAGCACCTGCGGAGAGAGCCATCCTTCAAGCAATTGCACTGCAATAGGGGAAAAGTGTTGTCTCTGTGGGGGCAGTCACTGCGCCGACAACTCTGACTGTTCCGCTCGTTCCCGGGAGGTTCAAATCCTAGAAGTTATTGACTGCCGCCGCTGTTCTCGAAGGGAAGCCATTGACATAGTTAGAGACAGGGCTTATGGATACTCTGGTATTACAGCGTGCTGCACTTCCAGTATGGACTCAAACCTATCGCAGGCTATTGAAACTGCTGTGGAAAAGGCAGTGAGTAAGGCAATGGATAAACTAATATCTAACCTTTCCGACTGTTTAGTGCAAATTCTTTCAAGCCAGATTAGACAAACAGTACAGACTAGTACAGAACCTGCAGTATTACACATTACCAGTGACGCCACACAGCTACGCAATGTAGTGATGGACGAACTTTCTGCATCTGCAGGCAAGACTAAACAGCCAGGAACACAGGTGCACTTGGACCGACATTCGCCTCGGCCGAGTACAAGTACTGATACAGATATGGAACTCGATATCATCATCATCATCAGCCTGACTACGTCCACTGCAGGACAAAGGTCTCTCCCATGTTCCGCCAGTTAACCCGGTCCTGTGCCTGCTGCTGCCAAATTATACCCGCAAACTTCTTAATCTCATCTGCCCACCTAACCTTCTGTCTCCCCCTAACCCGCTTGCCTTCTCTGGGAAACCAGTCAGTTACCCTTAACGACCAGCGGTTATCCTGTCTACGCGCTACATGCCCGGCCCATGTCCATTTCTTCTTCTTCATTTCAGCTATGATATCCTCAACCACCGTTTGTTCCCTAATCCACTCTGCTCTCTTCTTGTCTCTTAAGGTTACACCTACCATTTTTCTTTCCATTGCTCGCTGCGTCGTCCTCAATTTAAGCTGAACCTTCTTTGTAAGTCTCCAGGTTTCTGCTCCGTAGCTAAGTACCGGCAAGATACAGCTGTTATATACCTTCCTCTTGAGGGATAGTGGCAATCTACCTGTCATTATTTGAGTGTGCTTGCCAAATGTGCTCCACCCCATTCTTATTCTTCTAGTCACTTCAATCTCGTGGTTCGGCTCCGCAGTTATTACCTGCCCTAAGTAGACATAGTCTTTTACAACTTGAAGTGCACTATTACCTATCTCGAAGCGCTGCTCTTTTCCGAGGTTGTTGTACATTCTGTGCCTAAGTAGACATAGTCTTTTACAACTTGAAGTGCACTATCACCTATCTCGAAGCGCTGCTTTTTTCCGAGGTTGTTGTACATTACTTTCGTTTTCTGCAGATTCATTTTAAGACCCACCTTTCTGCTCTTCTTGTCTAACTCCGTAATCATGAGTTGCAATTCGTCCCCTGAGTTACTCAGCAATGCAATGTCATCAGCGAAGCACAGGTTACTAAGGTACTCTTCATTAACTCTTATCCCTTACTGTTCCCATTCTAAACTTCTGAAAAACTCCTGTAAGCACGCGGTAAATAGCATTGGGGAGATTGTGTCCCCCTGCCTTACAACCTTCTTGATTGGTATTCTGTTGCTTTCTTTATGAAGCACTATGGTAGCAGTTGATCCCCTGTAGATTTCTTCCAGGATGTTTATATATGCTTTATCGAAACCCTGATTGCGCAGTGTCTGCATGATGGCTGATATTTCTACTGAATAAACGCCTTCTCGTAATCTATGAAGGCTATGTATAGTGGTTGGTTATACTCTGAGCATTTCTCTATTACCTGATTGATAGTATGAATATGGTCGATTGTTGAGTAGCCTGTTCGAAATCCTGCTTGTTCCTTTGGTTGATTAAATTCTAATGTTTTCTTTACTCTGTTAGCAATTACCTTTGTAAATAGCTTGTATACTACAGAGAGCAAGCTAATCGGCCTGTAATTCTTCAAGTCCTTCTCATCTCCTTTTTTATGTATTAAGATGATGTTAGCGTTCTTCCAAGACTTTGGTACTCTTCCCGTCAGGAGACACTTCGTAAACAGAGTGGCTAGTTTTTCTAACACAATCTGTCCTAAATCTTTCAGCAGATCTGATGTTACCTGATCCTCACCAGCAGCTTTGCCTCTTTGAATGCTCTCCAAAGCTTTTCTGACTTCTTCTATCATTACTGGTGGGGTGTCATCTGGGTTACTGCTAGTTCTTATAGTATTAAGGTCGTGGTTGTCTCGGCTACTGTACAGATCTCTGTAAAACTCCTCCGCTATTTTAACTATCCTATCCATATTGATAGTTATTTCGCCTTCTTCGTCCCTTAGTGCATACATCCGATTTTTGCCTATCCCAAGTTTCCTCTTCACTGCTTTGACATTTCCTCCGTTTTTCAGAATGTGTTCAATTCTCTCCATGTTATACCTTTTTACATCGGATACCTTACGCCTGGTAATCAACTTCGAAAGCACTGCCAGTTTTATTTTGTCTGTGTTACTTGAGACTTTCATAATTTGACGCTTCTTAATGAGATTCTTCGTTTCCTGGGAAAGCTTGCCAGTGTCCTGTCTAACTACCCTGCCTCCAACTTCCACTGCACGCTCCGTAATGATACTCGTCAGATTATCATTCATTGTATCTATGCTAAGGTTGGTTTCCTCACTAGGAGCCGAGTACCTGTTCTGAAGCGAGACTCTGAATTCCTCTACTTTCCCTCTCAATGCTATCTCATTGATTGGCTTCTTGCGTATCAGTCTCTGTCGTTCCTTCCTCAAATCTAGGCGAATTCGAGACCGTACCATTCTATGGTCACTGCATCGTACCTTGCCAACCACTTCCACATCCTGCACGATGCCTGGGTGTGCACTCATTATAAAGTCTATTTCGTTCTTATTTTCGATATTAGGGCTCCTCCATATCCACTTGCGGTTTCCTCGTTTTCGGTAGAAGGTATTTAAAATCCGAAATCTGCGAATTCTACTAGTAGCTCTCCTCTGGCGTTTCTAGTACTGATGCCATAATCTCCTACTGCCTAGTCTCCAGCCTGCTTCTTCCCTACCTTTGCATTAAAGTCTCCCATCAGTATTGTATACTGTGTTTTTACCCTACTCATTGCCGATTCCACGTCTTCATAGAAGCTTTCAACTGAAGCATCATCATGGGTGGATGTAGGCGCGTAAGCCTGTACCACCTTCATCTTGTATCTCTTATTCAGTTTATTTACGATACCTACCGCCCTTTCATCATAGCTATAGTATTCCTCTATGTTGCCAGCTATGTTTCTGGGAATTAGGAACCCCACTCTCAGTTCTCTTCTGTCAGCAAAGCCCCGATAGCAAAGGACATGCCCATTCTGTAGCACCGTATAGGCCTCATCTGTCCTCCTAACCTCACTAAGCCCTATTATATCCCATTTAACACCCTCTAGCTCCTGGAGTAGTACAGCAAGACTTCTTTCACTAGATAAGGTTCTAGCGTTGAACGTTGCCAAGTTCAGGTTCCAATGGCGGCCTGTCCTGATCCAGAGATTCTTAGCACCCTCTGTGGCGTTGCAGATCTGACCGCCGCCGTGGTCAGTTGCTTCGCAGCTGCTGGGGACTGAGGGCCGTGAGTTATTTGACGTATGCATGTGGGAGGTTGTGGCCAGATACTGCACCAGGGTGGCCAATCCTTCTCTGGTGAGGGAGTGCGTTCCCGGCGGTGGTTACCGGTGAGGCCGCACCCCAGGCCTGGTAATGCAGTTCCATCACCACGCGGATTTTTTTTTCCGGTTGGGAACTGCGTGGCACCGGGATTTGAACCACGGACCTTTTGCATGCGAGGCGGATGCTCTAACCACTACGCCATCGTTGCGTTTTGGAACTCGATATACGAACTAATAAACGTACCAGATCCCCTATCTTCACCGATCTCAAGTCCAAATCTAAACAGAATGACTCAGCTATTTCGCGTGAAGATGCTAACAAGAGGGCGACATGCGCCTCTGCGGAGCGCTCAACACCATAGGTCAGTTGAGGGTACTACAGTGGAACTGCCGTTCTATATTCTCAGCTTCAACCGACTTACATTACTTTTGCAATATTTTAATCTTGATATAATTCTCCAAGAAACTTGGCTTACACGAGATAAAAATTTCCATCTCTCAGGTTTTCGTTCTTTTCGATTAGATCGCCCATCACGTGGTGGTGGTTTAATGATTCTTCTATCAACTAAATTATGTCATAGGGCGAAAATTTCTTTCAGAATCTTAGACTTGGATTGTGAATTATTAGCATTAGACTTGTGTCTCTCCGGATACCACCCTTTTTCAATCGTGAATTGTTACATCCCCTCCGGTGTGCAAAGCACGCGTTATCTTGACAGCGTTTTGGTAGCATGTAGAAAGAAAATTGTACTCACAGGAGACTTTATTTCACACCATTTGTCTTGGGGTATAAGGACAGATTCTTGTAGTAGGCGACTGTGGGAATGGACTGTTGATCACAACCTCTCCTGTCTGAATATAGGTCATGTAACATTTGTCCGAGGTCAAACTAGCTCAGTATTGGATTTAACGTTTTGCTCCAATGCAATCAAGATTTTGTCATGGGCTGTTCTGGATTCGGCAACTAACAGTAATTATCTTCCTGTAGTTTTTGACATTACTTGTCCAACAATAACTTTAGATCAGCCGAAACGCACATACATCAACCATAGCAAATTTCAAGCCTGCCTCCGTTCTGCCATTTCCAAGCTTGGAAATGCCAGCACTAAGGAGATTGCATCTACGATTGGTTCAATGCTGGAGGGATCTAGAAAAAATTCTGAATTTTCTATTCCATCCAATAAACGATCCTCCTCTCGTTAGTGGAACGATGAGTGTACGCTCGATTATAGAAGACGAAAAGCCGCTTGGAAAAAACTTCTTCTTAATCAGAGCCCAACAAACTGGAAAGACTATCAATTCCTTGCTGGCGTATTTGAGCGTACAGTGAACCGCGCGAAAGAAGAATGCGACAGTAGACATTTTGATTATCTTTCTAAATGAAAAAATAAGCGTGCTTTGTTCGCTTATCTTCGAACAAGAAAAGTACTACCAGCACCTTTAACGTTGCAGTCATGTGTCTTGACGCCGGTAGAAATGAACACCTCTCTAGAAGACATAGCGCAAGGTTTAGAACGCCGCTTCACTGCGAACTTTTCGGCTATTCAGTCCGTTCTGGTAAACTTGCATGAATTTCCAGAAGTTTCTTTAGCTGAATTGAATCAGACAGTATTATGCTTACCGAGGACGGCTCCCGGACCAGATGGGATTACAAACTCTATGTTGAAATGTTTACTCTAGGAATCGCCTAATCTTTTGCTAGAACTAGTGAATTATTCTTTAGGGAATGCATAGATACCTCCAGAATGGAAACTTGCGAAAATTTTATTGTTGCTAAAAGATGAAAATGATGCATACACGTTGGATAACATAAGGCCGATCGCACTGACATCAAACTTAGTGAAATTGGTTGAGAGATTCATCAATATACGAATTAATGAACTTATTACCATGAGGTATATTCCAAGTCCCTGTCAAACTGGGTTCAGGGCTGGTTGTTCAATTTGGGATGCCCACGTTGACTTAGAAAGTATGCTTCAATTAGCTCGGCTACATAAAAAATATGCTGCTTTAGTTACCTTAGACATCGCTAAAGCATATGATACCGTGGAGCCCTGTATTTTGATAGATCGATTAGAATACCTTGATTTTCCATCATACATAGTAGCGTGGGTTCACAATTTTCTCGCAGACAGGAAATTTTATTGTTTTAAAGATGGGTTTTCATCATCTACTCATACCCAAACGAGGGGAGTACCGCAAGGCTCGGTGCTTTCCCTGGTGCTATTTTATTTACTAATGAGCACCATTCCGCGTAAACAGGATATAACAACTTATGTTTATGCAGACGATATCGCATTTTTTGCAATGGCAGATAACATTCAGACCTTATATGAACGGCTGCAGACTTACCTTAATATATTGGAGAGCTGGCTCGATGGCAACAGCTTTTTACTTAATCCGAGTAAATGTGCCCTCCTTGTTTTCCCGCTGTAATACCCTGTGAACATCTCTCTGTCTTACCATCGTGAGGATTTACCCCAGGTGGAATCTGTTAAATACCTTGGAGTAATTTATCACACATCGCTTAACTGGCAACCTCATATCGAATATATCGCCGGAAAAGGTGTGCGGGTCATTGGCATAATACGTAGGCTAAGCAACTACCGCATAGGTATGAGAAGAGACAAATTATTAATGATATATCGCATGTATGTTCGTCCCAATTTGGAATTTGGTTGTGCGCTTTTCTCTGGAGTTCCAGCTTACAAGTTGCGGCCTCTAATTCTTCTGGAAAGAGAAGCTTTGCGCTTATGCCTTGGCCTTCCCAAAACAGTTGCCAACAATGTGTTGTATATCGAATCGAGGGTCCCTCCGCTTTCATGTAGAATTCGCCTTCTGACTGTTCAGACATTCTTAAGAATTTATGAATCACAATTACGACATTCAGAAACAGCATTTATTTCCACCCCGGAATCATTTCTTGCTTCTAGATGGCCGCGATTTCACGCACCACAAATTTTATTTGTGCAAAATTTACTGGAGCCTCTAAACGTACGTATATACCACATCATGAAGAGTCGTTATAATTTAGCCCCGGCGGAAATTCGATTCGACGACATTTTTCCTAATAATGCCAAATTACTTCCCCATAAAATTTTGGATGGTTTACAACAAGATCACCTGCACCGTATTACAACGAACGTTATTATTGCTACAGACGCATCGGAATACGACGAAAAGTCAGGTGTTGGTATTTTCAGTCCGATTTTAAATTGGATTTATTCCCTTCGACTACCCGATTTAATACCTGTTTCTGTGGCTGAGTTTCCGGCAGTAGTGCTCGCCTTACGCAAGTTAGATACAGCAATTCCATCAGATGTCATAATAACAGATTCCCTATCTCTTTGTGCGGCACTTTCTCTTGGTGCTGATAATCACGTAACAAAGGCGTTCCGTGCACTAGTACCTGCGCATTTGAGAAAAGTACGATTAGTTTGGGTGCCTGGACATAAAGGTTTGTTTCTAAAGGAACTAGCCGATTCCTTAGCTATGTCGTCAATCAGCCAACCAATTCTACCACTCTGTCCATCATCCGCTTATGTGAGTGCTGCTCGATTCCGCAGACGTACTCTTATGCAAGTGTTTAAAGGTTCAGCAATAACAAGCTTTACAGAATATTGTCATTTATTATATCCCTGGCGAAGAGACTTTTGCCACACTCGAAAACAAGTAGTAGCTATCACAAGGCTGCGTTGCCGAGTACCAAATCTAAATTTATATAAACCCAGGTCTGCTCAGGCACTTTCGCCACTATGCGCATCCTGTGATGAACTGGAAACAATATACCATTTCTTTTTGACCTGCAGGCGGTTTAACACATTACGAAAAACCCTATTAGAAATACCTTTGCGTGGCATTGGTATAGACTTATCTCTGCCTGTCATTTTGTCTTTTGGAGCTTCCATTTCTGGTTTCTCTAATTGCACAGTATTCGCGGCCGTCCGGGACTATATTGATGAAACTAATAGGTTGACTAATTAACCAGTTTCATTATCTTAACATGTCCACATTATTATATACGTATAAAATCAGATTATCGCTCTATTCTAAGAATAAATTTGTTGATATAAATATTTGTATGCATTAAAATGAGCACCACACTTGCCTATAGCTATCGGTATTCTTCCTGTTATACCTCCATCATTGTAAATCTGAACAGTAAATTTTAAAGCCACTCGATTCTTGGCCAATCCCCCACAGTGGGTATGCGCCACTAACAATAGGAGAAAAATAACATAAATGAGCGTTGTTTCCTTCATTTCCCTCTTGGCAGGCTCCTTGGCCTTTTCATCAACGCGAATTTAGCTCAAAAGACTGCTGGTTTCGGCTTAAAAGTACGCGAATGTTGCTTGCTGAATCAGCGTACGTTGTAGCTCTGTTGGCCGCGATTGAAGTTCTCGATCTTGCTGCGCGAAATAGGTATCCTGCCTTGTACCTACGCTTTTTTATAGTGCCTCAAAATGAAAGCGCCCTCGGCGTTGCCGTGGCACTAATTACGCAAGCGCCCACATTTTCGACAACCTAAGTAAACAGCTTAAAGTGAAACTGGGCAAAACGTTACGGCGCCTGGTCTGCAAACCGCGTACCATTAGTCCCCCACGTTTTTGCTGAAGACAGCACATTAACAGCGTCAAAGTAATATTGAAAGAACACAGTAGGTCAGAAATCAGCACATGCAACATGTTTACGGTTTATTGTATAACTTTTCACAGCACGAAACTGAAACACTGAACTTGACTCGACACTCACTGGCACCGCCTCATCTTCATAAGCTTTTGCTTTTGCCTCTGCAAATTTCTAGATTTGTTGGATGCTTTTGCGAGAAAATGCAGCCTCGTGAGAGCATAGAATTTGATGATGTTTGCTGTCACTTCCCGGCCGTGAACGTGGCAGCCAACCATCTTGAGTTCATTGCCTTGGATAAAGCTAAGAAAACAGGACATGCTCTCAGCATGCAGCTGGTTGCGGCTGAAAAAAAACAGTAAATGCGTTCTCAAGTTCTGTCACAAGGCGTTCAAGTGGTTTCGATGGGTAAAGCAAGCCACCATGATCAAATGCTTGAGTTAGTGAAGCGTTACTATTCAACGTGGCATAAACAAGAAGAATGCATAGTGATGATGCACACTCGAGACACGATATTTTCTTCATGGTCTTGCGTAAAACGTAACCAGCTCCATAATAAATTATTGGGCTGTCACCCTTTTTTTCTACAAATTCCTTGTGATGAAGCAACGAGCTGTGCTTCTCCATCATATCTGCGGCATCTGCTAAATTTCCTTCATCTAAAAGCCTGTCCACGAGAGTTGTCATTTTACCAGCTTCTTGCGTAGATGCGTCAGACGGCTCCAAGAGTGCACTGATCAGCTCAGGCTGAAAATTTCCACCCCTGGGTGGTCTTGCTAAGCTTGCTAAGCTATAGAAGCTGAGGTTATTAATAATGATCAAGAACTGTCCTGGAGTCGGATGATCATTACATCCGAATGACTGACGAACAATCCCAAAGACGTTCTCTACTTTGTCCTGACTGAGGTTCGCAGTAAGCAAGTACTTATAATGAAGCTTGGAAGTGGCATACCCCAAAAGAGACAGCGTACTTTTCAGTGTTACACGAAGTCCCAGGGAGTCCCTGCACTCAGAAAACCACCACCATGCTTTGCTGCATGCTCCTCCCATTCGCTTAAAAAATAATGAACTCTTCCAAGAACTCTGCACTTTTTGAGTCTGGTCGAAGACCTCTGAGTGGTGTTCGCGACGACATGATGAAAATCAACTTCTCCATAAGGCTTACAAAGTGCTCTGTAGGCTCGACTATACGGAACTTTTCCTGCAGATCACTCTTGTAGAAAAAGAGTCGTTTGAGGACCTCCTCGCTGAACAGCTGGTACGCCAGGTTTACGCGCATTTTTTTCAAAAGCATTTGGCTCGACATGTGCTTGTGTTATATGTGGCATCACTTTCAGTGGGATGGCTTCTCTGTCATTTTTCCAAGCCTCCTTGATAGGACTGACATGGACGTTGCCTTGTGGGATCTGTAATCCTTTGGAAACAAAGGCATTCCGCACGCACTCAACAAGGTGCGGAAAGTCAGAAATCATATGTAGGTGTCTTGCAGAATCAACAGGATGGGGAGCCTTGCATATGATTTCCACTGATGACGCTGCAACCAGTAAGAAAATTATTTAAGCTAATGCAGGCAAGAAAATAAACATTGTTTTACAAAGATGTACAGAATGAGGCAACTTACCCTTTATTCCAAGCAGCTTCCAAAGACTTCTGTTCCATGGCGCACCGTCGCTTGTCCAATAATCAACACGAAGACCTGATTTTTCGGCAAGTATCGTCGCTTCAAGAAGTAATTTTGAAAGTAGAGGGGCCTTCACGTTGCCTTTAGAAGAAAACACGCCAAGTATTTGGGTCCATCTGCCTGTAAAGGAGACGAAGCAATTATTGCAGTGTTTTGGGCGAAGCAATTGGGCTCTTTGTTTCACATATGCGAAATTAAAAAGTGGACAGAAACCAAATTCTTTTCTTTGTAAGCCACACGTGGCATTAATGGAGTATAATTGACAGAAACCACTCACCTTGGAAAGGCTGAAACATTATGATAAGTCCGTGGTCGCTCAGAGAAGTCTTGTCTTCTCGTTCAGTGAAGTTACCAAGGTCTACAAAGCCACTCAATTCTCCACACGCTTTCACTGCAATATTCTCGGATAGTTTCAGTTCATCAAAAAAAGGCCCCCGTGGAGACTGAACTCATCCATATCCTTTGTTTTTTGCTCCAGGGCTGAAAACACCTGGGGGTTGAAACCGAATGCGCTTCTAAATCCCTGCAAGTGCTTGTTCAAACAAGTCTTGCTTGGTAGTGCCATGATTTCATGCTTCCTTATATGTTCATATAGCTGTGGGCTCTTCATTAGCATCAGGATGCATTCCAGAACCCACAGCTTGTCGTAAGCCATGCCACGGCTCGACTTTCTTGACGCGGCTTTAAAACAAGTTCGTACAACCAACTGCTGTTTTGGCGGCAGTCCGCAAATTTTTTGCTCGAAAGCCGTATCGGCCACAGACTGATTCACAAGCCGCAATTTTTCTACCGTTTTTTTTGGGCTTTTGCGAGCTTTCTCCTAGTTCGCAACAGCTGAACAGATTGCCTGGCAGCTCGTTGCCGGAATTTCGGTTTAGGATTCTGCTTCTGTCTGCGCATCTGATTTGATATAAGCTTCCTGGTGTACTTGCGACGCAAACACTGTTTCCCTTCTGCTGTTGTAACCGAGCATCCGTGCGAGTAGTACGATTCACCAAATTCGTGCACTGACTGGTCTTGATGGGCTCAATACCACACCCAGGGCACAGAAACAGCGCGTCAGCTTTCTTTAACGCCGCGAGCGCATCACTTTCAGTGGCCACGAAAAATTCATCAACCTTGACGTTGCGCCAGTATATTCGGCACAACGATGTTTCAGCCTGTTGCTGCGTCGTTTCCGAGCACCCTGCGAATGAGACGTGCTTGTGAATGAGCACATCTCTGCATTTTCTCCCACGAATGTGCCATCCGAAGCAAAGTTCCCCAGGCTCATTACTCAGCACAATTTTGGTGCAAAAAGCTGACGGTGGTGAAATATTGCTGAACAGGTGAGCAGAAGTCTCCGACGCTGATTGTACATCAACACTCTCGGTGGGTTCACTGTCGGGCATGCCTTCATCTAAAGCCATGGGCTTCGGTGGTGGGGCATAGTGGTTAGCGAGGTCTCTCTCTTTCCTTCTTTTGGGAACATGCTTTGTGAAGTACAAAGGTGCATCTGGGAATATTGTCGGCACAGCGTCATCGGTCAGCGCTGGCCGTTCGCGTTCAAGCTCCACAACCTCTCTATTGATGACATGTTTGAATGTTCTCTGTATAACGTTCATCAAAATGACGGGAACCCACCACACATGTACTGTCAAGTACCTTGTCGTCTCGTTTGATGTTTCTCGACCATTCCTGCAGACGAACAGGATCTGTGGGAGCTCGAAACAATGACACTTTTACCTCTGACGACTTGTATCCACCCTTGCAGAGTGGCACAAAGCATGTGCTACCCTTACGGGCAGGCATGGTCACACATCCAACGAGAAAGGTGAACGCCGACAATATATGATGTTTGCAGCTCCTTCACAAGTCAACACAGCATCAGGACGAAGTAGTTTGAAACCGCGCAAGCACAGCACACGCACAAATATACCGCATACACCTCGTTACCGCGCCTGACAGGCCTGGCCGCGCACAAAGTTGCCAGCGGGCTGCAGAGCTACCTGGCGGACAGATCCGAACACATTTCACTGCGTCCGCGGAGGGCGCTGCCGGCTCACGACACTAGAAAAAAGTTCCAACCTCTCTAATTGTTCGCTGGTGGTAGGGTGGCTATTCTAATGGTAGAGTGGCTATTCTAGCCACCCTACTGGTGGCACCTTTCCTTCCTCTGTGGCTGGTGGGTTGCGCAACGTGAGGTACTACATTGTGCGCGGCGTGCTCGAATATAGTCGTTGAGTTTATCTTGCTGCTGAAGCTGTAAAAGTTTGGTACTCTCCCCTTTTCAACTGCAAAACTTTCACCCGAAAAAACCGAATCCAGCATAAGGCACGCAGTCTAGCGATGTGGCTGTAATGTGCTCGTGATTCATCACAGCGCATGTCTACAAAGGGCCCTCCTGCTTTTATCGTTCCTTTATTTGATCATAATAAGCTCATGGCCTCGCCCTTTGATCAGGGTGATCATGGGCGAAAAAAAAACACGCTTGTGTCAAATAATAAAAAAAGACAATTTGGTTGTATCGCAGGCCGGTTTTCCTGTACACTTTCCACTTGCGAGGGTTAGGCGTTACGTCCTCCATAAAAGTATAGAAGATGTGGTTTTAATAAGAGAATAATCACTATACGCAGATATAGACTAATCAGTAAAGCATTGCGTCAGTGACTCGTAAAATTGTTTCACCACCATGTTTATTTGTAGATGTAATTTGCGGTCGTCGACTTCTTTGACGCGATGGAAGCTGAAGTTGTACCGGCGTCGTGGTTTGACGACGGTACATGCTGCTGGCCTTGCGCCAAACCTGATAGAAATGTCCAGCTGGCGAAAGCTTTGACCAAGTCTTCGGCAGCGTGGCCCATATGTACCGCCAACGTGAAAGCAAGGGGTGGGAGCAGGCTAGTTGGTAGTCTTTCCTAAAACAGCTGAAGCGCTAAAAAGTAACAATGGTCTAAGCAAAAAACCGGGACAAGCGCTAACTTCCAACTAAAATTTTATTGCAAAGCAGCAAGAATATATACCTGTCAAATGACACCACAATGAAATCAATCAATGCACAAAGATAAAAAAAACTAAGCAGCAGTGAATTTACAAAGAAAAATCTTGTGCCGGTGAGTTCAAGTAATCTAGTTCTTCTTTTGTTCGATGGACGAATGGCTTGCTGATACAGCTTCGACTTGCTATTGCCGCCGCCTCAATGATGAGCCTTAATTACACTATCGTTAGAGTGATTAGCCAGCACAGTTGTTTTATCAAATACCGGCTTGCACTTGCATTCTGTACAATGAGTCGCCAGGAAACCATCACATTCCTTTTTCACTTGCTGGCTATGTTCAGGTAATCGCACATTGAGGTATCTGCCTGACTGCCTGGCGTAACTTAGACTGCAGGGGCAGGGTACTTCATATACTGCCGCCTTCTTCACACATTGAACAAACTTATTCGGGTGCTTAATTTTACACTCGTTAGGAGGGTCTTCTTACAGGATTGCTCTCTGGTCACCAAAAAAAAACAATAAATGCACTGCACACACATAGCAAATTACGATAACATGTTCAATGATTAACAGACATAAGCGAAATTTTTTCTCTAGTAAGGCTACCAAAGGGTGGCTAACACACTTGTCTTTCTGCTTGTCTGCAAGATAAGCCTTCATTATCTCCCTTGACGTCTTGTTTCGATTCTTATATACCAAGGTAGTGTCGCGAAAACAAGGAGAGCAAGCGCACTTATTGCAACGCATTGCCAAATGGGTGTTTGGGCGAACTTTCAGACTTGACACATGCTCCCTTAGCCTCGTGTTAATGCACCTGCCAATCTGCTCTATATATACACAAGCACACGACAAAGGTATGCAATACACCATATTGTGTGCACATTCAATAAACTTGAGTTTATGTTGTATGCTGCATTCCTTATGTACGCTGGTCACTCTGTTACATTTCTGGTTGGACAACGCGCACACTCCTCCTATTTTGTTTTTGGCCAAAAACACCACCTTTACATCATACTTTTCGGCTACCTTTTTTATGCTACGCGAAAGTGTGTTAGCCACCTTTCGGTAGCCTTACTAAAGAAAGAAATTTCGCTCATGTCTGTTAATCAATGAACTTGTTATCGCTATTTGTGATACGTGTGCAGTGCATTTGTCGTTGTTTTTTTGTGACAAGAGAGTGCAGATCTGAGGGGTATAAAGTGAATGTTCTTTGAAAAATAAACCAGTTGTTAGATTACGCCCGTTTGTCTCTCTTTCTGTGTCCCAGTGTGCTTGCGCAAAAATTTCAAGAAGAAAAAAGAACTAGATCACTTGAACTCACTGACAAATGATTTTTTTTGTAAATTCACTGCTGCTTAGTTTTCACTTTTTTCTTTATCTATGTATTGATTGATTTCATCTTTGTGCATTGATTGATTTTATTCTGATGTCTGTGTCACGTACTTATTCTTACTGCTTTGCAATAAAATTTTAGTTGGAAGTTAACGCTTGTCCTCGTTGTTTCCTTAGACCGTTGTTACCTTTTAGCACTTCATGTCTTTAAGACATGAAAGTGAAAGTTCTTTTCTTTAAGTTAAATTTGGACTATATTGACGGTGCGCAAACACATGTGTGTTTGTCACACACGTGTGTTTGTGACAACTTTTGAGCAGTGATGTGTCATTTTTTTTCACTTCATTCTCTCGAATATTATGTTTACTCGCGTACACTATATGTAGTACGCATGTAGAAACGGCAGAGCGTCGCGCTTAGGGCTGCAGCTGAGCACATAGGCCAGATCTACTCATGCCCGTAGTCCCAATAACGCGCATTTCTTGCATTTTTTTGGTGTTTTTCACTGCGGCTGCATCAAGTGTTTTGGACGTCAAAAGCGGTCAGAAGCGCTCTTGGTAGTACGTAGAACAGAACAGAGAATATTCTGCAAGATATGTCTGCCACAGGCTGTGGGAATGATAACACTGCTAACAGAAAAGTTTTGCCACATAGCTCGAATTATTCGGAAACTAACCCGGCCGATTCGTCGCTGTTTAATTTTCTGTGCTAGTTCAGACAGCGCTTCTCACAGGCAAAAGAGTTGCATCCGCATCCCGAAAAAGGCTCTTCATTGGGGGTTTCCCAAGCTTGTATGTGGCCTACATCAATCTTCGTGTTGTCTGTAGATGTGAACCATGCAGTGCAGAGCCAGACACTCTAGCGTTCTAGACCAACATGTTGCCCTCTGTACGAGCTGCAAGCAGTGCTGTAGATGTAGGTGAAAGTTGAAGTGCAATTTAAGCTCCTGTTATTCTCGGCCAGTTGTGCACTACTCTTACATATAGAAAGGCCAGCTGTTAGAGCAACTGAAAATATACAAGGGTAGCTTGGGCTTGGTTATTTCTACTTAATCCTCAAACAGCGTGAAGGAAACGGACAAGAGAGGCACATCACTGTGTTTGTGGACTCTCTTCTCTCTGTCCTGCGCGGAGTGTCTCGATTAATTACGATAAGTAATTCGATGTCTCGATAAGTTTACTCTATAACTTATTGTTAAGCACTGAAGTGGCCTTGTTGTTCAAATTGCACATTAATAGGAAGAAAAGAAGGACAGGGAGGTTAGCCAGTTCTGAGACCGGCTGGCTACCCTGTAATAATAGATTAAACACTATGATAAAAGAGACTACTAATTCGTGCGTAATCTTGCATTCTGAATGTATAATGTAATCAAACAGGGCTGTATTCATGCACACATAAATGTGTACACATCAAACATCATGAGTGCTTTTCACCCTTTAGAATATGTATTTATATATATATATATATATATATATATATATATATATATATATATATATATATATATATATATATATATATATATGTCTGGTAAGTATTACAAACATGGAACCCGATTTCTTCATCATTATGCTCTGCTGGTGCAATTCATTGGTTTCTAAACCGTATGTTTAGAATGTTGACTATATACCCCATATGTGGTGACACTAATAATTGGAACTGCCGTCATTGCGTTTGTAATGTTGTTGAGGTAATTTTTCTAAGTCCAAATTACACCCTGCAAACGTGCTTCATACAATGCTTGTTGAGCATCAAGTTTACGTTAGCCGTGTCAACAGTGGTGTTTATACGCATGCATATATTTGCAGGCTACCAGTGCCCTGACCTACTGACCACTGCCATCACTATGACAGATCCCCCAAGACCTTTGCTGAATTTGATGGAATAAATTTGACTAAAGGCAATCATATTGAGTGTCATTATTTTGTCGCATATGGTGCGATTGCATGCGCGTCTGTCCGCCTCAGTGGAGCAGTGGCTATAGGCTCAACTACTAACCCAAAGGTCACGGGTTCAATGCCGGCTGCGGCGGTCACATTTTGATTGAGGCGTAATTGTAGAGGTACGTGTACTGTGCAGTGTCAGTGCACGTTGAAGAACACCACATGGGTAAAATTTCCAGAGCCCTCCACTACATTGTTTCTCATTCGTATTGTGGTTTTTGGACGTAAAACCCCAGGTAGTATGCATATGTGCGTCGCTGCACCTAAAAGTAAGTGTCATTTGATATATACCAATGTTATTGTACAACTGCTGTGGACAATCTATGGATGTTGACTCTCGTCAAAGTGGACATCCTCTAAATATTCTGAATGATATTGCCAAATATTATATCAATATTGTGTGTGGAACTGACGTGGACATTATATGAAGGTCCACTCTGTTCAAAATGGACATCCTCTAGATATTGTATGAATAATAAATTAACTTTTGTGGACATCCGTTGAAGATAAAAATATCATATAGTTGATATTTATTTCTTGTCTAGTGGACATTACATGGTTGGCTGGGTTAGTTCTCATTTAATATCAGGTCCAACAAAAAGGAGGAATTTACACTTCACGACTGTAGATAAAAAGCTGTGCTTCACTGCTACACAGTAGTGCAGCATGTCGTCTGCTACTCGAAGCATCAGCGCATCGAGGTGCCCATTGTATTTAGAAAACTAAACAAATAAAAATAATGAGCAATGTGAAAGAATTCGCGCCGCATTCCAGTTGAAAACCATGATCAATGTTGTTTTCTAAGTAGCCATGTTGCAGGCAAAAGCTCCGCCAGAAGTGCGATTGCGCAAATTGCTCGTGCAACTGCCAATCAGAAGTTCACATGCATCTCGAGTTCAGTCAGACTGTCCTTTATTAATTTCTTTATATTCAGAGAAAGAAAGGGTAAGTCATGACGCGCTGACCATCTAGAAGCATGCCACATGCTGTCTGCGCTTTGCTACTCTATTGCAGTGAAAACCCATCTTGTTTTTAACTGATCACAAGAGCACCCTTTCTTCTCTATTATTATTTTTTTGCACTGGCAAAAGCATTTCTCTGTTAACTCACTATTAATATCGCTACATTGCATTGCCTTCTTGCTTCAAGGCTCATCGCTTCTATGGATATGCAGGAAAATTAGAAATCGGAATAGGCGCATGGCACTCAAAGCTTTGTATGTAGTCAGATTGGTGCTAACCACTCCTTCCATTTATGCATATAAATATACATTGTGAACAGGGCCACTGAATACTTCACAATATGCAGTATCTCTAAATAAAGAGTTCGAAATAATGAGGTTTTATTGTATTTATGTACTGGTTCAGTGACGTTATGCCAGCCAGAAATGCTTCTAGCAAGCACTGCTATGTGCCAAGGTGGTTGGTGGTGTTTTGAATGTTTTAGTGTTCAATGTATAATTAATTAGTTGTTTTTATACATTTTGTGTGCCCCACGCTGGTAGTCTGCACAACACACAAATAAATATTGGGTTTGAAACATGTGCTGTTTTCTTGTGAGATCCAAGGTTTTTTCCTTTATGTAGGCTCTTTAATGTGTGCATTTTTTACAGTTCATACAGCATACAGTTACAGTGCATAGAGGTCTCCTTGAGAAGAGTGAAAAAATGTTTTTTTTAATTAAATGTATGTAAGGAGACGTTGCAGTACATCTGCAAAAAGTTTAATCAAGAAACTTGGTTACATCGAAACACAGGCGAGCTGCTCTGGGGCACGTAAAATGAATAATGCGTTGTGGGCTAATACATTTTACAAGTGGTTACTTCTAGAAATAATGTGTATTAGTGTGACGGAGCCTCCATAAGCAACAGCGGTATAATTCACGAGCTGATACTCTTGCAAGAAACACAAGTCCAAATATATGGGCACTTTTACATCTTGTATTGTCGAACTGCAACTGGTTTTGATCAATGAATGTGAAAACGTTAGCTGAGCATGAAAGCTTCTTAAGTGTTGCACCTCCTAGGGCAACTGCCAGATTAAGCTGCTATGCTCTACAACGCATGCCCAATACCCAGACAAGGCGTCACATTTCGAGCGGGGAACAGCACCCAGTCACCGAGGTGGGAAGTTAATGTGCCGTATTTTACTGCGGCACACGTCTGTAACGTTAACGTGATACGAGCAAATAAAGGTCTGGCTTCTATGTTTGTTTTCTTTATCAGCACTATACCACTACAGTGGCTAATTATGTGTCCTGCACGTCTTCTCTGTTTAAATGTGATCATTTTCATGTTAAGCTCACATACTTGCTTCCTCTGCGACTGCTCGTGTGTGTCTTCTCCTTTTTATTGTATATTTGTTCTATGTACTTTATGTGCTTACTTTCATGTTGACGAGTCAACATAAAAATATGATCTATACGTCTACGTCTACTGATAAATTTAATACCACCTTTACATTTATTGTAAAGGTGGTACGTTTAAGAATGTACCACCTTTACAGTTTAGAGAGCCTACCTATTATTAACGTCGTATGCACTTTTCTCTTAGACGAAAAGCACAAGTCGCAAATGATTTCGCATATACGTGCTCTCAACACCAAATACATTGCAGAAATATCTGTTTTCCAAAACTGCTTCAGTTGACCTTTATAATGATAAATATATACTGCCACGTTATATCAAGAAAGTGCTCGAACATAAACGCACATGTAATGTTCGAACATGCGTAATGCGCACACTTACATGAGCGAGAAGATAAAGCTCGTGAACGGCCATTATGTTAACGTGCGTGGCATATGGCTGCCGTATATGATTGCGCGAAATCGTGCAGCCCGAAGATGCTTTCAATTGTGGAGCCCTTTAGGGGCCTCGACTATCGTCGCTTGGCCTAACGCAAGCAAAACCATATAACAAATTGAAAAGATGAAGCAAGTGAGAAATAGAAAAAGATAGAGAAGGAAGAAAAATAGAAAGGGCAAGAGAAATAGATCAAAGTATAGAGAAGAGTAAAAACAGAAAAAACTGAAGAAGAAAGAAACAGAGGAGAAAAGGAAGCTCAAGAGAAACAAAGCAGACTTATTCCCAGCCCTGAACTTCCTTCAGGCTTGCTGTATGTATAGTTTTGTGTGCTAGAGACCTGCGCTCCTACTTCAGTCTGGCTCTTAACTGTTGTGCTGTACTTACAGAAAGCATCGACACCATGAGGCTGATTTTAAATGCGTTCTCTGACAGCACTCCGCCCAGCCTCGCCCTGGTTGTCTCGGGATTCCACTTCCTGTTGCAAAAGCAATCGGACGTGTGTATCATGAGCTCCGTAGGAGCGGCATCGGCGGCTCAGCTTAGCCGTGGTTCCAGGATTGAAATGCCCAGGATTATGCTGTTATTTTGCCCCCTCTGCTGAATGGGCATGTAGTTCAGAACACTATTTTTCTGCATGCGGATGTAAAAAGAAGACCTATCATGCGAAAGACTTTCGCGAGCCACTTTTTTGACGTGTTCAGCCCACTAAGGTTCTTGAGCTCGGCGCATATCACATGAACCACGTGTGGGCGGTGACGTGCAGAAGCACTGACGGTGTAAAGAAATTTTTAACTGATCCGCAATTGACTGTGAAAGGCCTCAAATGCATGGTGATCGACCCAAGCCACCGCGGCGTCCGTCTGAAGCTGCATTGGTTGCTCTACCACGTATGAGAGAGGACGTATGAAATGCATTGACCCCCTACGGGACGGAGCTTCACGTAGGAATAGATAAGTGGCGAATTGACGGCCACACCCAGTAGAATACCATGACGAAAACAGGGACGCTCCGGCTGAAGGCTAACGTTACGCTGGACGATATACCTGACCAGTTAACGAGTTGGAGGAGAGCTCGCACTTATTGTGGCAACGGAAGAGCGCCGCAATGTTTGCGCTGCCAGCAGATTGGCCACATTAGGAGGGACTGTCGAGTCCCGCGGTGTGACACTTGCAAGCGTTTCGGACATGCCTCTGGGAACTGCACAAAGACGTATGCGGCAGCTACACTGAACACCGGGAGCATGGATAAATCTGAGCTCACTATGGACGAGGCCGAAGCAGAAGAATCGGTAAAATCGAAAACGGCTTGTAGGAAAACCACCTAGTGCAGCAGGCATGACGCGATTGCAGAAAGAACCGCCAAAGCCAACTGAGAGTGGGGGAGTGAAACCTATCGCGGATGCATCGGCGATATCACAGGTAACTTTTGCGGAAAAAAAATTCAGTACAGGAGGCGTGATGGACGAGAAAGAAGCAGGAAAAACAAAGTGAACGTGCGTGTACGCAAGCGGCAACAGAATCATTGACGAGCGCAAAGGAGACTGATGTTTTAAACGACGCAACCGCTTCAACAGATGAGAGCGAATCATCTACTCAAACTGTCCAGGAACCTGCCGAGGGTGCTGCCATGGTGTGGCCCGAAGCCGAGGAACCAGGTACGGGAGGGAAACGACCACGAGACGCAGG